>JANBXA010000069.1:42495000-42942500 GCA_030556225.1 Cricetiscus sungorus | reverse complement strand
TGTATGTTTCATATATGCCTTGCACATATAACCTAGGGGAATTCTATGTAATATTCTTAACAATTTTATTGCAGGCACCAACATTTTGTGGTCTAGGGTTATTTCCATTGTGGTATCTTGTCAGGTTTTTGAGAACTTTGGAGTTAGGACAATTTAGATTTCAGATATTCAAATCAGGAAATCACAGCCTGCACTTGATGAATACCCACAGAATGTAAACTCAAGCCCATGAGCTGCAAGAAATGGTCATGTCTATCTTCTGGATGAAGTGTTGCCTGTATTATAACAAACGTATCAGAGTGGCACTGCAGACAGGATGCTGTTTTTTCTTAGCAAGGCATACCTCCTGCTCAACATTGGCATTCGCTTAGCTCAAGATCCTATCATCCACTTCCGGCTCCAGGCCACCATTCTCAGGATGCATTGTAGATCTTAATCCACTGAATCTTACAGATGCCAGGATTGTTCTCCATCAGCCCACACATCTGGTTAGATTAGTGTTTTTGAGACTGGCTCACATATTACTAGCATCTGTCAACCCCACTTACTCCTTAATTGTTCTTGGGGCATTTCGAGGGAAACCCTGCACAGAGACCTACACACTTGCATGAATACCATGTCACAGGCTAAAGCACATTCAGAGAGTGGCTAAAGTTGATATAATTTTTTAATATTTATTGCCAAACTGTTGAGTGATCATAAAATAAGTGTCTAGCTGATAGCTCTCTTTGGGCTTATGTAGCTATATGTCCCCCTGGTGGCATGTATGGTGTCTGTTGGGGCTCAGACATCTAAAGAAATTGAGGGGAGGGTGAAATGGGAGGGCACCAGGTCCCTTGAGACCACTGATTTACTTAATGACACAAACACCTGTCTTATTTTATGTTGACTGCCCCATGAATGTTACAGCTGAAACCAAAACAGAGTCTGTAACACCTGCAGGTGCTAAAGTATCATAAGGGTCTAAATAGAGTGCCAGAGAGAAACCTGCAATAAGTCACGAAGATTAGCTTTGATGCTCAGCGTGTGGAAAACAGGGATTCTTCCAGAGCCCCTTATGGGCACTGGTCTTGTTTAACTTCTTTTATTTACTTATTTTTCAAATAAATGATTCAGACAGGCAGGCACCACGAAATCTTTAAATTAGCAGATGGCAGAGAATTAACCAGAAAACATTCTGCTTTGTTGATGGGCATAATTTGCAGGAAGAGCTTGGTGGCTCATGTGTAGGAACGTAGCAGCTGATCGTGGTTGTCAGGACGGATCTGGTAGTGAGCTAAGGCAGACCCAAGGCTCTGGGCCACAAATAGAGACACGGGATTGTTTTAGGGGTGCTGGGCCTTCTGGGGTAAGCTGCTAGGTTCTGACAGAACTACCCCGAGTATCTCTTGCAGCACCAGATGACTGAGGGTAATGGGATGGAGACTTACTGTATCCTTGCCTGAGAGATCTGTGAATATCCAGGCTACTTTCTGTTTCAGTTGATCATCAGAGGTCTCTGGCAATCTTAACCACTGCTCCCCCAAGTTAGTGAGATGGCAGCTCACATCTGTGCCTCCAACAGTTTCTGAGCAGTTCTTTAGCCAGCAGGATGTGCAAGACTGGGTGTTTACTCAGTGCATAAACGCCACCTCCTTCTTTGCTCTGCAGACCTTCTTAGGCCATGGCTACATTCCTGCTTTCCCAGTCCCAAGTCTACTTCCTGTGTGATCATTTCCTGATGTGGTCACAACCCCTTTGGAGTCCCATGTTAGATATTTATAGTATAATTTATAACAGTAGCAAATTACAGTTATGAAGTAGCAATGAAATAAATTTTTTATGGTTGGGGGTCACTACAACATGAGGAACTGTATTAAAGGGTTGCAGCATTATGAAGGTTGAGGATCATTGTACCAAGTGTTAGCTCCATCTTGCCTCAGAAGACAAACCTGAAAATTGAGACTGTGGTGGGCACCTGGTGGTTGCACCCATACATGCTTTGCCTTGACTCCACTTCCCATTTAGACCCCAAATATTAAAACCTCGGTAAATCTGCGTCATGTGGTTCATTTAGATATATACACAAATGCAACTATCTCCAGGGATGACCTGAGACAAGGTCCCTACCTTTGGTGTGCATGCAAATTCCTTGCTTTGCTCCTGGATCACTCCAACAGCTATGAGGCAAGGTTCCCTGACCTGAGCTTAGTCCCTATTTGGCACTTGTGTTTACTTTAGGGAAAACCTAAGCTTTGTGTTTTTAAAGTTTGTTTATACTTAGCTTGTTAGATGGGGTTGGAAGCTTGTCCATTGTCCAAGCTACCTTATGGTGTTCACAGGAAGTTGCCTCTCCACCGAGAAGATGTGTGTGGTGAGTGGGAAACAGAAGTATGTCAGAGACCCTCTCTCACAGACAGCAAGCCCACAGACCAG
Organism: Cricetiscus sungorus; assembly: GCA_030556225.1. Taxonomy (NCBI): domain Eukaryota; kingdom Metazoa; phylum Chordata; class Mammalia; order Rodentia; family Cricetidae; genus Cricetiscus; species Cricetiscus sungorus. Next base: position 42,940,085 of record JANBXA010000069.1, on the reverse strand, counting down.
GGAGTCCACACCAGATGACCAGAGAGATGGAGGTCAGGACGAGGAGACAACCAAGGTGTAGAAAAGCAAAGCAGGCAGGTAGTCCTAGTTTAAAATTGGCAATGAAAGTCTGGGAAGCAAGGGAGAGAGCTAACACCATCAACATTTTGAATTTTTTTTACATTGATCCTTAAAAAACAAGAACACTTAATCCCATTGCTGATTTAATGAATTCTAGTATCACCTGGGAGATGGGCTACTGGCGTTCCTGGGGGTTATTTGATTAGATAAGAGAGATGGGAAGATTGTCCAGTGTGGGGGACATCATTCCCTGAGCTGGGATTCTAGAAAGAGAAAGTGAGCAAAATCAACCTTTCCTTCCTCAAGTTGCTTTAGCCAAGGTATTTTGTCTCGGCCATGAGGAGACAAGTGACTAAAACAGTCCTCCAGGTCTGGCTGCAGCAAGGAAGAATGCCTCTGAGTTATTAGTCCTTTTCATGATCTTGTCTACTCTGACTTTCTACTGTTGCCAGTACAGGTCTCCTTCTCTCTGCTGTACTCAGCCTGGACTTCACCATAGGCCACCAACTTCACCAAAAGTATTCCGTCAATAGGATTTCTGCCTGGATTCTACCCCCCCCCCCCCCGCAAGTCTTTCTCCTTCTCCCCCTTCCCTCCCCATGCAATTCTAGGCTAGGTCACTTTGGAGAACCTCAGGTTGAGCCAGATTCCTCACTCTTATGAGTCCCTGTCACTCATGGAAACCACAGAAATTATATTTTAATTGCCTCATATCTAGGAAGTCTGTCTTGTAAGTTTGTGGATTAAGACAGTATAGTGTTCACAGCAGGAATGAAGACAAGATTGTAGAATGATGACATTTTTTTTTTCAGAGCTAAACACATAAGCCTAAGTACAGAATAAAATTATGCAAAGAGTTCATACAAAGATTTATCCAAGCTGATGTTAGCTCCCCATCTCATCCTACCCCACTCCTATCCCCCACGTGCCCCTCGTATTCTGCAGCAAAGCAGCATCAGACTCTACACTCTATGTTCAAGGGAAATTGCTGGCTTCATCCCGGACAAAGGAAAACATTGATACACAGACATAGTTTACCAAACTCCTGGCTCTGAGGATTGGCCAATTTTGACACAGCTCTCTTTGGAGGCAATAGGACTTGAGCCCAAAATCATTTTCTACCTAGCTTTTGCTTTCTACTTACCGCTCACATCTCCTCAAGGAAAAGGCAACTTTCTGTGAACTTCACAAGGTGTCTGAGTGAGCAGGTTTCCAAGCCAGTCTAATGAACGAAATGTAAATGAACATAGAACACCCTCCACCCTCACCCCCAACACACACACACACACACACCTAGGTTTTTCTAAAAATCAACAAGCACTGGCTGTAGAAAGGAAAATGTTCTCGGGGCAAACCCCAGTGTGACTTCAGCAAGTCTGAACACCTCTTGCTGCTCTCAAGGCATCTGCAAAATTATTCAATACTTTTGTGGGCTCATGGACCTCAAGGACCCCCAAATATATACTCACCTACCTGAGACAAATCCCTTGCCTGCTTAGCAGGCAGGTGTGAAGCAATGGGGCCATGCACAGTACTCCCTAACTTGGAGTAGGAATTCTTCCAGAATAAGCCAAGGTCCCGGTCAAGGTCTTCTATGCCTTCACATTCAACCTCTCCATCATCAGAAGTGACCTAGAGCACAGTACCTTCATGTCCATATGTGAATTCTCAGAAGAAATGCTACATACTTCACAATGGCCTGTTTTGTTATCCGCAAGTCTTAAGTTCATAGCTGGGTGGGCAACGTGATTCTCGGGCCAGCCTTTATTGGGGGAGGAAGCAGTCACAGCTGTTTTCTAACAGAGCTATCATTTTTTTTCCAGTTCTTTCCATGTCTACTTCTCCCCAGGATTCCTATGGGACAGACAATGAGTTTAACCATGAGCCCCCATTTCCCTCTGAGTTTTAGCTTTAGGGCGATTGCTAGATAATTACCATGGTGACTGAGTTCACCCTTTCTCTGCGGCCCAGTAAAATCCTAAATTAATTTAGTTTCAATTGCCACACTTGCTATCACTTGTTAAACCTAATCTTATTAATGGGAATTCCGACAGCTGATTGGATCTTGGCTTAGCCAAGAAAACAGGACAACTGATATTCTTGTATTTAATCTGGTACTTTTTTTTATTTCCCAGATCTTGAGAAAACACAGGGAGAAGGTAGGATGAAGGCATGGCTCTCTGAAATTCAGTGGAAGATGAATGTGGCTGAGGTTGGAGTCTTAGGAGGGAAACTAACCCCATGAGTGAGCGAAAAAGAAATTATCCTTACTCTTCTGAGCAGAACACAGAATTGGAACAGAATTGGAAAACCCTGAATCTAGGTGTTAAAAATCAGCTATTTTCTGTAATCCACACTAATCCATACTTGAAAAAAATAAGTCATTCTTCCAATTGCAAAAGTAACATACTCACTGTGGGGCAAATGTTGGAAAAACAGAAGAATTAAGATTTCCCATAGTGTTATCATAGGGATGAGCATGGCGGCTAGCTTCCCTGAACTTCTAAGCCTCCCATTCTCCTCTAATAGCTTTCATGTTTCCTCTCTTCTTCCTTTCAAAGACTAAGGATTGAAACCACATGACTTTGTAAAATTTTCAGGACAGGAACTATTTCTTTTGCTTGTTTGTTGTTTTGAGATAAGGCCACTATGTAGCTCAGGCTAGCCTCAAACTCAATCTGCCTTGGCTTCCTAAGAGCTAGGATTATAGCCAGTGCCCCAATGCCTGCTCCCACAGCCTATTAGCCTCAAATAAATACACAGAGATTTATGTTAATTATAAACGATTTGGTTGATGGCTCAGGCTTCTTACTGGCTCTCTCTTAATTATTAACCCAAAACTATTAATTTATTAATTTATGTAGTTCTATATGACCTTATCTTACCAGAGAACACCAGGCCTATCCTATCTTCCCAGTAGCTGCACAGCATCTGGCATCTCTCTAGCCACCTCTCTCTGTCCTTTACCCAGAATTCTCCTCCTTTCCTAGCCCTGCCTATACTTCCTGCCTGGCTACTGACCAATCACTGTTTTATTCATCAACCAATAACAGAAATATATACAGAAGGACATCCACCATCACCTGGCTGCTGGGAAATTTCCTTATAGAGGGTACTGCTTAGAGGTTGAAGAGATAGCTCAAAGATTGTGAGTGCTTATCCCAGCACTCATAGTGGGACCTGTAACTCCAGCTCCAGGATTTCCAATGCCTTCTTTTAGGTCACTCTTCCCACATCTGTATAACTAAAACAGAAATAAATCTTTTAAAACTATTTGCTTTACTATAAGAAACAAATGTTTTCATCAGTAAATATCCTTGGATTGATATCGTTTGTCTAGTCAGTTTCTGGCCTTATGGTACATTATAGAAACAGAGCTCCTAAGAATATAGAACTTAGGTGTGTTTTGCCTAGCAGCTCCATTGAAGATTAAAGCCAAGATATGCAAGCAGAAAGGCACAGTTGTTTCCTTGTACACATTCTGAATATTAATTTGAAATTCAAAGTGGTGGGTATGAAAAAATAGTTCAGTGTTTTTGTTTGATTACAAAGAAGGTTGCCTATATTCAAATATTGTCATTTATACCCATGTACCTTGTCTCTTTATCAATAGTAAAGTATATCGTAAAAATTTATTAGCTATTAATTTAATGTTTCTATAGTAATACAAATGTTGCTTAGCTTAAGAAATTGGGCTATGTCTGGGTAAAGCCACAATTAGTTAACAATAGATAAGTGAAAAATCCACTTAATACTCCTGTTCTACCTTCGTCACTCAGCCTCCGAGAGAAAACTTAGGTTAGCCAGGAGGCACACAAAACCAACATAAGCCTGCTTTATCCTGAGCATTTGTGGAGTTAAAGCATAACTTGTAAGCATAGGCATAGTCTTTCTCTTTTCTCACACGACATGCCATTCGTTCTAATTATCAGTAGGTTGCATGTCTGTATAAAAGTGTACCACTGAGAGACAGGTAATACATTTAAACACACTACTATACTGCCAACTAAATACCAGTGTGTTTTCATGGCATGATTAGTTTGGGGAAAATGTTTTTGTTTGGACAGTATTTTTGATTTCATCTTAATTTTCCTTCCTTCACTTCTCCTTTCTTTCTTTCTTTCTTTCTTTCTTTCTTTCTTTCTTTCTTCCTTTCTTCCTTTCTTTCTTTCCTTTTAGTCTGTTCCTGGATTTAGAGAAAATGGAAAATGGATCCTGCACTTTAGGAATGATTTATCTTGGGTTTTGCTCTTTCTTCCTTTACGTTGATTACTTCTCTCTGCTCTTTATCACTTTGTTAACCTCTGAGATTCCTATCTAGAGTCCCCTGCCGGAGCTTTCTCGTGTGCCTTGCCCTCGGTCCTAGGTGCTCAGTTCTCATTCTGCTAGTATTTTCTCCAAGTTCACCTTGTCCCTGAGACCTTCCTGTCACTTAACCCAAACATCCACATGCCATAGACTGTCCCATATCTTTCCCTCTGCTTCCCTAGATCTCTCACTCTGATTAGTACATAATTGCTTCTGAATGTACTACGTTATTACATAGTTCCTGCTATTCCCATCAGCCCACGAATTCCACTGCAGTGGAGATTTTAATCTACCTTGCCCACCGCCTTTCTCTGGCACACATCAGGAGCCTCAGGAAAGTGTGTCTCATGTACATATGAATGAATGAAATGGCACAGCAAGCCACTGCAGCAGGAAAGTGGATGAGAACCTTAAAGCACCAGCTCCATTAATGACAAACTTAAGCTTTCCATTTTTAACTACATGTTGCACCTAGTTGTGTGATAGGACTAAGGGTCATCCACTCATTTCCACAGCTGGCAGGAGACAGGGAGATATGAAAGGATCAGGATCCATGAAATCTGAGCCTCTCCTGCCGTGAATGCCCTTTTCCAGAGTGTAGATTTCTCCAACTGTCTGTACAAGGTTAAAGCAAAGTTTAGGGGGAAACAGGCCCTGAAGTGAGCGTTTGTTTTACTCATTCTATTGCACCCAAACATCAAAACCTCATTCATGTCTTTAGTACAGATTTAACTTTCTGCTGTGTCTTCCCATGTACTGTTCTGGTGGCCTAGAATATGCCCCCCTATTTATTTCCCTTGTCAACCATTATTTAAGCTTCGAAACCTTTCTCTGTCCTTACCTCTAATGTCTTTGTTGTCAGACAAATTCTGAGCTATATGAGAGCTGGCCCATCAATAATCACAATCATTTTTCTCATATACAGTCTCTTACTAAACCAGGAACATCCCCTTATTCTTCTTTTCTTCATCTCTAGAATCATCTAGTAGCTAGCCCAAAGAAGGAGCTCTTCAAGTGAATAGTGAAGGTGACTGATTCACCTCATGGCCTCTGTTTATCGATGTCTCTGTCATCCTGCTATTGTTATGACAGCTTATAACAGGGACAAGTTTATTTTCGCTCTGGATAGTAGAGTTTTAAAGCCCAGGATTGGTACTTTGTGGGCCTGTGTGGAGGTAGTGGTGACAGTGTGGCTGAGTGCAACTTTCTATCTCAGGGTTGCCAAGAGGTAGGTATGTGTGTATGAGTGTGTGTGTGTGTGTGGGGGTGGGTGGGTGGGTGTGACTGTATGTGTGTGTGTGTATGAGTGTGTGTGTGTGAGTGTATGTGTGTGTGTATGAGTGTGTGAGTGTGTGTATGAGTGTGTGAGTGTGTGTGTATGAGTGTGTATATGAGTGTGTGTGTATGAGTGTGTGTAGGAGGGTTGTGTAAGTGTATATGAGTGTGTGTATGAGTATGTAAGTGTATGTGTGTGTATGAGTGTGTGTATGAGTGTGTGTGTATGAGTATGTGTGTATTAGTGTGTGTATGAGTGTATGTGTACGAGTGTGTGTATATATGTGTGTGAGTGTGTGTATGAGTGTGTGTGTATATATGTGTGTGAGTGTGTGAGTGTACGTGTGTGTATGAGTGTGTGTGTACGAGTGTGTGTGTATATATGTGTGTGAGTGTGTGAGTGTACGTGTGTGTATGAGTGTGTGTTACGAGTGTGTGTATTTATGTGTGTGAGTGTGTGAGTGTGTGTGTGTGTGTGTGTGTGTGTGTGTGTGTGTGTGTGTATTCTGTATCCCTTATGGGAAATCCCCCAAATGATCTAACTTGGATCTATGATGCTGCCTCATTTAGAAGTTCCCCATCTCCTAACAGTATGATGGGCTTGGACCAAGCTGTGACACATGCCCTCTAGGCATGCTTTAGATCCAAACTGTAGCCATTGGCTGGCCAACTGATCAATGTTTCCATGTATATGTGTTATTACAATTCCTCCTACACCCAAGTACCCCATTAGAAAGAGCCCGTGTTAACCCTTTCTTAACCATTATTCATCCTGCTTATCTCCTCTCTCTTCCATCACTGTGGCTAATGCTGCAGATGGATGGATTGCTAAGTAAGTTTCTGCACTCAGCCCTTCCATAGGTCTGGAGCATGTGTCTAATGGCTGGCTGGAGTAACTAGATGGTTCGTGGAAAGTTATAAATAAATAAATAAATAAATAAATAAATAAATAGATAAATAAAATCCCACTGTACCTGAAGCCCTAACTTTACCTTTCTGATTTCCAAGACTCAAGTCAGAAGCAATATCTCCTGGTTAGTGACTCTAGACATCTGGTCCCCAGCAATGGTCACCTTTCACGGGCTTGTGCCAAAGCTCTCACTGCATTCTTGTCTCTCTTGATCAAGACTTCACCATCATCCTTCCGTTCCTTACAGGTTGGCACCCAACCCTCTCTGCTTTGCTTTGCCCTTTTCAACCCCACTGTCAGTAGCATTGCCCTGATGAGGGAAAGAGCAGATCTAGTGACTTTCTTGATTAGAACCTGGCAGTCTATGCTAGGTCCTTTTCCTTATGGGCTGCTCATGGAAAATGGAGTGACCTTGCTGGTGGTCAGTTCGGTTCAATCTGTGTGACAGATGCCACTGCCTTTGCTGGGGTTGTGGGTTTCATCAGACTCCCAAGCTAAGAGCCTCTGAAGATTTGGGTAACCACACCTGTGAAAGGTCATCTTTCTGACCTCCTCATTATTCTTTAAGCTCCTTATGGGCAAAGGTTAACTCTTTCCTTTCGCCACACTTCTCAGCTACACTTAGCATAATGCCAGGTAACAGGAGTCCCTTTGCAAAGCCTTCCAGATGAGCGGGTGTGGGAAAGACAAATAATCAGCGGAACCTCTTGGTCAATGCCTCCAGCTGGGCTGCTCTCTGGCTGCTGAGGCCCAGGGAAACTCTGTAAGAAGGGCCTGGCTGTGGCTGAGTTGAAGGTCTCTCTTTACCCCGAGAAACGTAGGGATGAAGGCTCATGCGGCTCGGTGAAGTCAACCAGTTCCTGTACCATGAAGCAATGCATTCTCCTACTAGTCTTTTTCTTCCCATGGGGACAGGGCTGGACCAGACTAGGCTGTGCTAACGGGGAAGATTCCTTGATGTTCATGCTCTTGTGTTTCCGGCCAGTGGAGCATCAGATTACCAGGCCCCCTCTTTACTCTTCATTGTTCATGATTTTCATATGTTCCGGGTCTGTTTTCAAGTCCCCCACCCATAGCCTCTGGTCTGCACAGCTATAAAAATGGAGAGCCTTTCATCTCATCGCCAGCAACAGTCTTGCTTCCTTGATCAGTGGGCTCACTGGTCTCTGAACTCGGGCCAAACTGTCTGTCTACTCTGGATCCCTCCTCTCCCCAGCAGCGATCAGTCTCCCAGGTGTGGTGGATGATTAGCTCAGAGGAAGGAGCCGTGTATACTGTGATTAGCACAGTAATAATGGCGAGGTTAATAATAATAAGAATCCGGTGCTGACAGCACACATGGACTTGCACAGGCCCGGGGAGAGCTGGCGCAGCCCAGATGCTAATCTCTCTCTCTCTCTCTCTCTCTCTCTCTCTCTCTCTCTCTCTCTCTCTCTCTCTCTCTCTCTCTCTTCTCTCTCTGTCCTCTGTCTCTCTCTTTTCTCTCTCTCTCTCTGTCTCTCTCGTCTCTGTCTCTGTCTCTCTCTCTCTCTCTCTCTCTCTCTCTCTCTCTCTCTCTCTCTCTCTCTCTCTTCTGCTGCAACAGTTTATATTGCAAGACTGAGTGCTCCATGTGGCATTCGTGGACAACCAGGGACACATAAGGAAGGTCAATATAAATTAACCCCAGCCATGCAGTGCACAGAAAAGCACTTCTAATATTTTGGGTTTTTTTTTCTCTCCCTTCAAAGATATATTTATGGAACTGAAGAGATGGCTAGTGGCTAAGACCATGCACTGCTCTTGCAGAGGGAGGCCCTGAGTTCAGCATCCATGCTGGGTTGCCCATAATGGCCTATACCTCAGCTCTAGGAGACCAGATGTCCTTTCCTAGGCTTTGCTAACACTGGCACATACATGGTACATACACACACATTAAAAATATGTGTGTTTGCTAATGCACAAAGTGACTTAGTGGAGCCCATTCTATATGGAGAGATACCTTGCTCAGCCTAGACACAGGAGTGTGGGGGTGGAGAGGTGCCTTGGTCCTGCCTCAAGGAGATGATGAGACAGATTTAGTAGACTTCCTAGGGGAGGCTTTACCTTCTCCATGGAGTAGATGGGGGTGGGAGAGGGAATAGAAGAAGAGGAGGGAGGGGGAACTAGGATTAGAATGTAAAAAATAAATTAATAAAAATAATTTTAAAAACTATGTGCTTGTTATATATACTCTCAGGCTAATATATCTCTGCTGGTTAGTTTTTACAGGTTGACACTAACTAGACTCATCTGGGAAGAGGGAACTTGGGTTGATGAACTGCTTGATCATCATAGTCTATTGGCAGATCTTCAGGGCATTTTCTTTCTCCTTGTATTCTTTATTTTAGAGATTATAAAAGTACAATGCCTCCTTACTCTCTGCAATCCCCTGTATGCTCCTCCCTGTTCTCCTTCACATACATAGCCTCATTTTCACTGTTATTACATGCATATATGGATATTTAATGTGTGTATGTATATGTATGCATGTGTGTATATGTTATGTATATGTAATTGATGTAGGAGGGTCCAGCTTACTGTGGGCTATACCATCCCTAGTCAGGTGGGCCTGGGTTATGTAAGATAAGTAGTTGAGCACATCAATAAACATAAATCTTCAATGGTCTCTGCCTCAGTTCCTTCCTACCTCCAAGTTCCTGTTTGAGTTCCTGCTTCAGTTTCCCTTGAGGATGAACTATAAAGTATAAGATGAAATTAACTCTTTTCTTCTCAAGGTGGTTTTGGTCAATATTTTTTATCATAACAACATGTTAAACTAAGGCAATATTTAAATATATTCGCTATAGATGTCTTTAACTATTACACTACATATAATAGCTATAGATGTCTTTGACTATATATTACATTATGTATAATAATAAAAAGCTTTAATTCGTTTGTTAAGTGGTTATGCAAAGTAGTGGGTTTCATAATTGTATTTGCAAACTTGTATGTCATTATATTTGTTCTAATTTGCCCCTTTACCACCCTCCTCTGTACTCTCTGTCCCTCTGGTTGGTTCTTCTCTCTCCCCCCTGTAGAGCCATCTTCTGCTTTGCAGTCATATATAGTCTCTATGTCTTTCATGCTATGCTTTTTAAGGACTTTTATACAAAACTTTATCCTGTGGTATTTTTGGTTATACAGAAATATGTATCCAATGATAAGTTGTGCTATTTATTAATGAGTAGGTTTGTGTGTTGTATTTGAGTTTTATCCCCTCATGAGAATGCTATAGGGATGGAGCAAGGGACAGGGCAAGGCTAGGTGACCACAGAAATGACATCTATTGAGAACAGAGCTCACACATCCTTGAGTCCCAACACAAGGTCAAGTGGGACAGGTAAGCTGAGCTCATGGCTCTTGGTGTGATTAAAAGGCAATGGCTCAGCCTTCCTTCATCTGGACCACAACTCCTTAGCTACATATAGGTGATCTAGATATGCAGCAAGGGAAGGGACACAGTCAGAGGAGCTGGCAATCCTTGCTGGTCTCACTCTACGAAAACAGTGTAGGGACTCAACTGATCTCCAAGGTTAAGTGGGAATCCTCACCCAGCACAGACTGCCCAAGACCCACAACCCAATGGATGAACCCAAGTGGTGAGAAAGTTATTCTTACAGATGCAAAAACATCTTTAGAGAATGGGACTAGCAACTCAAATGTCTTTCTGGAGGCTAGCAAGATGTCTCAGTGGGTAAAGGTGCCGAGAACCAAGCTTGGTGTCCTGAGTTGGTGATCCACATGGTGAAAGAAGAGAATCAATTCCTAGAAGTTGTCTTCTGACCTCTATACTTAGTGGCATGTGTGTATACACACACACACATCAAATGCATGCATACATACATACATACACATTAACAAGAAAACTCAGAGTTAAAACAAACTGCTGCCTTTTATTTCTTTTGCTGTTGGGTTACAAGAATACAATCCTTTCCGAGGCATTGGGATGGGGGAACTCAAAATAAAGGTGCCCGGGGGTCCTGACTGGGGCATTGCAGAGGTTCTAGGATGGATTTGGTGATGGTTAGTAAAGTTATTAAGAGCCATTGGACCATACCCTTGAAATGAGTGTTGTCATAGCTAAAATAGCCCCTGATGAAGTTATTTGGAAATGGATCTAAAAATGTATAGCTAAGAAGCAGTCTAGTGTAAAAGAAAGAAAATGGATGCTTTCAGAGCCTTAACTAGGTGTGGACTAAGACATCAAGGAAGGATTTGTGCCAGGCAAGGAGGGAGGGAGGCACCACCCTAAGTAACATCACTCACAGACATTTACACCACTACCAGCTGAGTGCTAAAGATGGCCTTAAGACATACTTCCATTCTCATGCTGTTTTTCCCTGCAAATGACTTGTTGCCTCCTAACTTTATCTTTTGGTACCGAGTGGAATTAGGGCAGGGGTTTGACCTTTCTTGACTATATAACTTTGGGTAACTTATTTCACCTTCCTGGGACTTGGATGACATGTACACAAAATAACGAGTACTAATGGACCATAGAAGGTTTATTTTGTGTGTGTGTGTGTGTGTGTGTGTGTGTGTGTGTGTGAGTTTATGTACACATGTGAGCTGTATTTGTGTGTACTGTTGTGTATATGTACAGATACTTTTGGAGGCCAGAACTTGACACCAGGATATCTTTCTCAATTGCTTCTTAACTTTACTTTTTAATAAAGAATCGCTCACTGAACCTGGAGTTCTTGATGTTGGCTGGACTGGCTGGCCATTGAGCCTCTGAGATCTACCTGTCTCCATGTTCCCCTCAGTGCTGAGGTTGCATATGAAGAACACACCATTTCTATGTGGATGCTGGAGGTCAGAGGTCAGGTCTTTATGCTTTCATAGCAAGGCCCTAACCCCCTGCACTGTGTCCCCAGGCTGCGCATTCATTTTCATCATTTCTCTAAGTTCATGCTTTGCATATAATTAACAAAATTTATTAAAATGTCATCCTCTCCCTTGTGCCCCGGGATGGATCTAAGTCATAACGTACTGATAAGTATCCTAAGTACTTCATGTGTGCCTTATGAGATTATATGACATAATCACTGTGAAAAGGGGTTGATGCAAAAACAACATTCAGAATTCCGTGGAGATATAAAATGCTACCCTAAGGCATCATCCCGCCTCCCTGCCAACTCGACCTTTGTTGCTCTTCCAAAAGCATGTTTCAGCCTTGCAGGACCTAGCATCTGCCTCTGCTGCCTCAGGCTGACTCACTAATTCGCTGGTTTGGGCTGATCTCTAAAATGAAAAGTCTGTCCAAATATAGGAATATTAATGATGTCTTAATATCAAATCAGAAGAAAACAGCAACAACAACAGTAAAATGAGGGTCTTAACTGAGAATGCAAGGTGGCAAAGGATTCTAGAGTGCAAACAAAAGGGTGGGAAAGACAAATGGACCCCTGCCAAGCTAAGCCAACAGGCTTTTTGCTCTGGGAAGACAAAGGGGCCTTAGGCATCTCCTTCCTTGCTCTTTTCCAGGTCCCTTAAGGGTGGACCTGGGCTAAATAGCACTTGTTTCTATAGCTGGTACTTCATCCCATGAAGCCACAATGGAAATGCAGGCAGGTTTAGAGATGGGCACTGCTCGAGGCTGGGAGAAAGTCTTACAGTTCAAAATGAAGTTCACAGGGGCATCCAATGGATCTGTTCAGATCACGCAAATATACCGGGTTTTAAAGCCTTGCTGAAATATCAGCTTGGCCCTCAAACTCAAGCTCTTATCAAGTGGCTAGCTTCCAAAGTGATGCCTTACTTTATACTGCCTGGATAGTGCTTAAGAAACTCCTTTCCCCCTTTTCTTCTTCAACTTGATGAGTGCTGGCTTGTATCTGCACACTAAGGCCCAACATCTTGCACTAACAGCCTTTCTGGCCACATTCCCACAGCCCTTGCTTGGCGGGGAGATGGGTAGTTCTCATGGCCAGGAAGGCCTGAGAACACACGCAGAAGTTTAAGCTCATAATTTGGACTTTAGTTGCAGGTGAGACAGGTGAGTTTGGAAGTCGGGACAGGAGGAAGGGCACACATGAATGAACTGTACCACTGCTTTTTTCTTCTACTATTTCTGTAGAAGCTGTAGCCCTGTCCAGAAAAGGGGCCAGTGCCAAGGCCAGCGGCTTTGTGTGTTGAGTTAGCTGTCCCTTCCATCAGCCACTTACCTTGGCATCAACTCACTCACAAATTCCCACTTTGTGTTTATTATCCAGCCCTACATTTTTTCAGAGCCATGTTTGCCATACAAAGTCATATAAAGATGACTAATACTTGACATCTTCTTTCAAAATACTTCAAAGACCTTGCTGTCTACACAGCTTGTCATTGAACTTACAACCCTTCTGCTTCCATCTCCCAAGCTCTGTGATTATAGGCATTTAACACCACACCTGGCTAAAACTTAATTTTTTGACCATGAAAGAACATGATTATTTGTGTGTGTGTGTGTGTGTGTGTGTGTGTGTGTGTGTGTGTGTGTGTGTGTGTCTGCATAGCATACACAGAATATCTTTCCAATGGATAAAACCATTTGACTTAGGAGGAAAGCACAACTCTGAAATATAATTACCCGTGCAATGAGGTTTGTGAAGGGACCGAATCTTCCAGTGTCTTTCTCAAAAAGTTCCTCCTCTCCTCCTTGGAGGTTTGCCATTTGCCCAGGTGGTTTGGTGAGCTGGTGTAGGAGACAATAGATGACATTTGGCATTTGTGTTCCTAGGATGCAGACACAAAACATTGTCTTGCTTGTAGCACTGAGGTTTCCTTCCACATCCAAACTCAGCCCAGTCTGCCCCTGAAGGCCAGTATCCCCAGTGCTGGTGCAGTAAAAAAGGCCCATGTTAAGGGTCTGTGGGAAGTCTGTGGTGGTCAATTATCTAGCAGAGTTCTCTAGACTTCAGCAAAAGGACCCAACAAAGTTTCCTTTAAGGAAGGCCGTTTGCATTTTCCTGAACAAGCAATGGTTCCATTATTTAACTAATTTCCATTTATCTCACTTATTCCACTGATCGACCTTTCCTGAGGTCCTCATTTGGTTGGCCTTGTGCTGAGATGTTAGATCATCCTAGGCAATGCAGAAAGGCAGGATCCCCGGTGTTGTGGCTCCTGCATCCCATCCTGTATCCTATCCCTGCTCCTCCTAGCATACTTCCCACCCACTCTGTGTGCACTGGGGCTCACCAAACACTCCCTCACTGAGTCTCTGCTCTAATTGGATCAATCATTAATAGCTCTGCCTTCTGTGGTTCCCTGCAGGCCTCTAAATAATGGAGGGAGTGAGGCTACTCTGAAAGCAGCTAGGAGACTTGCAGTGGGCACCAACTGTGTAACTGCAGCGGGTTTCAAATCTTGACAAAATATTTGTATTCATAAGCCTGATTATTCTCTATCCCTGGAGTGATTTCCATTCAGGGCAAGGGAGGGAGGGGAAAAAAAGGAAAGCAGGATTTTCCTTCTTTTCTGGCACATGGATGGAAGCTGGAGAGGACCTCTGGGGACCGTGACACCTGATTCAGGCCATTACTTTTGCCATGGTCACTGGATGCTAGACCTAGGGCCTTAGATAATTCTCATAAGGTCCCTGAAGTGAGGTGGAGGAGAGGAGCTGAAACAGGCCCCTCCCTGTGGGTGTGTGGGATGCCCTCCCTCAGTCCCTCGGGAGGCTTCTATCCAGTTCCCTAAGTCTCATTCATCATTGTCCTGTGTATCAACAGGACTGGGAACCGACCTGAGATGCCAGAGATGAGCTAGAAGTTTTTGGTGGGTCTGAGTGCTGTCATTATCAGTTTCCACCTCTTCTGTATCTATATTATTATCACCCACTCACAATGTAAATGAATTGAAAGAAATGCCTATGATGTTATAATTTTTCCATATCTGGAGTCTATTTTGGAAAATCAAATTACTTTAATTAAAAAACATTTCTGCTTTAGGATCCTTCACTTTGTGGGTACCATGAGCGTATATTTGGGTCACTTCATGGATGGCTGTAGCTGAGCTATTGTTCTTGCCTATGGGAAGGCACAACCATTGACACAGGGAAGCACCAAGGCCCAGGTTCTGGCTCTCCTCCTCAAGCTGTGAAGTCTGGCTCCTCTGAGTGCTCAGGAGTGATGGACTCTGGAACAGAGACTCACTAGTTCTAATGACTTTGCTGCCAAGAGAGACATCAGAACACACTCATTTGCAGTAACAGATCATTGTCACAGCAACTGGGAAATAGGGAGTATGTGTGATTGGCACCTTCTGTCCCAGTGGAGAAAAATGGGTACAATAAAAAGGCATTAGCACCAGAAATCTGCTTACTCAATATGGAGCCAGAGCTGGGGAAGCAGACCTGCCCATCATGCGCTGAAGAGGGCAGGGCCAGCTTACACCTCTAGCTTCCCTTTGGGTTTTTAAGACTGACCAATGATAGTGCTAATTGGAAGGTGCTTATATTCAAATACTTATAGTCAAGGGGTAAAGAGCCGGACGTTATTCTTCTTCCTCTACCTAGTGTTTTGTCCGTGATTCAAGCACCCGCACCACTCTTAAAGTGTTGTTTGTCTAGGTGACTTCTTACTCTCACTTTCTAATCATTATTTTAGAGGGCAGAGTCGAGGAAATGAATGGAGGATGAGAACTTACTGTAATTGCCAATAAGATTCAATTTTCCCTCATTCAGGAATCACAGAGCAGAGGTAATTGTATTCACATGGCTTGTGGATAAGCTGGGAATACAATCACAGTATAATTGTATTTATTCATTCAACACGTAGTAATTGAGCACCTATTGTGTAATAGCTTTGCGTAGATTGAGGAAGCAGGGGAGCAAGAGTCCTGCCTTTGTGAACTTGCATTCTAGTGTAAGAAAGAGATAACACTGAGATAAACAAATAGATGGATAATAACGCCAGATAAAGATAGGGTCCCATTAGGAAAACAGGACAGAAACAGGTTTTGAGTTGTGTGACTTCAAGAACGTGCTCTTTGAGAATGTGACATCTGAACTGGGACTTGAGCGATGAGAAGGAACTAGCTCTTCAAATAGCCCAGAAAAGAACATTCCAGAGAAAGTGGAAGCAGCTGGCCGAAGATGCTACATATTCAAATAGCAAAAGGAAGAGTTCAGATTTTAAGAGTGTGGGAAAGCCCTCCAGGGCTCTCAGCATGTGGACGATATGCCTGGTTTATGACTGAATGCAAACATTTTCACTGTGGTGTACACTGTGGCTTGCAGGCAATTAATTCACTGTGGAGGAAGATTCCAACCTGAACTTGGACTTTGTGCCTTTTCCCTCTATATGATCCAGTCCTTCTGACCTCTTACCAGTTCCATTACACACACACACACACACACACACACACACACACACACACACACACACAAGCAGAGTAAAGTTGACATTTGATGGAATAAAGTTTACATTCCATGGAATAAGGACTTGCTGGGTGAACTGTTTTGATATCATGGCCATACAGCCTGAATTCATAGCAAAAGTGGGCTAAGTTAAGATGGCTTCATCAACTAAGCCCGCAAGAGTTGAGTTTTCAATTGTAGAAGTACCACTAGACAATGATTCCCACTCAGTCCTTAAAAATACCTGCTGAAATTCTTCCTATGTCCAGTTAGCACTGTCTTCCAAAATAATGTCTGGTCACATTGATCTCCTATATCACCCTAGAAACTCTGGGGCCCATAGATTTTTTTTTAACAAATTTGAGTGCCTCAAGAGTGCCTTAGATAGCTGGAAGCCAGGTGTCATACTCCCTTGCGTCTGAAATCAGAAGCCAAGAACTACATTTGGTTGTTTAAGCAGATTCCCACCCCAGCTCACAGAGCCCCCCAAAAATTGTGCACACTCCTAGGTGCCCACTACTCATCCCAGGGTTCTCCTAAATGTAAATGAAGAAGCTTTGCAGTCTTATCTCCTTTTGGAGCTCCAGGATTCATGAAGTCCTTATGAATAATTTGTTCTACATGGCTTGTTTGAAGTAATGGGACTCTTCAACCTCTGTCAACTTAAGCCAAGACTGATAAAGAATTGTCCTAGAGGAGAGGGTCAGCTCAGCATAATGGTCCCCTCACTCCCAGTACTCTCTCTCCTTTCTCTACCAGTTGGGTGGTAACTGAGCCTCTTCAGGAGCACTTTGAGCATACCCCTTTGAGGTTGCCAGATAGGTCAGGGGATAAGAGCTGAAGCAATCTAATCTGCCACTGTGAAAGAATAAATTGCCACTCTCTAGTATGCAAGGCCTTCACCCCAGTTATATGTTTGAAATAATTACTGGAGCACGTGTCAGCGATAGCTGTGTGAGAGTTAAAACAGAGCTCACAATCAATCGAGGGCCCTGTTCCCTCTTGGATGGAGCTCAGTGTCTGGAGATAAATTTACAGTTCGAATAGGACATTCTGAAGTTCATCCAAAGCAGCCATTTCCTTCCGAACAATGTCAAATGATATTTGAACTTGAACAGCACTGCACGACGCTGGGCTGCTAATCTGCATTTTTGTACAGTGGCTAATTATGCCTACTTGATGCGTCTAGCCTGTGACTTTCACTGATGGATTATTTCAGCTCACAGGTAGATGCCATAGTTTGTGTCAATTTGTGTTGGTTAGAGATATGCAGATAGTCTTGCATTGATCAAATATGACCCTCTTCTTTGCATATTGCCTCTTTAGGCTAATGGTTTGTGGGCAGCTCCCAACTAAGAACGACTGATGTGGGAAAAGAGAGCCTGCATATGTTGATGTTATTTAACTTATTTTTATGAATAAAATGTTCTTCTGCATGTAGGTATATTTACAATGTTTATGCCTGGTATTCATGGGGGCCAAAAGAGGGCACTGGATCCCCTGGAACTGGAGTTACAGATGGTTGTCACCCACTTCATGGTTGCTTGGAACTGAACCCAGGTCCTTAGGAAAAGCAACAAGTATTTCTAACCATTGAATCATCTCTCCTGCCTATTTGTTGGTTTTGGAAGTTTCTAGTTATTTTTCTCAGTATTCTCAGGGACTGTGAATAGCATTCCCTCAATAATATACAACTACAATTGTATACTACTTACAGGAGACACACCTTAACCATGGTCTCTGCAACCACTAATTATAAGAAAACGTAAGTGACTAAATTACACCAGAAAAAAAAATAGACTTCAAGATAAGGACTATTATCAAGATAATTTCAAATTACATGAATGAAATGTAACAAGATTTAAGAGAGCAAAAGACACAGAAGGATAATTGGCAATGTGCACAATTTTCTGTCAACAACTGGTTGAAATGGATGATGCACAATGAGAAACAATATGTGTTTGGAGAGTGTGTAATAATTCAATCTAACTTCAGCAACATTTGCAGAACTAAACTGAAAAGATGGAGACACATTATTTTCTAGTGGACATAGAACATTCAAGATGACAGCACACTTGGCCACAAAGCAACTTGTCATGGTCTGAATGGACGATATTTTCCCACAAGCTCATGTGTTTGAACACTTGGTCCCCAGATCTTATTATTATTATTTTCACTGCTTTAAAAAAAACTATTTTAAATATTATTATTTTAAATAAACCTTGCAAATAAAAAATTCACACGTAGAAATTTGTAAGACCCAAAGACTCCACAACTCAATGAACTTCTATAGAGTGAGATTCGCCATTCAGAATGGAAGCTGTGAGCTTCACATTGGATTTGGGTCTTTCATTATTGAATGTATTTTAATGCACTTGTCCACCACCCAAACCAAATGATGACTGAGTTAAAACTAGAAAAACAAGATTCTCTTTCATAACTTCATTCATCACCTGCACTCTGTCTTTCTTCGTTCCCTAGTACTTGGCCTTTTTTCTTCTCTTTCATGTATACTATACTGTTTACCCAAATGTACATTTGTTTTCATACATACATATTTTATTGACTAGGTTTAATATGAGGGATAACATGATTTTTCTTTCTTTCTATGATTGTGTGACTACACTTAATACATTCTAAGTTCATCCATTTTCCTGAAAATTTTATTTCCTTTTTTAGAAGTGAGTAATTAATTCATATATATGTATACATACACACACCACATTTTCATTATTAATTAATCTGTTAATGTACAAATAGGTTGATTCCAATTCTTTGTTATAGCGAATAAAGCAGAAATAAATATGGGGGTGCAAATAGGTAGGCTATATAATTCTCTGGATATATGAACAAGAGTGAAATAGCTGGGTCACGTTCAAATTGTGCTTTTAATTTTTTGAGAAATCGCTAAACTGATTTCCACAATGGCCATATTAATTTTCATTCCACCAACGGTGAATAAGTGTTCCTGTCTCTCAATATCCTCTTCAAGATTTGTTGTAAGATTTCTTGATGAGGTGGTGTCTCAAGGGGGTTTTAATTTACATCTCCCTGAAGGCTAAGGATATTGAACAGTTTTTAAAATAGTTACTCTCTCTCTCTCTCTCTCTCTCTCACACACACACACACACTCTCTCTCTCTTCCTAGTTAATTTACCTGCTTAGTATTTAATTTCTGTAGTTCTTTGTAAATTCTTGGTATTAATAACTTGTCTGAAGTGTAACTGATTAAGATTTTCTCCCATGCTGTGGGCAGTCTATTAACTTTGCTGGTTGTATCCTTTAGTTGTACAGAAACTTTTTAATTTTCATATAGTCCATGTGTTGATACTGGGGTTAATTCCTGTGTTGTTGGTGTTCCATTGGAAAAGTCTTGCTTACCCCAGTATCTTGAAAGATATTCAGAGCCTGTATTTTTTTCTCAGATATTATAATGTTTCATTTTGAATTAAGATCTTTGATCCAATTTTAACTGGTTTTGTATAAGTCAAAAGATAAGATCTAATTTCATTCTTCAGGTAGAAATCCATTATTGCCAGCACCATTTGTTCAATGGCTTTTTTTTTTCCTGTCAATATGAAGTGGACCTGGTTTTGTCCTTGATTCTGTTCTATTTTGATGCCAGTGCTAGGGTTGCAAAGGCAACAATATCAGAATTACTCAGAGTTCACATCAGCAACCATAAAAGCCCAAAATGGAACATTTCAAGTTGTTTTTTCTTGTACAGTTTTTATGATTATTTCTGACATCTTAACTATAATATTCTATGGAGATTTCATCTCTGGTCGTGTCCGTGTGTAATTCCATATTCCTCTTGTGTATGGAAGCCTACTTCTTTTTATAACTATGGGGAGATTTCTGCTATAATTTAAATAAATGATCTCTTTATTCTGTTGCTTTTACCTCTGCTTCGTATACTCCTTAAATTCTAGGTTTGTCCTCTTGATTGTGTCCAGACTTGCTTCCAGATATCAGTTATTAGAAATACATTTACTTATTTTTTTCCTCATATACTCTATTTTTGTATTAGTTTCTTAGCTTTGTTCTCCATTTCTGAATTTCGTTGCTCTGTCTTGTCTATTAATGATGGTGTCTGTCATGGTTTGATTTGATTAAATATCTCCTTCATTTTAAATATTTCTGTTTGATTGTTTTCAGTGTTTCAATCTCCTTGCTAGATTTTCCCTCCATCTTTTGGACTTTGACCTCCAATTTATGAACTGTTAAATTCACTGCAGAGTCTGTCTTGGATTGGATAGATTTCATTAATTCATGAATCTGTTTATATAATTGTCAATTCTTTTTAACAATTAAGACTTTTAGATTCCTTCTTGAACCTTTAAGGTATTTCTTTATTTTTTGGGTTCTCTTATAATGAATAGGTGATGGGTCATGGATAGTGGCTGTATCATATTCCTTGTATTGCTTTGTCATATTTTACTGGTGTGTTGAAGTGGGTTTATTTTGACTTCTCTTCTCCCAAGCCTATTGGGATCATCTGGTTTTTGTGCCTCTTAGTGTAGTATCTACATGAAGTTTCCATACAAGGAGTGGTGAAACTTGGTGTTGACTATGGAATGAGTGCCAGAGTGATACTACCTTGGCTATGTGCTAACAGGACTAAGGATGGGGCTGCACACTGAGTACTAAGCAGATCTCCTACAGCCTTCCTCCACGATCCCATCTATTTGTCTCAACTGCCTATTTTTGCAGGAACTCCTGGGAAACCATGCTGGCCAGAAAATCAGTCATGGAATTTTCTCTTCCCATTATCCCTTCCAATTCCAATCCACCAGTCTTATCTGTCCCCCATCCCTCTGCTTTGCAGCAGACCCCCTCCATTCCCTAGGGGCTACACTGTTCCTGGTCGTACATCCAGCTTTCTTGGCTCCTGTGGATCCTCTCATCCCATCCCCTTTAATGCTATCCCAGTTCCTTACTGTCAGCTCCCAATGCCTAGAAACAAGTTCTAACCAGGACCCCCAGTGGCCACACCCAATAGGAGTTCAGAAGCATTCCCTACCAGGCAACCCATATCCATCACACTTTCTAAGAACCAGATACCAAAGAATGGAAACATCCACCCAACAAACACAAGACCAGATATCAATGCCTAGAATTACAAGCATCCTAATACAAGATACCTAAGTGCCAGTATAAAATCACAATCACTAACATCCAGGATAATATGTTTATGAACTAGATCACAATAAGCCTACTACAGTAGACGCTGAGAAATGCAATACAACTGAAGCACAAGTCAAATGTTTCAAAATAGCTATTATGAATATTTTAAGGTCCTTAAAGATGATATGAATAAATCTATTAGTGAAATCTATGAAAACACCAACAGTGGAATGAAATGAAGAAAGCTGTTAAGACATGGAAGTAGAAAGAGAATTACCAAAGGAAACTCCAACTGAGGGAAAACTAGGAATTAAAACTGTAGGAACTCAAAGGTAAGTCTTACCAACATAATGCAAGAGATGGCAAAGAAAATCTCAGATACTGAGGATAAAATAGAAGAAATGGATATCTCAGTCAAAGAAAATGTTAAGTCTAAAAGCAATCTAGGAAAACATCCAGGAAGTATTAGACACTGTGAAAAGGCCAAATCTACAAACAAATAATAAGAAGGGGGAAGGAGAAGAAACTCAGGTCAAAGATACAGAAAATATTTTCAACAAAATTATAGTAGAAAATTTCCCAAACCTAAATAAAGAGGTTTCTATCAAAGTACAAGAAGCATGCAGAACACCAAATAGGCTGGGCCAGAAAATAAAAGTCCTCGTGATATACACTGATCAAAACACTAAAAGTACAAAACAAGAATATTAAAAGCTGCAAGACCAAGTAACATGTTAAGGCAGACCTATTGGAATACTACCTGACTCATTGAGGGAGACTCTTAAAAACCAGAAGGGCCTGGATTGATATTCTATAAATCAAAGGCCACAGATGCCAACTGAGACTACTATACCGACCAAAACTTTTAATCAAAATAAATGGAGAAAGAAAAACATTCTAGTATAAAACCACTTTTGAGCAGTATCTATCTCTCTACAAATTTAGTTCTACAGAAGGTGATAGAAAGAAAGCTTCAATTGAAAGAGGGTAACCACATGCAAGAAAACACAAGAAATCTCAGACCAACAAATCAAAAGAGAAGAAACATCACCATAAAAACCAAATAACAGGGATCAATAAACAGTGTTCATTGATAACTGTCAACATGAATGGTCTCAATTCCCAAATAAAATAACACCTTTAATCCCAGATCTCTGGAGGCAGAGGCAAGTGGATCTCTGTGAGTTGGAGGACAGCCTGGTCTACAGAGTGGGTTCCAGGAGAGCCAGATTTAAACAGAGAAACCCTGTCTCAACAAACAAACAAACAAACAAACAAAAGACACATTCTTTCATGATATTCTTGGAACACTGGAGACAAACCTGGACCCTGCACTGACTTCTGAAGCCACAAGACTGGAGTTCTGGTCAAGGGTGCTCTCTAGTCATCAGGATCTTGGTATTTTAGTACATTGTGACTAGCTAGCTAACTTAAGCCATTAGAGGTGTGTCTTTGACAGTTATATGGTCTCTAATGTAAATATAGAAACCCTTTCCTGGTTGGCTTCATGATGCAACCAGCCACCTCATGTCCCTATGATGGTCTGAAACCTTCCAGAACTGTGTGGAGTCACAATATACCTCCCCTTCATGCTTCTGCCTTGTATTCATGTATTTGTCTTCCTTCTTTCTTTCTTTCTTTCTTTCTTTCTTTCTTTCTTTCTTTCTTCCTTCCTTCCTTCCTTTCTTCAGAGCCTGTCCTGAAACTTGCTCTGTAGACCAGGTGGGTCTCAAACTCACAGAGATCCACCTGCCTCTGCCTTCTGGGTGCTGGGACTAAAGGCGTGCACCACCAATACCAGGCTTCTGTCATGTATTTCATCACAGGAACAAGATCAGTAACTAATACACATCTCTTACCAAATATAGAACTATTGCAATGTACCAAGTGTGCTCCTTGGCTACTTTGGAATTCAACTGAACATCAAAGCAGAGATATAGCAGAAAGGATCACAAACCATTTGGATAAGTCATCTGCTCCAAAATACCCAGTGAATTTTATGGAGCAGGCAGAAGAGGATGTGAAGTGAAGTAAGCAGCCGAAGGAGAGTTTTAGGAAATTCGTCATTCTACATGCTTGGATTAGAAAATACTTGTTCAAACTGATTCCCTTAGCCTCCACTAAATAGAAAGAGCAAATTAAGTCTCAAGAAGTGAAATGAGGCAAATTGTAACATAGCTAGAAAACAGAATGGCAGGTCTGCTCATTGAAAGGTAAATAAAAGCAAAAACCTCCTAATGAACTGATAAATTAGGAGTCTTAGAGCTTGGCTAAAAAAGTGGAAGAAAACACAATTTGTTACCATTAGCAAAGAAGAGGGAGACCAGTACTGATTAGAGATGTTAAGATTATAAGAATATTATGAGCAAATGTTATGGACAAATTTCTTAAAAGGCACAAATCTCTAAAACTGATGGATTAAGGAATAGAAAGGGTAAACTCTAAGCAAAATTAAATTTCATAATAAAAATATTTTCCTCAAAGAAAACCCATACAAGATGGCTACACTAGTAGGTTCCATTGAACAAATGTTAAGGAAGAAATAAAACCAATTTTCAACCAGTTCTACCTGAAAATGTGAGACCAGAATCACTCTGATAGTAAAACCAAACAAAGACATTATAAAACAGAACAAAATAAGGCAAAAAAGCCCATGGAGTAGCATCTCTCATGAACATGGACTCCAGTATCCTTCACAAGGGATTGGCTAATTGAATCAGCAATATATAAAATTGATGCTACATCATGAGCCAATGCAGACTTTTCTATTATAACAATGACTAGCTTAACATCCAAAAACAACTGAGTGTGTTAAATAAGGAAAATATTCCATAATAACCCTACGTAGAAAAGCAGTTGATAACAATTTTTTAATCACAAAACTTTTAGCAAGCTTAGAAACTTGGCCTAATAAAGAGGAACTATGGAAAACTTATAGCTATCATCATAGGTAATGGTAAAATTAAATAAATAACTGAATACTTTGTCGTTACGACTAAAGACAAAATTGGGAGTAACTGTTATCTTAAAATCTGTGTTTACTATTTCTGTGTTTTATCTTTAGGTCTGTAAAGAAATGTGTAATTCCTAAGTATATTTGTATCCTTTAAATCTTCCTAATCACTTGTGTTTGGTTTGCTTATTTTGGGGGCTTTATGAAAATTGAATCATTCCCTATCTGGTTCTAGATTTTCAATTTTGGTTTGAATTCAATATTATGTTTCTAAGATGCATATGCATTGTTGTTGTGACTTCATTTCTCTTCGAGTGTAAATTCCACCATAGGAATTTACCATCACAATAGCTAGTATCAGCTATAGGCTTCCTTTTAATCCGATTGGTTTTGAAGCAAAATATGGACTGTGTTGGTGCCGAGTTATAAATGTATTTAGAAAGAGACAATCATATGGTTCATCAATGCTGAGCTCAAGTGTCATGGGGTTCCCTGTGATATTCTGTCTCTGGCCTCAGGGCTTGAGCATCCAAAATGAACATGTTTCATTCCCTCTTAAGCTGCTTGCCAGCTTAGATGGCCTCTGCTAATAACTCATGTCATGTTTCAACTCCCCATCACAGCCTTGAGACTGAGGTCTTAATGAGACTACGCAGATTGTCCTGAGTGCAGGGCAACATAGTTGTGATACCTTCAGGGTCCTGTCAGGAAGGAGGCACCAGCAATAGCATCCTCTGTTCAAGGCAGGCGAGATGTGAGCAGTCTTCAGCATAAAGTTTTTCTTTCTGTCCCCTTCCCTCCACATTCCACCCCTCCTCCCCCTGCCCCTCCCATTCCCCCTCTCTCCCTCCCTCCCTCCCTCCCTCCCTCCCTCCCTCCCTCCCTCCCTCCCTCCCTCCCTCCCTCCCTCCCTCCCTCCCTCCATCTTTCTATAACCAAAGAAGAAATGGAATCCTGGAGAGAGGGAAATAAAGTCTAAAGTCATCAAGGTTGTTAGATGCATAGCAATGCCCCTGAGTCTTGAAATCTTCTGAGAGTGTCTCTAAATCACTAGTTACTATGTGAATTAGTTACATTGTAGAGAAAATTGGCGAACCTGCTGGGATCATTAACACATTAACAGAGTTGCTTTTATTGGTTTGGCTCCCTGCTACCTAGCAGAGAGCAGGCCTGAAGGAAGGAGTCCTTGCAAGGGTCGGAGGTGGTGACTGAAGCTTGTGCATCCTGTTGCCTGGGAGAGACTTGTCCAGTGGGTTCTGGGGGATAAATCAAGCCTGTGGACTTTGGAGGTATGGATTGGAGCAGAAGCTTAGGGTAGGTTCAGAAGCGAAGAGGGAGTGGAGGGTATAACAGATGTGTGCATGTGCTAGAATGGATGTTTCTGGACCACAGCCAGGGGGAGTATGGGGGGGCACAAGACTCCTTCACAAACACCCAAAGGGGCTCAGGGTTCTCTCTGACCACTGTCCCTTTCTTGTCCTGGGTTCTCCTAGGCACTCTTCCTTCTCAGCCCCTCTATTCTCTCTTAGCATCCCCACAATTTCTAAATTTGATTTTCCAAATTTTAACACTTCTACCGCTTTAGCCATCATCTCATCTCATCTCATTCATAGGACCTGTTCCAGACAGCTAATTCATCCTCCCCTCCCTGCTGTTCAAAAGCCTACATAGAACAAAGATCAGAAACCTCCCCAACAAACGGCATCACCCAGTAGCATCAGTCAGAGTAGCCACATCACCCACTCTTGGCCTGATTGTTTTTAAAGCGAGTTCCTACCAGGCTCCCTTCAAGCTGTAAGTCCACTTCTAATCACTCGCAGCTGTAGTTGCAACCAGCCGGCCTCCCTTGCAGGATGATCTCCAGCTTTACCCTATGGGGACAATCACCTGGCATTAACTGCACTGTGCCTCCTAGCCACTGCTCAAGCTTTGCTCCTACAGACAGAGTAAGGGCATCCTTCCTACCCCAGCACTCACACAGACTCTGTTTTGTCAGCTGGATCTTTGTTGAAGTTTCCAGTATACCTCCAACCTCCCCTTATTAAAGACCAATAAAGAGAAAGCTAAATAAAACAATAATAGCTTCTATTTATTGAGTGTCATGGAATGCAGGTGCAATTCTAAATGTGCTTTTTACACCTTATCTCATTTGAACCTCCTGGCAAACTGCTGACTTAGACTCCTTATTAGCACCATTTAACAGAGTAGTGAACTGAATGGCAGGGGTGGCTTTCCAGCCAATGGCTAACTTCACTCTGACTACTCCATGCTGCCCCCTTCCGTGACCAGTGGTATTTACAACCCAGAGCACTTACCAGATGTTTTATAGTGTGGTCTGCAGCTTTGTATCACGAACTGCTCACCCAGGGCTATGAGTGCCATTTCTGCTTGTCCTCCGAATTTCTTCGGCATAGCAGTCTTTATTAAAGGGGACAGAGTACTGACAATAAGAGAATGTGCTCCTGGTAAGGGATTGCAAGGGATTTTTATAGGGGTGTAAGGGGGTCATTTGCATTTTGTATTTACTTTTTAGAAATTCTTCTCCAGTGGCTTGCAGAGGGTATGCTGGAATAGGATAGTTGTTTGCTGGAGCAGCAGCTACTGTGACCCAGTTGGTTCTTAACAAACTAAGGAAATGTATGTGAATGTCTACACCTATGTGTGTGGATCTATAGACTGATCCATGCTATATCAGGTCTTTATTGTGACTATCTACACCTGTGTGTATGGATCTATAGACCCAGATACAGGCTATATCAGCTCTCCACTGGGTGACAACACACCTGAGAGAATCAGTCCCAGGATGGAAGAGTTCCTTTGGCTCTTGGTTTCAAAGGTCTTGGCCAATGGTGAGTTTGCACTACTGCTTAGATTTTGTGGCCATGCAGTACATCGGTGGTGGCATGTGACGCAGGAGGAAGAGACCGGATCTCTGTGTCTCTCTCAAAGCATGCTCCTGGTGACCTAGCCGTTTCTCCCATTTGGTCCATCTCTTAAAGGTTCCACAACCTCCCAATAGTGCCACAGCTGGGGATGTCTAGTCCTCAGCATATGGACCATACGGGTACATTCCAGATCTAATTGTTTAGATCTATTGTCAGCACATATTGTTGTGAGAACTTTCCTCAGATGACTTCCCATAGTCGCAGAGAGTTCTCCCCTCCTGGGTAACCCCCCCTCCCATACTCCATAGGTGGTAGCACCTTCAGAGAGTATGGCAACTGAGGCAGAATTGCTTGCAGGAAGGAGTGACTGGACTCTCAGGTGACAGTCTATTGACCCTCCCTAACAGCACTGACTCAGAGGGAAGGAGGATCACTAGGCCTGGTCATATGTCTCCTATGTGAGTAGCAATAGTTTGCCTGGTGACTATGGTAATTTAGGCTCTTGAGCTTAAGGGGACAACATTCCACATTATATGAATATGTACTTCATCAATCAATAAAAACAGTTTTTTTTTTAAATAAACATCTTTTTTCTACAAAAGTAGACACTTTAATTAGCAATTTTGGGCATAGTTAATACTGATGCAATGAATCTAAATCTTGGGGAGTAAAAAGTGAAATGTATGTCTTTGCCACAAAATCCAGTGGGGTCTTGAAGTGCTCAAGAATTCTTTCTATACCTTCTGGCTCCTCCTTCTCACCCCAGTAATCACCAGAAGGTGCTGAGGTGGGCAGAGACTTCTGAATTCTCAGCTTAGAAGTGAAATATGTCACTTCTGTTCTGGGGAAAAATATGTCGCCTTTCTTTCTGGGGGAAAAACCAGGCAGTGTTCTTCAACAGTCTAGGGAGAGTGGAAGCAGGTGGCAGTAGGAAAAGGGGACATGTCCCGTGTTACAGGTGTGGTCTTCAGTTCTTCCGAGATAGCCTGGTGAATGAATCAATTTACTACTAGAAAATACAGAGACCCTTTGCGGCTGAGATAAAGATAGATGCTAAAAATTAGTCATTCATGAACATCACTGCGGAATATCTTTTTTCCCCAGTAAAATCCTCCCGAAGGGCAAATGTAAGCCTCTCCATTTCTTCTTAGTATGAGCCCCGCATCTGTGTTTTTTGCTCATGTCTTTCATTTCTGAGGCATTAAGTACTCCTGGATGAGTAGAACCCAGAAAAGCCCCAGGGAGAGTTGGCTGCTGGGCCTGAGCCAGGCTGCTGCTATATCACTACCCTGGCTCATCTGTCTGCCTCTCAGCATGTGTGATTCTAGCTCTTGGCCCAGAGCAATGGTGGCAGTTCCATGCAGGCATCTTCAAGGTTGCTCTCACACCTTCTGAGCTTCACGAATTAAATCCCAAACGTTCTCTGCTATGGACCAGACATTTGAGGAGGGTTTCCTCTGAGAATCTTACACAGTGCCTGATTTCTTGGACAGAGTATGGGTAAGGGGTGTTATCACGGCATACAAGGAGACACAAAATTTTCAAACTTCAGTGGTTTCTGTGCCCCATATTATTCCTGAAATAATCAAAGATATTTCCACAAGCTTGTCTTTCTGAGGGTAGAGGCGCTGCTATAGTGTTGTGCTGAGGATTTTAGGAAGGTCTGCCGGGCTTCATGTGCAGCAGGAAACTAATGAATGAACAGGCAGTCATCGCCATGTGGCAAAAGGTTCTAACCCCTGCCACATGTCTTACTCTAGCCACCCACTGGCTGCTACCAAAGGGGTAATTGTAGTTCCTACCTTCAAAGGAATGGAAACTAGCACACAAGTTAGCAAGAATAGCCTTTGGTATCTTTATTTTGTTTCCAATTTCCATTCTAAAAACCAGTAAAGGTAACAATCTGAGTTGAATAGCTCTGAAACCATACAACAAAGCTGAATTGGTTATATGTGTGTGGCCCATGTGGGAGTGTGTGTGTGTGTGTGTGTGTGTGTGTGTGTGTGTGTGTGTGTGTGTATGCACTCGCGCACGAGCTATTGTTCTTAGATTCTGTTGAGAAAATATTGTCAAAAAAAAAGAACCCAGCAGCTGGTGGCTTGGACACTCCGTGGAAAACATTTAAAGTGAGTCTATTTAAGGTGTTGCCAGGGTCATTGGCTCAGTACTAATTGGCTTTGACTTGGCAGCTTCTTATGTGTATTATGTTTGTCTTCATCTTCCAAGGGCTCTGGCAACAATAGGGCTGATTCTTCAGGGGTTTACTAGGCTTTGGGGCCCAGAACAGCCAGTCTGGAAACCACACTGGCTTGTATGGGGTGAAGCTTATGGCTTGGGTTGGGACACAGAGCTGAGGCCCAGCACTGGAGATCTGAGTAGAGATCTGAGTGTGTGCCCTGCCCACAGCAGCATGGTCACACAGGGAGTTACATTCCCTCAGAACAAAGAATGGGGAAGAACACTGAACATGAGGGGGTCTGAGGAAGAACCGGGAGAGGGCATTTTCCGTCTCCTGCAGGAATTTGACTTTTCTTTTGTGTACCTGAAACTGCCAAACACCAAGTCAGGGTCCTGCTTTAAAGGGAAAACAAAAAGTGATACACACACACACACACACACACACACACACACACACACACACACACACTCAGCATGAAGAGAGAAAGGGATTCTAAAGCATGCTACAGCATGGGTGAAGCTTGAGGACATTATGCTGGGTGAGATGAGGCAGCCACCAAGACAAATGCAGCCATGTCACATGATGACTTGAGATGCTCTAGGAAATGTGTCAAAGGCTACAGAGTCACTAGGCAATGTGTTCCCATGGCCCCTTCTTCCTCGGTCTAATGAGTTGTTGGCCACATAGCATATGACCACCACCGTTGGGACTGCTTCTTCGAAGTATTTAGATTAGTAAACAAAAGTGGTGGTTGCCACGGTTGGGGGAGGGGGGCTAGAGAGTTGGCATTGATTGGACACAGAGTTTCCATCTGGGAGGATGAAAACATGCTAGAGATGGATGATGAGGTGGCTGCAAAGCAGGACAGTGTGGTGAGCATCCATGGAGCACACACCAAGGATGGTCAGAACCTAAGTGTTACGTTGTTGTATTACGGTGTTAAAGAATGCCTCTAATGCCTCTCCTGGTACTTAGCCACCCTGGAGGTCACAGTCACACTTACAGAGGAGGAAGAGGATGAGCGTACAGAGATTCTGGAAAGAGACAAGCCTTCAGAGGGAGGTCTCCTTGGGTACCAGAGGCAATGTGGAGGTTCTGGGTGGAGATGCTCCCAGCAGGGACAGAAACCCTAGGGCTGAGCTGGAGCTTTGATCCTGCTGTTCTGAGGGAAGGAGGCTCTCTCTTCTTGGCCTGTGTGTGTGTGTGTGTGTGTGTGTGTGTGTGTTTCATGCCAGATGATCTTAGGGTAAGCATTTGTCTACACCTTTGCTCACACTTGGATTTCCACACAGAAGGTTCTCAGCTTAGCCATTTTTCAGTAATTTATAAATTCAGCTTACTTTCTTGTTTATACCCCGCTCCCCATCAAACTGTGCACAAAGGTCTGTCTGTAACGGTGTGGCTCCAGACACTCCAGGAATTGCAGGCTGGGGAAAGAGGTGGTAGAGTATGAGGCAGAAAGAGCCCAAGGCTTATGATTGTTGGTCATTAGCACATAGGAGAGTCTTACCAATCATAGGAGACTCTTACATCTGGAGGGTTGTCATAGATCTCCCTGGGTGGACCCTACTGCCACTTTGGCAACTGACTCCACCCACCTTTTTGTTCCTCTGGTTCCCCTTTGTTTATGTTCTTTCTGCCTTATTTTCTCCTTAGTACTCTGTGTAATTCCTGGCCACCAGTGACTTCCACTGTTTTATTTTTCATGTTGTCTCAATCCCTCTTGAATTGCTACTTGGAGTAGCAGAGTGAGGTGGCTCTAGTGGCCACACTCACTGGTGATGCTCTTCAGTCCCTCTGCAGAGCTTACATACCCTGGTCCCCTGGACCAGTTATAGCAACCTTCATGTGCCTTCAACGAACATGTTTGCGGAGGGCATTTTCAGGAGGCTTAACTGAGGTGAGAAAACTCACCGTGAGTGTGGACAGCACTGGTCCATGGGCTGAGGACCCAGGAGGCATCAGCATTCATGTTTTCAGACTGCAGACTCAGTATGACCAGCTGTCTCTTGATCCCGTCGCCCATTTCTCCCCAACAGTGATGGATTGGGCCTCCAAACTGAGAGCCAAAATAAATGCTTCCTTACTTTAAGTTGCCTTTGTCTGGTTACATCACAGTCACGGGAAGAGCAACATAGGGTATCAGGTACTTTGCACTGTACAGTCTTATGGAGAAACGCCAGCAGGTTTCCCACGAACAGTGTTTTGCTAACAGGGATTTCAAGAGAGGTGTCTGGGTTGTCGTTGCATAAATTGAAGCCTGGCAAGGATGGAGGAGCAGGAAGGGAGGGTTGATGATCAAGTGTTGGCAAATCCCAACAGGAGACTGCATGAGAAGCCTATGAATCACTACCGAGGAAATCAGCACACCACAGTTCTCTCTGTAATGAAAAATAAATCATTTGAGTGAGGTTTAGAAGCACAGACTGGTAATCCCAGTTACTCAGGAGGCTGAGGTAGTAAGACTATGAATTCAAGCTGGCAACAGGACTTGGCTGCCACACTGTACTGGGTTTTCAGGCCTGGTAAAATGTAGCAGTAAAGGGGCTGGAAAGGCTCACACTAGGGTTCCAAAAAGATGATTCTTAATTCACCCAAGGTGATAATGAATACTAACCAGTAGAACTCTACCCCATTTGTTTCTTAGTCAGTATTCTAGTGCTGTGAAAAGATGCCTTGCCCATGGCAACTCATAAACAAAAGCATTTACTTGTGGCTTGCTTACATTCTGAGGGTTAGTCCATTAGCTGCATGGTGGGAAGCACAGTGGCATGTAGGCAGAGTTGGTGCTAGACAGGTAGCTGAGAGTTCTTCATTCTGATTCTTAGGCCTAAGGAGGGGTGGGGGAGAAACTGGGCCTGGCTTGATCATTTGAAACCCCATAGCCCATCGCTAGTGACACATTTCCTCCAACAAGGCCACAACTACTCCAACAAGGCTATACCTCTGAGTAGTGCCACCTCCCCAATGACCAAGCATTCAAATATATGAGCCTATGGATGCCATTCTTATTTTAAAACACCACATCTTGTTAACTTGTCACATAAAGAGTTTAAAAAGTAACATTTCATTCCTGAACCCTACACTCCCATTTCATCTCATAATTCAAAATGCATTATTAGTGTACCTCTTAAAATTCCTATAGTCTTTAACAGTGCCAACACTGCTGAAAAATCCGAAGTCTGGCATGTGCCTTTATTCCCAGCAACCAGGAAGCAGAGACAGGTAGATAGTCATTAGTGTGAGGCTGACCTGGTCTACACAGTGAGTTTCAGGCCATCTAGGGGTACATAGTGAGACCCCCCATCAAACAAACAAACAAATACTCTAAAATCCAAAGTCTCTTTTAAGACTTAAGACAGACTTTTAGCTGTAGGCCTCCATAAAATCAAAGCAAAATCAAAACCATGTGTTCAAAACACAAAGGTACAGAATAAACATTATCCCACAGCCAGGAATGAGTAGACCAAAACAAGACCAAACCTAGTTGGGCAAACACCAAATCTTGGAGCACCAATCTTGAGCATCGTGAGACTCATGACAGAATCATCTGGGCTCCAAAGGTGTGGGTACCCAGTTCCTAACTTTGTGCTTCTCTCTCCACACCGGGGCTCTCTTCAGCAGCTGTCCATCATTTTAGGATCTCCAATAGCTGGAGTCTCTACTGCAACTAGGTCCTTACTTTATAGACACAATGACCTCTTGTTGACTCTTTGCAAGGAATCTAACTCTATCAAATAGTACCTGACCTCAGTGGTTTTCTGGAACCCTGGTGCAAGTTTTCCTGACCCTCTCACTCCTACATATTACCATGCCTACAAAAATAGTATTGTGTGACTGATACTGCCAAATTTTGCTGTCAGCTTGACATCTCTTGGTGAATTGTGGTTCCCTGGACCATAATTATAGCAACCTCCATGAATCTTCCTCAAAGATCCCTGGAAATATACACACAGAGGGCCGCTTTTGTGTGAAGAATGCTTTTCTCTACAACAGAGAAATCTACATTCTTAGTTAGGTTGTGTCCTTTAAATGAATCTGGACTTTCAAAAATTGGAGCCATTAATCAATGCATGGAGTCTAACTCTCAGGATATCCTCCATAATGTCCCAGTTCTCAGTGTGAAATGTCCCAGTTCAAGGTGAAATGTCCCAGTTCAGTGTGAACTTTTTCTTAAGTCGTGTTACCTGTTCACAATTACAGCTGCTTTTGAATCTGCCTGCCTGCCTATAGCTTTTTTTTCTTATTTTACATATCAATCCCAGTTCCCTCTTCCTCCCTCCCTCCCTCCCTCCCTCCCTCCCTCCCTCCCTCCCTCCCTCCCTCCCTCCCTCCCTCCCTCCCTCCATCCCGCCTGCCTGTAGCTTTAAATTCTCATTCACACCCCTTTTCTTTCTAGACTGCACATGTTTTTTTGTTACATGTCTTCTCTCTCTCTCTCTGTAACTCTACTTTAAAGTAACAAGCAATAACCATGCCATAGCATGGACGTTATAATCACTTGAAATTTAATCCACAAAATAACTTAGGTTTGAATTCAGCTACACTTGGGTTTTTGGAACACGGGCAGAAGGCAGCCAGATATTTATATGTTTATTTACTTACTTATTCATTCAAAATTTAATACAAGTGGTCTCTAGCCCAGTTCCCAGTACAACCTTGGCTCCCCACTCTTGAATCCCTCAGTTCTCTACAAGTATTTACCTGGGAGACCCACCTTTAATTCCTTCTCCACATAGCAAACAAGAGTTCAACTTTGAAAGTGATTCCTGGGTTGGTAAGATGGCTCAGTGGCTAAAGGTACTTGTAGCCCAGACTAAAGTCCTGAATTTGATCCCCAAGACCCACATGGTGGAAGGAGAGAACTGATTCCTCCAACCTCCATTTGTGCTCTGTGACACTCGCATGCCCACACACACACACACACACACACACACACACACACACACACACACACACACACAAACACACGGTAAGTAAATAAATGCAACAAATTAAAAAAAATAATGATGCATTCACTGTGCTTTTGAACATAAAATGAACATAAATCCAAACATCCTACACCTGCCACCTTTTCACACTTCTGAGGTCATTAGTGCTATTAGGTGGCTATGTATCTCCCCACATCTTTCTCGACATCTGTTCAAACATTCCACCGATACACTTGTATCCCATTGCTTTAGCAGAAATGAAGTGAAATTGCAGACAGTAGGTGGGGCTTCCTTCCTGAGCTCTAACACATGGTTCTTGGACACAGACCATGTCTCTGTCTTGTTCAGACAACAAATTGTCCCTCCCTTACCTTCCAAAGGACCCGTTTGTCTACATCTGCTTTCTGCATGTTCCCCAGCTCAGGCTGACCCCTGTTGCCCTTGCTTTGACATTATCTGCTTCACCAGCATCCCCTCCCTCCCTCTCTCCCTCCCTCTTTTCCTCCCTCCCTCTCTCCCTCTTTCCCTCCCTCCCTCCCTCCCTCCCTCCCTCCCTCCCTCCCTCCCTCCCTCCCTCCCTCCCTCCCTTCTTCCTGAGCTTCTGGACAGAAGACATATTTGTCTGGCTTACTTGTGTGCCAAGGATGTTACTTCTTTTCCTACCTCAGATAATTTTCTGTTGCTGTAATGAAACATTCCTTAGGATAAAAGCCACACACAGACTGTTTATTTTGTTCACAGCTCTGGATATTGCAAGGCTGGGATAGGACAGGTTCCTTGCTCAGTCTCCAGCGGGGGTTTCTTGGCTGCATCACAGCCTTTAGTCCAAGGACAGAACAGTGAGCATCCAAATGAAGAATGAACCAAGTGGAGACCTTACAACACCTACTCAGGGAACCAACTGACCGTGAGAGGCCAGCATCCATGCCTCTCAAAGGTGACACCCACAAGCACCTGATTACCTCACACCAGACCGCCCCCGAGCACCGCCATCCCGAAGTTTCCTAAACTGTGGCATCCAAGTCTTAGGGAACAAATTTAACCTCACCCAAAAGCCACGTTGGTTGGTATCCTTCCTCCTAAGACCAGGTTGCCTCATAGAACCCACTGTGTCCCTCAGCAGCCTGTCAGCACTAGGGAGGCAATGGACTATGTCTTCTGAAGCTCACACATAGTATAGGCACACAGTAGGTGTTCGATTAGAATTTGAATAGACAGGTTAAGTTGATAAATCACCAAGTACCAGGCCACATACTCAGGAGTTAACTCTTGATGATTAAAACAAAGCAAAACCAAAAAACCATCAAAAGGGTTATTGCAGTTAGCTCTGCTATCCAAATAGCAGAGTCAATCTGAGTCTCCCATCCCCACAGCTGTCACCCTGGCCCAAGTGCCATGCCCCTTTGTTCAGTCACCCAGGTTGTCTCTTATATGATCCCTGGGTTCCCACTGCTGTTTCAGCAGAATCTGTTCCATCCTCACAGCAGCCAGATGAATCTTTATGAATCTTTAAGAATTGCTAATCAGGTATTAGTTTCTGTGTCAAGGCCCTTGCTGGCTTTCTCCTGCATTTGGCTGAAACCCCACCCCCACCCCACCCCCAGCCTGTCAACCTTGAGTACTTTTTGAGCTTCCTTAAAAATGCAACATCTCATATCCCCTGTGTTCTCATGCCCCAATTACAACAGCCATTTTATTGTCCTGGGAACCTGTTAGGCATGTCCTGCCCCAGGGCCTTTTCATTTGCTGGTTCCTCAGCCTGGAATAATCTTCAGTCGCATCTTCCTTGGTTGCTGCTTGTCATCTGGAACGAGGCTCAAATGTCACTCCTTAACTACTTTTGAGTTTCTGGAGACACTAAGGTAGCTATGCTTTGCTTGGCAGTATGCTATCTAATGTAGCATCCCTTATAACTATTCATTTTTCCCCCTTTTCTTTCCTTCATCTCCCACTGAAACTTGAAACAGTTGGCTTTCCAGTATATAGAACAGATCTGAATTATGGCAGATCCCAGTAAGGAGTTGCCAAGTTACTGAATGAATCTGAGTTTCAATATAAGAGAATTACTGTGCAGAAACTATAGAATCATTACAGAATTATAGATAATATAGAATTACAGAAAGCCAACTAACCTGAGGACAAACATTTGGAATTCTGTCTCTGAAGTCTTCTAAGCTGTCGATAATGGTGAAAATAAAGATATGAAGCTGGAGTAGTAATGGCTCAGAGGTTAAGAGCATTTGTTGCTCTCTTAAAGAATCCAGGTTTGATCCGTAGCACCCATAGAGCACTAACATTCCCGGGTACACCAGCCCAGGGGATCTGATGCCCTCTTCTAACCTATGCAGACACTGCATGTGCATAGTTCATAGTCACTGCACGCAAGCAAAATATCTGCACATGTTAATAAAAACAAATAAACATTTAGAAAAAGAAAGAAAGAAAGAAAGAAAGAAAGAAAGAAAGAAAGAAAGAACACACTTTCTGTTTACACTCCTGGACCCCCTGGGATTTAGATGGGCTGATGTATATTAAAATCTTCATTAAGCAGAGTATCAGTGTGCATTATCACCTTCAGTGTAGGTGAATGATTTCAGGGACCTGCACCACAGCCTCTCTGCTATAAAACAAAGCAAGTCTTTGTCTTATAGCTGCAGCTCTACCCAGGGAATCCTTCAGGAATCCCCTGGAAGCTGTCAGGACTTAAGAGTGGAAAAGCCCTCTGAGCCAGAGAGGATGAAACACACAAAAGATGGTGCTAATTTATGAACATCAAGTGCACAGGAACAATTTCCACTGAGAAACAACAACATCTGGGTAAACAAGCCTTCCAGGAAGACCCTGCATTGAACATGGCCTCTCTGAAGCCTCCAGCCCAGCAACACCAGTATCTCATGTCTGCCATAGGTCAGAAGTGCCTGTAACAGAGGCAGACGTCTGTGGGCCCTGCTTGCTGAGGGCTCTGGATCTCAGTTAATGAAAGAGCAGCACACTCTCATTATTTATTCATCAGTTTTTTCATGGCGTCAGACTGGCTGAAACTGGGACTAGTCCCTTCTATTTATACGTTGCAAACCACCAACCATTCTTAACCAGTGAGCCCATCAAACATTTGTGGCTGTTTGGGTAGCGGGTTCCTCCTTCTAGAAAATAACTACATTGAGATGTTACAGAAATGGAAACCGAAGAGGGAAAACAAGCAAACAAACCCTAGCGGATGGAGGGGTTATTCATGTAAGATAATAAACAGATGCCGGATCCCATCGTAATTCCGAAGCAACCCTGAGTCCTAATTTAAGAACTCTAAAGGATTGTGTGAATCTGTGTTCATTGTGTCCATCCACAGAATGCCTTAATCATGCCGGATATGTAATGGCATTTCAATAAGCCAGTTAAAAGGTGTGGATTCATCACAGGTCCTTTACTACTTCTGGAGTCACTGTATGAAAAGGCAGTGTTTGCTTAAACATCACTTTCCAAATATCCACTTGTCTTTGATTTAACTTGCATTTCTTTCAATGTAAGATTTCCGAAGTTAAGTTGTGTTTGTAGAATATTCTCTTAGATGTCGTGAAAATTTTAACTTCTCCTGGTTTACTAAATACTATTTTAATACACATCGGAAAATTCTGGAAGAAAATTTCTGGTTTTAATTTTATGGCTTAATATTTTTCTGCTATTATTTCTTTATTTTTACAAAGAACATTTGCTGATTTCTGATTTCTATTCTAATTATAATTCAATGTACACAGTTAGGGTAGTTAAGATGTATTATCTTTAAGTTTTTATACATTTTTAAAATCATAATGTAAAACAGAATTACCCTTTCTTTTTTGCTTGAAGCATTTCTCTTAATTTGTCCTTCTGGGTGTGTCTTCACATTCACATTCCTCAAGATTCCCCCTTGTCTGCAAATGCAGTATCATCTGTCTAAATGTGTTCAATCATTTAACCACCTCACATCCAGATTTTATAATTTTTAGCTATTAAATACAACACATTCATAGCATCATACATATTTGAGAGCCAATGTCTCCCAAGCTCCTTAGGATAAATTTCTAGAAAAAAAAATTAAAATAGTACAGTGTGAGAATGAAAATCTTTAAGGCTCTTCTTACATGGTTTCAAGTTCTCTCAATGAAAAAGAATTCTGCTAGTTTTAAACTTGTCTACTGTTAATAATTACCAAATGTCCAATGGTAGTTTTTCTTCTTTATCTTGAACGGCCTGTAAAAATTGTATTTTTCTGTGACATGATACAAAAAAAAATAATTATTTGCATAAATTGTTCATGCCATTCTAGAAAGGAATATTGAATAATTTGGCCATTGTAAATTGTTTATATGTTTTCTTCATTGGTAATATTAACGGTTTCATGATTGCCATTGTATTTTTTGTTTTGTTCTGTTTTTCTTTCATTCACGGTTGGCCAGTTACTTTCTCTTCCATTTACAGTTCATCTCTGTCTCAGGATTACTACTGCTGTGATATAACACTATGACCAAAAGCAAATTGTGGTGGAAAGGGTTTATCTGGCTGGTGCTTTGACAACATTGTCCATCATTGAAGGAAGTCAAGATAAGAATTTTAAAAAGCAGAAATGGAATGTGGAAACAGAAACTGATACAGGGGCCAAGGAAGGGTGTCATTTACTGGCTTGCTCAGTCTGCTTTCTACCCAGGGCCACCAGTTCACCTACATTAAGAACGAGAATGCCCCACAGACTTGCCTATAGCTCAGATCTTATGGAAGGACTTCCTTAGTTGAAGCTCTTTCCACTCTGATGATTCTAACTTGTGTCAAGTTGTCTTAAAACTAGCCAGGATGGTCTTGTTACTGATGCAACAATGGCAAGGTTGGTGCTGCAAGGAGTCAAGCTATCTGAAGAGCACCTGCCCCACTCCCTGTCCTGAGCTGAAGACAATTCATAGCAATGCATCCAATGACAGATCTTGATGTCATGAATCTTACAACACAACTGGGGAACAAGGCCACAGCTCCGTTAGTACAGTTGTCCCCATAACTGCCTGCTGAGGGCTTGTACCAGAGGACTCCATGGTCAGGGACAACACAGACAAGCTCCACTCAGGGAGGTCTGAGAGAAGATTCCCTTGCTCTCCTGGTTTTCTCTTGTTTTGCTTTGCTTTTGATGCATTGTTTTGTTTCTAGTCACTGTGGCTGCGGAGTAGAAGACACCTTGGGAGGCAGTGAAGAGGGAAAGCATCATATAGTTTTGGCTTCTTTGTCAAAAATCGTGTCCATAGGTATGTGGATTTATGTCTGGGTCTTTGAATCCATTCCATTGATTAATGTGTCAGTTTTTATGCCAATACCAAGCTGTTTTCATTACTATAGATAGCTCTATAGTAGAGCTTGAGATCCAGAATGGTGATATCTCCAGCAGTTCTTTTTTGTACAGGGATTGTTTTGGCTATTCTAGGTTTTTTGCTTTTCCATATGAAGTTGAGTGTTCTTTCTTTCCAGATCAGTGAAGAATTGTGTTAGGATTTTGATAGGGATTGCATTGAATCTGTGGATTGTTTTTGGTTAGATTGCCATTTTTACTATATTAATCCTACTGACCAATGCCCATGAGAGATCTTTCCATCTTCTCTAATTTCTTCAAAGACTTGAAGTTCTTGCCATACAGTGTTTCACATGCTTGGGTAGAGCTACCCCCAAGATATTTTATATTGTTTGTGGCTATTATGAAGTGTGTTGTTTCCTTCTTGGATTAAAGAAGCATCTCCAACAAATGGTGCTGGCATAACTGAATGGTGGCATGTAGAAGAATACAAATAGATCCATATCTATCACTGTGCTCAAAACTCAAGTCTGAGTGAATCAAACACCTTGACATAAATCCAATAGAGAAAGTGGGAATAGCCTTGAATGCATTGGCACAGGGGAAAACTCCTGATTAGAACACCAGTAGTACAGACACTGAGATCCACAATGAATAAATAGGACCTCATGAAAATGAAAAGCTTCTGTAAGGCAAAAGACACAGTCAGTAGGACAAAATGGCAGTCTACAAAATGGAAAAAGATATCCACCAACCCTCCACGTCCAACAGAGGACTAGTCTCCAAAAAATATATAGAACTCAATAAAATAGATATCAAAAAAACAAATAATCCAATTACAAAATGGGATATGGACCTAAACAGAGAATTTTCAACAGAAGAGTCTCGAATGGCAGAGAAACACTTAAAGAAATGTTCATCATCCTTAGCCATTAGAGAAGTGCAAATCAAACAACTCTGAGATTCTATCTCACACCTGTCAGAATGGCATATATCAAAACCACAAATGACAGCTTATGCTAGAGAGGATTAGAGAAAGGGGAACACTCCTCCATTGTTGGTGGGAGTGTAAACTTGTACAGCAACTTTGGAAATCAATATGCCAGTTTCACAGAAAATTGGGAATCAATTTATCTTAAGACCCAATGATATCACTCTTAGGCATATACCTAAAGGATGCTCAATCATACCACAAGGACACTATGTGCATAGCAGTTTTATTTGTGATAGCCAGAACCTGGAAACAACCTAGATGTACCTCAACTGAAGAATAGATAAAGAAAATGTGGTACATTTATACAATGGAGTACAACTCAGCTTTTAAAAACAATGACATCAGGTTATTTGAAGGCAAATGGATGCAAGTAGAAAAAAAAATCTTCCTGAGTGAAGCAATCCAGATCCAAAAAGACAAACATGGTATGTAGTTACTCGTAAGTGGATATTATCTGTAAAATAAAGGATACCATGCTACAACCCACAGACCCAGAGAGGCTAGGTAACAATGAGGGCACAAGGGGGCATGCATGGATCTCCCTGGGAAGAGGAATTGAAGAGATCTCCTGGACTGAGAGTGGGCAGGCATGGGAACTTGAGGGATCAGGTTAGGGGTGGGTGGAAAGAGACAGTACTGAAAGAGATGAATGGAAAGGGGAAGGGGCTTTCTGGGGTCAGGAAGAAACTGGATACAAAGAAAATTCCCACAAACTACAAGGATAACCTCAGCTAAGACTTCTAGAAATATTGGATACATAGCCTGAACTAGCTATCCCTGTGATGAGATTGGTGACTACCCCAGCTGTCATCAGAGAGTCTTCATCCAGTAACTGATGGAAACATGCAGAGACCTGCAGCTGAACATTAGATGGAGCTTGGGGGAATCCTGCTGATGAGAGGGAGGAAGTGGGTTCAAGGACATCACAAGAAAACTCTAACCTGATTCAGAAGAATTCAAAGTCTAAATCAACATCCAGGAGCCTTGCATGGGACCTACCTAAGCCCTCTACATATTTGTGACAATTGTGTAGCTTGGTCTCTTTTGGGGGGGATTCCTAATGATGGGAGCAGGGGCTGCCCCTAGTACCTTGGCTGGCTCTCAGGAACCTACTTCTCATACTGGATTGCTTTGTCCAGCCTAACCACAAGAGGAGGAACTTAGTCTGAGAGCACCTTGGTATGCCAGGCTTTGCTGATACCCATGAAGGTTTGCCCCTTTCTGAACAGAAACAGAGGAGGAGTGGATTGACCAGGGGGAGCGGGAGTCACAGGAGAGATGGGGGGAGGGAGTGAAAAGAGAAGAGGGAGGAGAAACTGCAGTGGGGCTGTTAAATAAATAAATAAATGAAAGCATCAACCAGTACCCAGGGATTTCTTAACAGGTGGCACAGGGTTAATAGAAAAGACAATGGTCAGTAGGTTTAAGCGTATCTCTGTTGCGAGCACTTTCCCACCAGCCTAGTCTCACAGCCGAATCAGCCCCAAATAATACACAGAGGTACTATACTAATTATGAAACTGTTGTCTGGTTACTAGCATTTCTTATTGGCTAGCTCTGTCTAAACTATTGCCCATAATTACTAATATATAAATTTGTACATGGTTTGTACATTACCGAGAATGCCAGGCTCATGAGCTCTCTCCTCCCAAGATCACATCACGACCCTGTCCTACCTTTCCCAGAATCCTCTACCTTTCCTAGTCCCTCCTATCTTGCTTCCCTATTGGCCAACAATGCTTTATTCATTAACCAATAAGAGAAACATATTTACAGAATGACATCTCCCATCACATCTCAGAGGGTGGGTGACTAAGTGAGCTGAAGAGAAGCACTTGGGATTCTAGTCTGAGGAGCTGGA
This sequence comes from Cricetiscus sungorus, assembly GCA_030556225.1. Taxonomy (NCBI): domain Eukaryota; kingdom Metazoa; phylum Chordata; class Mammalia; order Rodentia; family Cricetidae; genus Cricetiscus; species Cricetiscus sungorus. The sequence goes on along the minus strand of JANBXA010000069.1, from coordinate 42,897,930 downwards.
TGCTGTGGTGCCACATATAAAATAAGATGTAGATGATGGTTAGTGTGGGACCAATAGCCCTGTCTTAAACTAGAGTACATGGAGATGTCTGCAAACACTTAGAATAAGGTGTTGGTAAAAACTTGGAAGAGTGCTTGGGTCAGAAACACTGGTGGACTATAGAGCTGGGTGCAGTAATGTAATGAGACCGCACAGAAGGACTGGTGAGATGAGGAATCCCCACAGAAGCCTGAACAAATGACTGCAGCATGGAGATTAGAACTGGAGACCGCAGAAGAGAATGGCACATGGAAGCAAGAAGAGGGAAGACACCAGCAGAATGTGAAGACACCAGGGCAAGCAACCAGGACCCCCTCCATGGACGAGAATGATGCAGAGATGACTGGCAGACAAAGATGGAAAGAAACATTGGCAAAAACCCAGGCCAAGTGGCATGGGCACCAGAGGCTTGGATGGCATGTTGCCTGTGGTCATCACATTGGAATAAAGGTCAGGTCTAGTTATGAAGGAAAACAAAGTCCTCTGAGAGAATTTTAGACCCAAGAAGAAATGGGTGGTATTTTAGGATATAGCTAAGGGTTTGTTTATTTTTTTTTTAATTGTCCTTTGTTGGGGTGGGGCATCAACTTGTTTCTGATGTGATTGAAATTACACAGTAAAAAGAAAAACAGAAAAATTTTGGGGAAACAAAGTATTATGGGATTTAGACCATGGTTTCCGCTACAGTAACAGAGAGAAGGAAAAAAAAAACAATTGGAAGAAGACATGGAAGATTTTTGTCCTTTTAGGAGAAGTATAAGGAAAGTCTAGGGTGGAGTGGAGCATGTGGGAGGGAGGGAACAGGATTGAGAAGCTGAGCTGAGATGGTCCCTGCGTGGGATGCGGGGGAAGGGGGGGCAGCTCAGAATCACTGCTCCATCATTTGGGAAATATCACCTTGTTTTTTCATTCATCTCTTCTTCCACAAAAACTTGAGAGTGATTTCAAATTCCAGAAACAATGCCTAAGAGGTGGCTGTTGATGGAATCCACACTGAGAGCCAGCCAGTGCTCATGGCCCCACCCATCAAGTGAATTATTTTGGGAGAATTGATGTCTCCAAGGTACTGTTTCCTCTGTTCTAGAAGTTTGCCCGCTAAGCGATTGGTAAAGTCTCGTATAACCATTAGAAGAGTTTTGTGCTTATCCCACGAAGAGAGCACCACCCTGCACTTCACTGTAGATGTGTTGTTCCAGTTAACATTTCTGCTCAGGGCCACGCTCTCTGACACTGGTTTGGGTCACCTGGCCATTTTCTCTTCTTCTGATGCATCAACACTCATTTTTGTATCTTGCATGGTTTATTTCAGTTGCTTGCTTAGTTCTGGATCCTATGGTCTGTATGCAATTGTTTTTTTAAGATTTACTTATTTTTATTTTATGCATACATGTGTTTTGCCTCATCTATGTCTGTTCACCACATGCATGCCTGGTGCCGTGAGTTCCCCTGGAACTGGAGTTACAGACAATTGTGAAGTCTCATGTCCTTTGCAAGAGCAGCCAGTGCTCTCAGCGACTGATCCATCTCTCCATGCCCTCAGCACCATTTGTGCGTTTTTGACAAGTAATATTAGCCCATGTCTACTTGTACCAAGCCATGTTTGATTACATCCTTTCTTTTTTCTTTCTTGCCTTTCCTTGTTTTTTGTTTGTTTTGTTTTTATTTTTGTGGGTTTTTTTTTTGTTTTTAATTGTCATGTTTCTGTTTCTACTACAGGAGAATTTCTGCTCTAAGTCCCTTTTAATTCACATGCTGTCATGATATGCCCTGTGCACTGCAGTTAATGTCTCCCTGGATGAAAAGGGCTTTTTGGAATGTTTTCACTTCACTTTATCTTCCCTACAAATCTTCCCTGATTTTTATAATTATATTCTTTGATATCCAACACAGATAAATATTATTAAATCACTGTGTAGCTTTATATAAGCCTTATGCTCTTATTTTAAAAGTATTTACATTTGTAGTCTATTTTTAATTGATTTTACTGGTTTCAACATTATTCCACTGCCCCTGATGCTGAGTCAAGAGAAAGACACAGGACATTGAGGGGACTAAGCCCTTTACTCCAGAGCCTGGCTGCAATCCCTTGCCAGCTAAGGGGAAAGACTTCCAGCATGATTAACATTTGGTGTGAAGGTAGTCGTAGAGATATTTTCAAATATGACTCAACAAAAGCAATGAGTCATGCTTAAATCCTGCGCATATATGAAGTTGAGTATGGTCCTACTCCATTCCCAGATGTGCATTTCCTGGGCATCTCGCAAACAAGACTAGTAAGTTCAGTTTACAGTGAAAACTCTCTAACTCTCCACACAGCATCTATGATCTAGGGCCTTATCTTATTTGTCATGATCTTATATACAGGACATCTTGGGAACCACCTTGTGGTCATTTACATTTCTCAGTAACTTTTTGTGAAGGTATATGTTACAGCATGTTGTTCCCGCCAGCCTCCTGGTCCTGCCGCCATTGTCCTGCAACCACGTGAGCCCCAAATAACACTCAGAGACTCTGTATTTGATACAATCCTGTTGGCCAATTACCATTACTGTTTATGGGCTAGCTCTGTCTTAATTATTAACCCATTTCTACTTATCTAAGTATTTCCACGTGGTCGTCTTATCGGGGAGCCGCGCGGCAGGCGTCCTGCCTCTTCCCTGGGCTACATCTCGACCCACCCTACTACTTCCTCTTTCCTCCTTCTGGGTGCCTAGCCCCGCCTATCTTGTTTCCTATTGGCCACAGGGCTTTATTAACCAGTATGAGAAACATATATACAGAATAACATCCATCTCCCATCAGGTATAACTTTCCAAATCGTGTGTGTGTGTGTGTGTGTGTGTGTGTGTGTGTGTGTGTGTGTGTAATTAATATGTGGCTTCTGTCAAGATAATTAAGCAGGGCCCCATACACTTACCCTTTCTCTGACAGGTTTCTAGTGACCCTTGTGCTGGGATCTCTGCTCAATAATGGCTGACCTGAAATTCTTTTCTGTAGTGAAGTCAGGACTTCACCTGAGTGAGTGTGCTGGAAGAATTGTTCAGACCACTGCAGTGACAGCTGGGAGCTATGTTCCCCATAACCCATGGCCACTGACAACACCCCAAGATTTGGTTATTGATGTATATGTTCGGTGTTTTAATAAAGTGTCATATGGATAGTGTTGTCACTGTCCTTCAGAGTATCACCTCGCAATCACCCTCCGTTACAATGAATGAAACAGGAATCCTTGCATCACAACTCTGAGAACGCTATGCTCATTTTCTAGTGGTCAACAAGATAGAGTGAAAAGTCTTAAATCACATGGTTTAGAAAATTATCTAAGAAGAACGGATGGTATACTTCACCTCTTTGGGTTTACTCAAGAAGATAGGTAGCTCTTTGCTTTATCTCTAAAATACAACAATTTTATAATAAGATCTTTCACTTTGAGATTATTCTTTTAAATTTATTTATTTGTTTGTTTGTTTGTTTGTTTGTTTGTTCATTTAAGATGGGGTCTTAGCATGTGGCCTTAGCTGGCCTAACCCTCCTTCTCAGGAATGTTGGTTTTTTAATATGGTCAGATGCCCACATTCCATTTTAAAGCATGGCCTTTTTATCCTGTGCCTCTTGGAAGAAGATGATTATCTGGTTCATCTTTACAAGGCAGAGGCTGGAGAGCAGCAGAGCCCCTTGGAAATGCTGGGACACATTGGTTTCATTAAACCTAGTCACCCAGAAGGCTACAGGAGCAAGCCCGCTGTGATTAAAGGAGAGGCTCAGACTCATAACTGCTGTTGAACAGCAAGCATCAGGGTTTAAAACCTGTTCCTCAGTATTAATTTCCAATCTACAAAACCCAGATCTGTGGCTCTCTGCTTCCTTTAACTCATGTCCAACTCTAGGGTTAAACATCCAGTTTGCTGCAGTATGAATTCTTCCAGATCAGCCATGCCAATTATTACTCACAAGCACCAATTGCTGCTTCCCCCATTAGGCTGTCTGAAACACAGGCATTATTAACTCCTTAGATCTCTTCTAAGTTTACCACCACTGCTCTTTACATTGCTTTCGGTAGAGCATCAATTGAAGTCCCTTCTCTGAGTCTCTGAAATGAAATGCTATCTCTCCCACCAGATCCCTCATCCAATGTAGCCACACACTGGCATCTCAGGCTGGGCTCTCCAGGAGACTTAACATTGGATGATGTGGGTCCCCAACTGGAAAGGAGATAGGCATCTGGGTGGTGGTCTGGGGAAGCACAAGCAGAAGGGAAGGGAGGAATAGAGGCTGTGTTTGTGAGCACATCACTGCTGTTAGCAAGTGGGAGTCTACTTGGGCTCTGCATTCCCAGAACACTGTTTGGAATTTGTTCTTAGAGTTGTCTGTTCTACCTGTGTGTGTGGAAACCAGGATATTCATCCAATCTTCTACCCATCATTAGTATAGCATGTGATTTCATAAATGCACTTATCATCAATAGGTACTGACTTATGACAGCCCACACACATGATTTATACCTAATAGGAAGACATTTGACCTCTTCCATATCAGTAATACCTGAATGGATGCTAAGCAGATATCCACAGTTCCCAGAGAGTTCCAGGTAATTAGAAAAAGCAGTCAAGACACGGAGTACTTGGGTATTTGGACTTATAATATTTTCCATTTAAGATGACTTTGTTGAGGGGTGTGATTTCACTGAACACGTAAAAGGAAATTTGCCTGGAATTCTTTAGGTTGTTTCTATTCCCTCACCACTCCAGTGCTGGGAATTGAGCTTGCCTGCTAGGTAAGTCTCGTCACTGAGCTATTGCTCCAGACCTTTTTCATTTTTATTTTGAGGCAGAATTTCACTAATGTATCCGAGTGGGTTTTAAAGTCACTCTGTAGCTCAGGCAGGCTTTGATCTTGCAATCCTCCTTCAGCCTTTACTTTGTGTCTTAAGCACCTGAGTCTTTTCATTGACTTCTTTTGAATATGTTACCAATGAAAACCATAGCCTTTTGTGCTTACAACCAAAACCACCCACTTGTATCTGAGCAATTTGTTAATCTGGTTTTTTTTTCTCTCTCTCTCTTTTGAAGCATTGTCCGTGTCTGAATGAAGCTCACCATGCATGCACGTGCTGCTGATGTCTTTTCTGTCGTTCATCTGGCCCAGGACTCCAGCTTGCTGCCATAGCTCTTTGCCTGGAATTGCCCTGCTCTGGATGGCCCGTTTCCTCTCTTCTCTTTGGCATGAGGTAGACCTCCACCAGACACCCTTTCCTGTTCAGTGACTTCCTCTTCGACTCCCACCTCCCAGAGCTGCCACAGATCACACACTTAGCAGTACACATTATTCCCCAACACAGCTGTGTACATCTTAAAAAAGATCCCACAACACCACAGTCAGGAATAAACCCCAGAAAAAGCTGGTCGTTTGTCTTCGAGTGGAAGAAACTAAACTATCTCAATGTTTGTAACTAAATCTAGAGTTTCTATGGACAGTAATTAAATTCCTGTGTGTTGGCGTTGCAAGGGTGCAAGTTTAGTCATGTTCTCTTTAGGATGTGATCAGAAACCTAACTTCTAGTCTCTGCTGTGACATTATCAGATGCCTTCAGTGTGCTAGGAGAAAAGTGTAGCTACTTAAACCTGTTTGCTGCCATAGCTGCTGTCTGCTGACTCAGCCTCTTGTGAGAAAGCCCCAGGTGTTTTCGGATCCTCTTTGCCTCCTCCTAGATTCTCAGCTGATCTCTCTAGGGATGCAGAGAACTGTATGGACCTACTTCCAGGATGCAGGTTGACGCATTAGCTACTTGTCTTATTGCTTTGAAACTGTCACCAATAAGCAAAATCCGACGGGAGGAAGGGATTATTTTGGCTCACAGTTCAAAGGTAGAGTCCAACAGGTGAAGAAGGCATGGCAGCAGGGACCTGGGGTGGCTGATCACATGGCATCTGAAGGCTGGAAGCAAAAAACAGTGAAAGCCAGTGCTGTTTGTAATGCACTCCAGGGCCATGGCCTATGGAATGGTCTCACCCATGCTTAGGGTCTTCTACCTCAACCTAATCTAGATATTTCTTTGCCAGTATTCGTGGTGTCTTGTTTGCCTGGAGAGTCTGGATCTTGACGAGCTGAAAGCACTACTAACCGCCTCACTCGGTGTTGCACCAGCTGTGACCTCAGGAGTTTGTGATCTGGGTCCTGTCTTGTGGCTGCAGCTGTCCTGCCCTATGCAGCCTTTACTCTTGATTCTGTTAGCCTATCATCTCTCTGCCACTCCGCCATGTTTGCTTCCCTCCAGAGGGTACATAGGACAAACCGAGGCTTCCTTCTAGCATCAGCGGAGTGCAGGAAGACAGCTCTGAGCTTATTCCCAGCTACTTCAGATAATGCTACCCCCACATGAGGTGTCCTGCCAGACATGCAGGCTGTGGGCAATTCTGACTGTAGCATCCCTAGGCTGCAGCCAGCATCTCCTGGCATTTCTCGGACTTTCTAACACCAGTCAGATGTTTTACCTACCTCATTTGAGAAAAAGAAGAGCAAGACCAGATGCACACATCTATCCCTCTTTCTTTCATACTGGAGATTCTCAGTGTTCCCTAAGACTTTATCCCACTCTCTTGCTATTTGTTTAAACCAGGTTACTTTTGGTGTAGCTCTTACCTTCAGATTCATTTGCCTAGGAGCATCAGTGCCTCTGCCCTTCTTTACTTCCTGTCATGACAGGTTAGCAGAAGGCACAGAGTTAAAGATGGTCAAGCCTATCCCATGTCAGATAACAAAAGACAGGAATCAATGTTTTCTTATGCTACCCCCCCCCTGGGATACCAAATGGAGTTTGTTAGGGCAGGGCAGCCCTTACAGCTATTATGCCCTGCCTGTCCCATGCACTGAAAGTCTACAGGTAGTTTTCCTGTGTTTTTCTCTCTGATTAGAAAGGGCCCGTGTCCTTCCTGAGGGGACTGATGCATTGAGTAAGCCTTTTTTGCTAACTCTTTATGGTGCAAAGCCAAGACCAGTGGTTCTACATGCCAAAGGTTCCACAGCCACCCCAAGTAGCATCATACCACCAACTAGGGCCCAAGTTTTCTAACACAGAAGCCTGTGGGGGAACGTTTCACATCAAACAACAGCAGCCCGCAACTGCTGCATTAACTATGTTTATTCTATATCCAGTGGTTAATATGTAAGTCTACACATGCAGGGGAAAACCGCAAGAGTTCCTCTTATAACACATGGCCTCCTACAAGACTTCATAGGCTGTGCTTTGAGCTATGGTAAGCCCCACATGTGCTTCCATGACTCAGAGCCGTTCCCTGTGACATCATCTTAGTGATAAGCCCCACACCCCCATCCCCAGGGAGGGAGATTCTGGGCAGCTGAACAGAACTGGAGTTGTTTCCATCAAAGGCCAACTTTCACAGGGCCAAACAGTCTTTACAAATGTCCAGATGTTCAGATAAAAAAAAAAAATCCGAGAAAAACCTCTCTTCAACAGGCAGAGTTGATGGCCACATAAATAGCGGTGATGCTGCTAAATCTATCTGTATTTCACACCCAATAATTTTAAGCGCTCTTCCTGGAACTTCACTCTTAAATTGGAGTGTGAGCTTTAGCACAGCCAGTTCCTGCTGGCTGAGGGCAGGTGTGAACAATGGAGAGATGGGCTGAAGGCATCCATGGCCTTCCTCTTCTCTCCTTTGATAATTGCTCAAGCCCCCGTGGGGTTCTGAATCATCTACATTCTGTGCACTTGATGCTGGCCCTGGGGGTTGGGCAAGTGGTGCAAGGCTAGGAAGCCATCATGCTTTCAGAACACAACTTGTAAATTTCCCCCCAAAGACTGTTGTAACACCAATTAATAAATGACCTAGAGACTGACATTGGGGTTCAAACTTCAAGCTGACGGTCAGAAAAGCAAATAAGTGGGCCATTAGCTCTTACCACCACCTCCGGCTGAATGGGCTGATCCTGCTGCCCCTCCTCAGGGTGCCTGGGGAACCCTGAGACTGAACGACTTCCTATCCTCCTTTATATTGAGCCTTCCTATTTTCAGTGTAGCTGGAGAATGAATGCCTCCTACTGAATACTGAAGACCCTGCTTCTATCTTTTATAAGCCTCTAGTGCTGGAATTAAAGGTGTGCGATCTGTTGCTCTTTTAGACTGGTTCAATCTTGTGTAGCCCTGTGTGGTCTTGAACTCAGAGAGATACATCTTTATCTTAATCCCGAGTTTTAGGATTAAAGGTATGTACCACCACCTCCTAGCTTCTGCCTGCTGGGATTAAAGGTGTGTGGCTGATTTCTATGACTTGTGGGCTGATTTCTGAATCTTCAGGCAAGCTTTAGTAAATCATAAATAACATTTCACAGCAGACCGTGCCCAGGTGCCCATTGGTACCTGGCACCGGCCTCACCATCTTGCAGGGCAAAGAATTACTTTGTGCTGCTGAAGATCTGCACGAGTTTGGAATGGTAGACTCATAAAACGTTGATTTATAATTAAATTAGACCTCCAGAAAATGTCCTCAGTTATTTCTATTTGGCCTTTTCTGTCTTTTATTTATTTTTTTAAGGCCTCACAAACAAACTGAATGGAAATTTCGCTTAAGAAATTGTTGTCATAAAATTTTATGGGACCATCTCAGTGGGCAGTGGGACTGTTAAACATCCCTGCAGGGGGAAAAACAAACACAATTAGACACGCTAAGGTCCTCTGTTTGAAGGGTGGAAACCAAAGTCACATCCACAGACCCACAGCAGTCACACGATCTGAGCTGGATATTTCTGATGTAAGATTAGGCTTAAAATGATTCTGGATTCTGGATGTCTCTTTGGTTTTTCCTTCTAAGACTATGATGACAGCAGCAACAACAACAAAAACAGAACCTTACTTCCTTTTCCTACATTTCATTCATCCTTTCAAACCAATTTTCACTGTTACAAAGTAAACATGACATGTGATATCATGATGGTTACAATGTGTGTTTGGAGACAGGGCCTCAGGCCAGCTTTGAACTCAGCCTCCTGAAGTAGGATCCCAGCATGATCTTGTACACCTGGAGACATTCATGGTTTGTGCAACCATCACTACCAACCATGCATCTTCCAAACTCCTCTTATCTCACAAAACTGAAACATCAGCCCATTAAGCTCTTAATCCTCTGCCTTGCCTTCCCCAATCTCTGGCAAGCACTATAGTATCCCTGTCTTTGTGGTTGTGTCCTCCAGGTTCCTTGTGTAGGTGGAATCACATCATGTGTCCCCGCTGGCTTATTTCACTTAGCACAGTGGTCAAGCTTCCTCCATTTTCCAGGATGTACCAGGATTGCCTATCTTGTACCCATTCCCCTTCAGATGTTTAGGCTCCTTCCCTTTCTGTTCACAAGCAGTGCCTTGAACTCTGGGGAGCTGGGAGTGGGGATGGGGGTAGCATAGGGAGGTGTGGAGCATAGGAGTCTGCCTGTGGCCATGCAGATGTCTAGTGCCAGAACTTCTCATTCCAGAAATGCTGGGTTTGTCTGAGTAGGGAATAACCCACTTTCTTTCTTCTTCAGAGCCTCTGCCTGTGAATCTCTTGCTGCCCAGAATTCTAAAAGATACAAAAACTGAAAGCATGTATAAGAATAAAAAATTCCCTCTATTTTTGAAAATTAAGAAGAAATTTTATAGGTTAAATTTGTTCCTTGATGACTTCACACATGCATACATGTTTATTCTCACCCTCCACCCTCTTTTTTAAATTATGTCTTCTATTTTCGAGGTTTCATATGCATCCTAAATACATTAATAAAACTGCTCAGTCTGTATAATGACACCCAAGTATATGCTTTCAAGACTGACCATTTGGTATTAGATAACCAATTTCTCCACTCTCAGCATCCTTTAGTTGTCCATAGTTCTTTGTGTAGGGTTGTAGCCTTGTGATCTTTCCTTCATCCACTTTGGCATGTCTCTTGTTGTCCCTATGCAACTCATGATTAGGCAGTTATGTTAGTGTAGCTTCTGACAGCATTAGGAGACAAAAATCTCACAGCAAATTCCCCATTCCTCTCCAGCGTTTACAAGTTCCCCATCCCTTCTTCCTCAGTTGATGCCTGTGCCTTGCATGTGGAAGTCCTATTGTAGATACATCCACTGGGACTGAGCTCTACATTTTTGCATTTTGATCTATTGTGATATTTCTACAATGGTCTCTTTCTGCTGCAAAGAAAAATTTCCTTGATGAGGGGTAGAGACTACTCTTATCTGTAGATACAAGGACAAAATATTTACAATATAGTTAAGAATTGTGCAGGGTTATTAAAGTATCAGTTGTAGGTTCTCTTCCAAGATCTATGACTTTACTACCCCTGGGTAGTTGGCTAAGTTTCCATTACTAGACAAAGTTTTCTTATTGTTGAACAGGTCTTTTGTCCAATTAGACAGCTGTTGGTTACTGCTAAGGCATGTGTGCCACTAGCAAAATCTTAGGGTTATTGTACCATGTTGGTTATTGTTGTGGTTCAAAGGCAGCATAGCTGGGTAGGACTGTTGGTTGATTCTTTTCTTTGGGAGCCTGTATGGTGTCTTCTGGTTCCATGAAAGCTAGTCATTAGGGAGGAAGCATTTAGTTCAGTTCCAGCTAAGGGATCTCTAGGCCCTGGGTCTGAAGTTCATGGTGTCTTCAGCAATAGGGATTCACCTTTCATCTTTTTGGGCAAGCGAGGACAACATTTATAGCCTGTAATTATTTGAGAGTCTCTTGAAAAACCCTCGCCTACAACACAAAAGAGGACTTTTTATGTCTAATGTGGGGATTTTGTTAAATGGTCTTTGGCTCACTGGGGAAGCAGAATAAAGAATTCTTAAACAAAGCCACAAGCTTCTGCCCACATCTGACTTTCAGATAAATGCTTCTATCATACAATCAACAAACACTCCAAAATCTAGCTTCTACTCAGAAAACAAAGATGAATGAGACACCTTCCTGTATCATTCTTTTTGGTCATTGTCTCTGTTCTGAGTACACAGAAGTGAAGATTTTCTCCTTTTCTCTCTGGGATGATGTGACTGTTAATTCATTCTTACTGGGGGAAGCCCCACCTCTTCTCCATGCTTCCACTTGCTTGGGCTGACTTTTTTTTCCTCATGTTGGGAAATTACTCATTTCTCCTACTAAGCAGCCAGTCAACCCAGGCCACAACTCACCTGTCACTAACTCTGTAAAAGGCTCTACTAATAGCACACATTGAGATGCAGAGTGACAAACTTCATCTGTCTGGAACTCTGTGAGCTCCAAGCATACATTATGTCCTTATATTAAAAATGCCTTGTACTACTTACATTCCTGATATGCAGATATGATCTGAGGTGCAGCAGTGACATCCTGTGGCTTAGCCATGGTCACTGAGCCAGGTGGAGGTGGAACATGGACTCAACTCTGGCCTGTAAGACTTTGAGGCAGTGCTTTTAAATCTGAGTCACTTCCTTAAATCTCTGTTATGTTCCAAAATGACTTGGCTCAACCACTCTTGTGGTTTTTTTAGCAAGATTGAAACATTCAGATTCTCTGGCCCTTAATCCACAATCCATGGATGCCAAATCTTTGGCATAATCTACATAATATTTTTATAGACCTGTGTGCATCCTCAGACCCCAATTAAGTAATCTTTAAGTGGTTTATAAAACTTAATGCAGTTTAAACTCTGCAAGTGGTTGATATTTACATTATTTAGACAATCATGAACATGTACACACTGTCTTCATCCATAAGTGTTTTTCAATCCTCAGCTGGTTGAATCTGCAGACACAGATGCTCCATCTGTTGTTTCTCTTATAACAACAACAGATCCTTTTCCTGGAGCCAGTGGAGTTTTGTAGTTGTAGCCATGAGACAGAAGCCTCAGAGATCATGGGTAGCTGTGCATAGAGAGGTGTCTGGCTGAGTGACCAAGGTGACATTGAGAAGCCCCCAGGGAAAGAGACTAGCATAAGCTAGTGCAGAGAACTGGGGAGTGATGGGATATGTCCCTGGGAGGTGACTGCATTGTGGATGATTAGGCCTAAAGAATCTCCCTTTCCAGTGGTTTTATAGCTGCAATGACATGGGAAGAGAAAGCAGAAACCCATGGAAGGATAACTCTGAGTATGATGTATAATGAAGGACACAATGAAGGGAAATTTCGAGCACAGGGAAGGGTGATTCTGAGACAAGACTTATTTTTGTGCCTGATAAAATCTCCAAATCCTTTAACACTACCATGCAGGTTACTGTAGCCAACCTCTTTCTCCAGTACAGTTCCCAAGTCCCCACTGGAGTAGAGGTCAGGAATGGAAGGGTGTGACTTCACCTTCTTTCCCCTGTGCTTCTGTTTGTCGTTCTGTTCTTTCCAGCCTTTATCTTTTCTTTATTAAAGTGCCATCTTGTTTTCTACAGTTCCTCGTGTGTGGGAAGCTCCACGTGACTGAAGCTTGAATTGAACTCGCGTCCTCTTCCTTTTTTTCTTCTCCTCCCTTCTCCCCCTATCCCTCCTCCTTGTAACACACCCTTCACTTTCAGGAGACTCTCTTCTCTGTAAAATATTGAGTCTTTCTAGGGCACCAGGGATAATTAATCACTTGTGGGTTCTCAAGAACAAAGGCATTTCTGGTGCATGCATCCTCAACATCTTAATGGAAAGGGTCCAGCCTTTCTGGTGAAATAGAGGCCCCCAGGACAGGATCCAGGGGCTATGAGGTGACTCATAAGTGACTCTTTTGAAGTCGAAGGTATTTTGGTGTAGCAAGTACACTTTTCTCAGAGTTTAGCCAATACATATAAAAAAGTTTAAGGATATAGTAGCCTACCAAAAAAGAAGGGGAACAATCCATGTAAGACTTTGTGTGAGATGTGTAATGGTGACTGTTCAAAATATCTACACATAGTCTAGTTATGCCAATGCTTCTTAATCAGATGCTATGCAGATGCCATACAGTCAAAAGTGTAAATGCCAACCTTCTACTTTGGTATCTGAAGCAGTAGGTGCAGTATTGTGAGACCAGTCTTCACTCACGGAATCTGATGCTCTATAAAAAGCAGCTGCAGAATTCACTGGAGTAGGTAGCTAGTCTATGCTGATGAATTGCTTGTTCTATATGGGACAAACACCACCACCCCACCCCACCCCACATAACACACATGCTGTGTGGGAACAAAGCTAGAAAAAAAAAACAATGTTTTTGGATACTTGAAGAATGTAACATCTTTCTGGAAAGTGAACAAATTAGTAAGAACCTTACGTTCTTGAATTAACCAAACTGCTTTCAAGAGCACAGGAGGGATAAAGTCCCTCTGTAACTTCAAAGGTTTTTCTAACATTGTCATTTATCTTAAGAGTGTCTGTATCTGGTCAGAGACTTCACCCCCTCATGGTGACCAAAAGTATAGCTAAGCACAAAAAGGACATATAGTCTCCAGATATTTATAAAGGTTAGCAGTGGAGATAGAGTGTTGGAAGTTGGGGCTTTCCATGCCAAGACCTGGACATCTTAAGATCAGGTTTCTTGACCACCAAAAGATGCAGGCTCTGGTCAACATGGAAGTTGTGACTTTTCCAAACCCAACACAGACAAAGGGGCATGGCTGATTGGGAGAAACCAGACAGGGTTTATAGAGAAAACCAGAGATTGGTGGGAATCCCAAAAGGAGCCAGACCTGCCTTAACTCTGGCTCAAATCTCAACAAACACAAACAAACCTTTAGGAAGTGCAACAGCTGTCCCTTGCTGTTAGGTAGAACTCAAGAAAGCTACAGGCCTCCATGAAGGCCCTCTCTGGCTTACACAAAGTGAAACAGGCAAAATGATGAGGTCTGACTTATGTAGGAAGATGGTGACAAACAATGACTTCACATGTATTTTATGTTGACCAAAATGTTCCCATGTCGTTAATGAACTAATATGCAAACCTATACTGGAGGTAACTCTTCTAACAGGCAGAGGTCTCAGCTAAACACAGCAGCTAAAAGTTGCCAAAACATGACTACACAGGCTAAATGCCAGCTGCAGCCAATCAGATTATTTTGGCATGTCATTTCCTATTCTCTGGTATGAATGCAGTCTATGCACCTGTAAAGCAGGGTATTTTGAACCACTTTCTGTTGAGATCAGTTAGAAGCTTGTTTTCTTGGTAGATGAACTCTGCTAAATTCAATCTATTTTTTTCTTTCTTTCTTCTTCTTTTTTTTAATCTAACGTTATGAAATTAGTAGGTGAATAGATTCCTTACTGTTTCTTTGGGCCAACAGAATCCTGGTAGCAGTGTGTGTGTGTGTGTGTGTGTGTGTGTGTGTGTGTGTGTGTGTGTGTAAGTGTTTACACATGTTCTGTATGTACGTCTATGTGTTCAGGTTAAGCATTTGCAAACATTTGTTACTTGCATGTGTGTACCCAGAAGGAGTGTATATGCATATAGTACATATATATGCATGATTGTGGCATATGCATTTGTGCATGTATATAATTTGTGTGGATATGCATGCTTAAGCAAGAGAATATATGTGTGTACACATACATCTATCAGGGGTCTTAGATTTCATGGCAAGCAAATAATTTTTGTATTCCAAATCTTCTAGCCACCTCGCTTTGCAAACCATCATAAGCTGACCAGTCGGTCCTTCAAAGCTAATCTTGAGCATGCGGACAAGATGATCCTTTTCCTTAGGAATATTTTTGGTCACTTAGAAGTGTATCTTAGGATTGAAGACAATAGTAGCTTTTTACTCTGTGTTGTCAGATTTTATTTGAAGTGGTCTATTTCTCAAGCCATAGAGCAAGGTAGTCAGGGTCTGGCCGCCATCCTCCAAGACTGGTGAAGCGCTTGTGTGATTGGGGACTGTGCAATGGGAGGCAATGTGGAGAAAGCAGTATAGATTCAGCACCATTCATCCAAAAGTGTGACACCTGAGGTGCTTTGAAGTCAGAACTCATTTGTGAGAACACACACAATGCTGCCATAAGCCCTGTGGTGCAATACACAAAAGCTTGGTTTTAAGTCCTAGAAAAATTATTTCTGTGCTCTGTGGAGCTACATTTGAGCATATGCAGATTCTATGCTCATCCCTATGTCCCAATATGCCAATACAAGCAACCCCAAATCAGAAACAATACAACAGTATATACTTCTGGTCTAAAACGCTCAGGTATGGGCTGTTCAACTCTTGATTTATTAGCGGTTGCTTAGAGAAAGGACCAGTCATGATGGCTATCAGAGCGGTTTCTGAAGGACAGAAGAGAGCAATTCTGGTTTGGCTCTTAAGTCAAAAGCAGAAGAAAAATGAGACAACTTGCTACTTAAGTACGGGAGTGCCTCCCATCCCTCAGACAGGAAGGGCACACTTCAGGTGACTTGCATTCCTTGGGTGTCAGCCTGTGAAGGACTTGTCCTAAGGGCTATTTGCGCATCACCGGGAAGCCTGACTGGGGCTCCGTGTTCCTTTCATCACTGCAGTGCTGGGGTTTGATGAATTTTCCATGCCGTGTAAATTTAAACAGGACTATGACCCACTTTTTCCCTTCTTTTACATTTTTTCCTGGCCTGTTAACAAAGATTTAATGACCTACTAATGCTTGAGGCGCTCTTTAAAAACCACTGTCGGATTAGCACTTGGTTTCTAAAAAAATTAATCTTTCTTTGGTTTGTTGCCTTTTCCCTCTGGTAAGATGCAGGGCTGTGTTCATCTCGCTACCTTGAGTTTGAGAGCTCAGCCTTGGTGATGGAAGATTCGTGTGGCACCGGGGCCCACTGGAGACATTCAAGCAAGTGAGGCTGCTGTCTATTATCCATTTTGGAAGGATCTTGTTCTTCTAATTCCCAACAGCACATTCCTTTCTCTCTCTGAAGACTATGTGTGAGCCGATAAGAGGTGGGGCTAGCTGTAGCCAGCTAGTGTGCTGCTGCCCCTTGCAAGATTTTCTTCCCATGTGGTTGCATGTTGAAAGACATGTAGTAGCAACAGTGAGCGGGAACCTAGAGAGAGCCTGTGGTTCTGATCTGCTGAAACTTTTCAAAAGCCCTCTCTGTGCATGGTGACTATGAGCTCATGCCCTTTTCCATGCTAGGTAAAGTCGCTACCACTAATATATATCCACAGCCCAACTACAGATTATTTTTCAATCCATTCACTCATATTTCAGCCATCTCCAGATGGGGGAAGAAAACGGGAGAGTCCATGCTAAGGTGTGGTCTATGTGTTTTCTAGCTTTGGTAAAGCCTGCGTAGATGGGAGCCTGCCAAGTAGTCTCCATCTTTTCTAAACATCCAAACATCATTCATCCTCCCAAATAGTCACCAGCGCCTTTCCTCACTCCAAGTTGGAGGCTATCGCATCTCTCTGAGTTTCCACAGCTGCCACTGTTGAATGGAAATGTCTCTGGGTGCTTCTCTCCATCACCATTCTCCTCAAGGCTGCACACTTCCCAGTGGCGCCTTCATCCACATGTTCCTCCCACAGTACCCGTTGGGAATATTTGTTAATTGGCAGGTGGTGGGCGGTTTGTGGAGTGAACAGATTCACAAATCTCTCTTGATTCCGTCACTCGCCATGTTCTTCTTCCAATCAGAGAGAGGCAGGCTGCAGACCAGGTCCCTAATCGCTAATTGGGGACAAGGATGCTCAAACTCCTCAGGCTCCAAAATAATTTTCCTTGTTAGCTAAGAGGACTGGACTTCACTGTTAGGCAGTCTTTGTTCTTAGAATGTTTTTTAAGGTGGTATTTTTTTTTCTCATTAGAAGAGCCAATACCTGCTTTAAAACCAAGTTGAAAGTGGAATGTTTGGATTGTTGCTGCAAGCTCCTACAGAACTTAGTTGGTCTCATGATTGTAAATCCTGAAGCACTTGGCTGTATCCCAGGCATTGTTAGTCTTCTGTAAACAGTTGATGGATTTCTAAAAAAAAAAAAAAAAAAAAAAGTAAAGTTAGAATAAATTCAATCATACTTTCATACTTTAGCTCATCAATGAGTAAAAATTTTAGCACATATCCATTTGTGTAAATTCAGACTAAAGAACAAAGAATGTGAAAATGAACAGTGGGCAAGCAATGAGGCACTTCTGACTAGTTGGTTAGAATTATGACAGAGGCGGTAACAAAAAGCAATAAACTAACAAGAATGTGGTTTGTTCTGTGGCTGTGTATAGACACAGCTAAGTAGAATTGTTCTAGTGAATTATAAATGTGGGTGACGGCCATCAACTGCTTGATGGGTTCCAAAGTAATGTTTAAAGGGAAATGAGTGGTTTTATGCCTGAATCCAAATTATATAGTTCTCAGCCAAAGTGCAACTGACTGTTGACCTTGGATTGGAGATGGGAATGTATTAACAAGAAGGCCAGGAGATAATCCCATGCCTGTGGTTACACAGGGTTTATACAGTGTATCGCCTGGCAACATGGCAGAAGTCATGGTGTATGTGGATAGCGGAAAAGGCTTTGCATTTGGTGTCTAGAGTATTAGGCGATTTTTCTGACTCTGTAACTCTCTAGCTCCCTCCCCTAAGAAGCTTTGCTTACCTCTCTACTGTGGAGTTTGCAGCTACGGCCCATGTTTAACCTCTTCTGGGTCAGAGCTGTCCTATTCTGTTTGTCTTTGGCTTCCCAGTGCTTAGAAGAGTGACAAGTAGTGGAAGGCTCTGTATAAATTTGGGGGATGATTTGAAATGAAGGCGTTAGAGAAGATCTGGATGATGGTTAGCTTTAAATTATCAGCTTGACAAAATCTAGGATCACAGGAGACTAGAGTCTCCATGAGGGGTTGGGTACATTGAGTTAGCCTGTGGACATGCCAGTGGGGATTTTTCTTAATTAATTTAATTGGCATGGAAAGACCTAGTCCACTATGGGTGACACCATTCCCTAGGCAGGGAGTTGGCAACTGTAGCAGTGGAGTAGGCCTATGCACTTTTTTCTCTCTGCCCTTGAATGTGGCACGACTGCTGCCTTACGTTTCCACTTTGACTTCCCCACAATGGTGAACTTTAAACCAAGTAAACCCTTTCTTCTCTAAGCTGCTTGTCAGAATATTTTGTCCCTGCAGCAGAAATTAAATAGAGTTCATTGCTAACTTTTGCAATCAAAAGATCCTCCACATCAGAAATTCAAGCACAGACTTTAAATCTTAGGTTCAAGAGTTTTCAAGGAGAAACCGTGGGGACCATATAGGAAATTTCCCCTTATGTAAAGAGGGCAGTAGTTTAGTCTCTGTACTTGGCATACACAATAACCAAAGGACCATGATCCCTGTGCCAGAACCCACCTCACTGTCCCTCTCTTTGCTGCCACACTTTCTGGTACTCCTTTCAATGACTCTCTCTCTCTCTCTCTCTCTCTCTCTCTCTCTCTCTCTCTCTCTCTCTCTTCTCTCTCTCTATCTATCTATCTTACCTCCTCTTGTGTATTAAGATACTTTTTTCTCAATCTGGGCAGATTCAGTGGTTCTATTTTTGAAAGACATTCTGAATGCCTGTTACACACACACACACACACACACACACACACACAGGGGGGGAGAAAAGGAAAGACAGCGCTTTTTACTACTCAAAATATTACCTATTTAACTTTAATGTCTTACGAGAATGGTCCTCCCATGTTTCTGTTTCTCCCTTGTCTATTCTCTCTACCCTTTCGTGTCTACTGCTCTCTTCCTTGGTGCCATCAGAGGGGCACCCAGTAAACTTGGAGATAGTCTCTTGTGCAAAGAAACAGAATTCTCTCACCTCCTTTTTAGTATCATTTCTCAGCCCATCTTCTTCACCAATATCTTTAAAACTGGGATTCCTTAAAACAGTGCTTCTTAACCTGAGGGGTTGAATGGCCCTCTCACAGAGGCATATCAGATATCTTGCAAATCAGGTGTTTACATTACAATTTATAGTAGTAGCAAAATTACATTTATGAAGTAGCAGCAAAATAATTCTGTGGTTGGAGGTCATCACAGCATGAAGAACTATATCCTTAAGGTTCCATCCAATACCCAGTCCAGTCTTCACTGTCCTTACTCCCTCTTCAAGCTCACACCCACATTAGCAGCTGTCTCTCAATCCAACAAACACATTCATGCCTTCAGCTGGAACCCTGACTCCTCATAGCTATTGGAATGACTCAGAGACACCAAGTCCAGTGCAACCCAAAGCAGCTCATTGTATTTCTTCCTGCCACAAAACTTTTATCCTTTCAATGTTTTTTTGTGGTTTTGTGGAGAGCCTTAACCATTGTGAAATATGTATATGGATCCTTCAGAAAACACTATTAATATTCATTTTCCTGATTTAATCAATCTGATGTGCTATGACTCTTTGCCTTCATGCTATGTTCTAATTTAAACTACTGTCTACCTCTGGGAGTTTGCTTCCTTCTAAGTCAGTGGTTCTCATCCTTCCTGATGCTGTGACCCTTTTAATACAGTTCCTCATGTTGTGTGACACCCAATCATAAAGTATTTTTGTTGCTACTTCATACATGTAATTTTGTTACTGCAATGAATTGTAATGTAAATCTGATATGCAGGATGTCTGATATGGGACCTTTGTGAAAAGGTCATTTGATCCTCAAAGGTGTTGCCACCTACAGGTTAAGAACCACTATTCTAAGTCATCTAGAACATGTCATATTCATCCTTCTCTTTCCCTTTTCCAGCCCATACCTAAAAGTTGGGCCAGACAGATCTTATCAAAGCCACTCACTGTCTGCTTGAATTATTTATATCATACCTACATGTCAACAACTTACTGTAACCTTTAAGAGGAAGACTAAACTGCTCATCAAGGCCATCATACCTGCTACCCCATCTGAACGAGCTGTCCTCTCTCCAGTGTCAAATCATTAATACTAAGAGTGATTACTGAAAGATGTGTGTGATGTCTACCATTTTTTTTTGTAGAGTTCTGTATTTTCCTATTCCTCTTTTGCTTAACTATCACCCTAGCATGATGTATTTTTTCCTGTGGCCTTTGTTCTTTACTCCCAGATGCCTGCCACATGCTGGGCTCTCCTTCGCAAGGTCACATCATAGACATTGGTCCCTACAGTATGTGGTCCTTCACAACTCAGGTTACTTTTAGATGTGTCTCCAGGAGTTCTGATGAGAGCACTGGCATGCTACTAGACGTCTCCTCTCAATGCTTGCATCCGTGTTCCCTGCAGAGCCTGGTTCTGAGCAGGTGTCCACCGTGGTGTACCATGTGAGAGTTTGATTCAGAGCCACTTTCCCTGTGACAGGAGGAATTCTGCTGCCCAGGTTCCAGCATGCCGCTTGCTCTGTGTTTCCTGAGGGTAGTTCAGGGGCCACCAATCCTGACTCAATAGCAGTCTCCTGAAAGCACTACCTCACTGCTCTTCCTTTGGATGTCAGGGGAGAGGGATTTCCAGTGTCCCTTCTGCCGATGCATACACATTTTATCTGTCCCACTTAAAATGGACGCTATGAGAGCTTGTTAGAAGAGGGTGCAGTGCTTAGTTTTTCAGGTCAGTTTAAGTGGAGGTTGAGTCAGCCTAAGGTGGCGATACCCTGGACTCTGTGAGCTTTAGTTTGAACTGATGATGAATATTGCTACACATGCCAATAACTAACAGACTCTTTTAAAATTTGTTTTTCATTCCTTAAGTGGGGACAAAATGTCTATATTTTATAAGCTTTTGATAAATTTGCATGCAAAACTATAGCCCAATACATTCAATTACTTTCCTCTACTGCTGTTTCTCAGGGATAAGCACATCCTGGCTTTGGTGCTTGCATAGAAAGAGTTACAATATTAACTCAACTGTCTACAAAGAAAGCATCAAGTGCATGATTTCAGACCCATTCTCTGCTTGTATTTGTTTGAACTCCATAGATGTGCATATGTGACTTATCGGGGTAATGTCTGCAGATCAGATTCAGAAGGATTCAGTTTCACATTAAACTCAAATCGCAGGAACACCTGCAAAATGAAAGGGTATGCAAAGGCAGTTACTGAGAGAAGTTGTTTATAAGAACTAAGATCATTCTCCTACAAGAAGCTCAGATACTTTTCTGGACTTAAAATGAATCTTCTGGGATAATGTTTTGATAAGTTGAGTGGTTGTGAATTAGGACCATGTGGGAATATCTTTTCTGTAAGAGGGACCAAGATGCTTAAATGTAATGGGAAAAAGATGCTTGGGACAGATGCATTTCAAGCTTTGACTGACTCACAACTTTAGTATCGCATAAGCATAAGCTCTGCTGCTACTCACCTTCTCGGTACTAGGATACTCTCTCACATAGCACTTTGCTCAGGGACACATGAGAAAAACACACCTTTTGTGTTGTCAGAAAAACTGAGTGTGACATGTTTCACCCCTTAGGTGACAGAGCCATTTGCTCCCGCCACCATATCCATTTACATCACTGCTGAATGTCTAATGCTTCCCACATGCTTTTTATCCCAGCAAGTTGTCTGTAGCAGGCAGGTTAGTAGATAATCAAATTTCCACTTTATAGTAGGCTGTGTGCT
Organism: Cricetiscus sungorus; assembly: GCA_030556225.1. Lineage (NCBI taxonomy): Eukaryota > Metazoa > Chordata > Mammalia > Rodentia > Cricetidae > Cricetiscus > Cricetiscus sungorus. The sequence continues at coordinate 42,876,425 of JANBXA010000069.1, read as the reverse complement.
ACTACACTTCTCCTGTCTTTTGTGCTCCATTTTGTTAATGTTCACAAATGATATGTCTCCCTCATGAATCAGCAACACTGGGAAGGTTGTGATGAGTACACAGCACCTTTACCTGACTTTTTCAGTGAGCATAAAATAATTTTCATCCGTTGTTCATTTCAGCTTGTTCCGTTTTGTATGCATCTGTTGTTGGCAAACCAGCCCTTAATAATAATGATACTGAATTTCTTCCAGCGTTTTTAAAGGGGAAGGGTTAAGTCTCAAGGTCATCAACAGGCCTGCAACAGAATGGTAGTTGACCCAGTTTAAGCACCAGCCACTCTGGGACTGCAGAGATGTCTGGGCAGGTAAGATCACTTATTACTCTTGCAGAAGGACCCCTGTGGGTTCCCAACACCAACATTGGGTGATGGGGGATGTCCTTCTGTATATATGTTTATCTTATTGGCTGATGAATAAAACATTGTTTGGCCAATAAAGGCAGAAAGATAGGTGGAACTAGGAGACAAGGAGAATTCTGGGAATGGTAGGCAGAGAGACACCTTGAGGGGACACCATGCAGAGACTGGGAGGATAGGACACGCCAGGCATTCTCCGCTAAGATAAGGCCATGTAGAAATATATAAATTAGTAGTTATGGGTTAATAATTAAGACAGAACTAGCCAATAAGAAACCCTAGCCATTGGCCAACAGTTTTAGAATCAATATTGTGTCTGTGTGCTTATTTGAGACCGAGAAGAGTGGCAGGACCTGGTGGACAAAAAAATACCAGCAACAAATGGGAGGCTCATAAACTTCTACAACTTCAGTTCACTTCTGGGGTACCTGAAGCCCTTTTCCAGCCTTCACATATACCTACATACACATGATACACACATAGACAATCAGGCACACACACACACACACACACACACAGAGACCCCACACACACACAGACCCCCCCCCCACACACACATACACACACTCTAGTTTCTCTCCACTTTCATAACTCTTAATGAACTTGCCCAATGCTATACAAGTAATAGCCTTTGGATTCAGGTACTATGCTTAAAACAAATGTACTTTACGTACATGATCTATTTCATAGTTTATTGTAAAGATTAATAGGAAAACAATTGTGGCATTTTGACAAGCAGATTGCCTTCTGTATGCTTGATGACATTAACATTTAGATACAAGTCTCTGCTGGCCAGGAGGGATTGCAGAGAATAGAGTCACAATATAATTTTTTTTCTTATTATCCAAAACCCAAACTGGGGTAGAGCAATGTTTGTTATCTTTTGGTTATGAAAGGAGTCTGATTTTGAACTTATTTGCTTAAATTACACAAGGAAATCTGCAGAACACAGCAGTGACTTTTATTTCTAGATGGACTGGACTGGTCCATCTCTGGGATGATTTATCCGAACATACCATAACTAGGCTATAGTATATTGTCTAGGCCATGCGCATCTCATTATTTTGCAGTATCCTGGGAAGGTTTTCTGGGAAATAAGGTTGAGTTACAGCGGTTGTGTGGGCACGGTCATTTTCATCTGCTGTCAGTGAGTGCTGGAGAATGAGGAGTCACAAGGGCACTGTATTTTGTGTCAGAGGAGATTGCCCTGTGATAAATGATCACTGCATAGGGATCAGAGACTAAACTAATCAGTTGCTGGGGGATGGTATTGATGTGCACCCATTGCTCTCACAGCAGGGGACAGGGAAGGAGCTAAGGAACAGCCCCTTTGAAGAGCAGGCTATTACCTAGTTATAGAGGGGGAGGAGGCAGCAGCATCAGCCATCACCTTTGAACCTTCGATGAGTGACCCGACATCCAGGGATATTTCCTAGACTATTTGTGCAAAGGGCAGCCCAGAATCCAATAGTATCTTTGAAGACCTTAAATAGATTAGAAATAGAAGAGAGACCATCTGGATGCATTGCAGAGCCCAGAAGATGGGTTTATCAGAGTACACATGGGTGCTGGGCCACATCTTTAAGGTCTATCTAGAACTTGTTTTCTCAAAATCATTGGAAGACACTCCCAGGTGATGACAGCTGTCCCAGGCAGCTGGGGCCAAAGGGCTGGAGTCACCCTTGTCTTTGACCAGCAATGTCATCACCCTTTCTTGGACACCAGAGGTACAAATTCTTCCACAGGGGGATAATTTCTTTGCATACATGATTTCCCTGCCCTTGCTTTAAAATGTAGCTGCTTGTTCTTTGCATCCCATCTCTTGCACTGGAAAGCAAGTGTGCAGTGCGCACAAACGAACGGAAAGGGATGGTGTCGGGACAAGGGGAAAGGGCTGCATCTCAGACGTGGCTCTCCGCCCTGCCTTCCAGCTGGGCCTGCTTGGATTCCTTCTGGATGGGAGGCTGATGGATCAGCAAGCAGGACCTTTTTGGAGTGGGAGGATAACTGGGGGTAGATCTAGTCAATGCCCATATTCCCAGCCACACCTTGGAAAGGACAGCAGGTTAGGACAAGCTGGCCTCACCCTCTCTCACAGTCCCCTTCCAGATCCATCCAGGCAAAGCTGAAAGATACTGGCACCCAAGGATCAGAGGAGCCCGCCCTGCTTGTTTTTCATCTAAGGCAGTGGAGCAGATCCTGTGCTCCTCATTCACCAATTTGAGGAACAATCCACACAACCCTCCTTCCAGCCTGGTTGCCATTAGATGAAAGGCTACACCCAGATCAGAGTGACCACTGTAATCATGGATTGACCCCATCAGTGTGCTTATTTTATTATGTGACCCCCACCAAAGAGTATTCATTTTCCACAAATCCAAAAAAGCAAAGCACACTATATTCACAAAAAGAAATTATCACCACTCACCACTCCCTGAAGAAAAATATACTTGACATTTTGATGCAGAATCATTAAGCCTTTCTCTCTTGGTAGCTACACATCACCTTTTCAAGAACAGAATGTTTCATTTTGTTCTTATTTGCAATTCTGTTATACTGGTGTGTGTGTGTGTGTGTGTGTGTGTGTGTGTGTGTGTGTGAGAGAGAGAGAGAGAGAGAGAGAGAGAGAGAGATGTTTGTGAGTGTGTATGTATGTGAACGTATGAACAAGTGTGTGTGTGTGTGTAAAATTGACTCAAGCTCCAGTCATCTGGGAAGAGGAAATCTTTATTGAGAAAATGCCTCCATTAGGTTTGTCTAAGGCACGTCTGTGGGGGAATTTTCTGAATTGATGATTGATGTGGCAGAACTAAGTCCAACCACCCCTGTGCAGGCTGTGCTCAGTGTATAAGAAATAAGCTGAGTGAGGTACAGAGAGCAAGCTAGCAAGCAGCATTCCTCTGTGGGTCCCATCTCTCTGCTCCTGACTGAATTTCTGCTCTGACTTCATACCATGATGGATTGTGATCTGGCCAAACAACCCCTTTCTCCCCAAGGTTTTTGTTTGTTTGTTTGGTTGGTTGGTTCGTTTTGGTCAATACTTTATCATGGCAACACAAAACAAACTACACTAATATGGAAATTGGTACCAGAGGGTGAGTGTTGCTAAGACGGACCTGACTGTGTTGGTTTTGGAGAGGACAGTGGAAGAGCTTTCGATCTTTGAACTGGGAAAGCTGTTGAGTGTTTAGTACTTAATGGGCTGTTCTGTGGGAAGATAAGAATGCTGGGAGAAATGCAGATGGCAGAGGCCTGGCTTGTGAAGTTTCAGAGGAAACTTGGAGAGTTTCTCAAAGACTGTCAGGGCCATTTGAATGTTATTTTGGATTAAGGATCTGTGAAAATGAAACCTTCTGTTCTTTCCTGGGACAATGGATGCTGGTCAGCTGGGGCTGAAGAATCAGCTGTGATTAATAAGAGACCAGCATCTTTGAGGCAGAGTCCCCTGGGAACTATTTCCTCAGGGTCAGCACACAGAAGCTGTGGTCCAGGGAGGTCAAGGCCGCAACACACTCTAGAAGCTGAAGCTAGCTAGCAATGTGAGAGTCTCCCACATGGTACTGGCTCTGCAGGCATGAAGAGGTTATGAAGAGCAGCTGAAGCTTGGCTCAGCGTTGTGAGAATCCAAGAAGGCCACTGGTGAAAGAGAAGTTGCAGTAGTACTGAAAACCTCAGGGATTTTTGGGCTCATGGACAAAAGATGAAGGTGCAGTAGGGTCAGAGACCCTGAAGAAAGGTCAGGAGGCCATTCCAGAAGGTGCACCTCAGATACGGTAGAGATACATGGATTTTCTGTGGAAACACATAGTACTCGGCACAGACTTGACTTTCATTTTCTAGTATTGAAAAATTAAACCCAAGCCCTGTTGAATGCTATGCCAGGGATCTACCATGGAGTTACATCTCCACTCCCTCCTACCAACCCTTCATGCCCTTTTCTTTGAGAGGACTGTCTCACTCTAAGGTCTAAATTGGCCTGGAACTCATTGTGTCCCTTAGGCTGGCCTGGAATTCTCAGCCTCAGCCCCCTGAGTGGGATTACAGGAGTGAACTGCAGTTCCAAGTGTCCAGTTCCTACAGTTCCTAGTCCATTGTAATTATAATCTTTTTTTTTTTTTTTTTTTTTTTTTTTTTAGAGCAGGTCTCACTGTGTAGCCCAGGCTAGCCTGGAACTAACTGATTATATAGCCCACTCTCAGCACCTGGAGAAGCTGGGGTTACGGATGTGTGCCACCACACCCAGGTTACAGATGTTTTCACAACCAACTCTTAAAAGACATTTTCTCCACGAAATACAGCACATGTTTTAAGTCTATAAATCATTGAATAGACTAATGTATGTATTCACTTAACTACCAGATCAGGATGGTTTTGATCACCTTGGAGACTCCCCAGACCCTGCCCAGATGGCCTCTTCCCTTGCTCTGTATTGTTAACCATTTGTGTTATTTTGCTCATTGGCTCCTTCTTGTGGCTGAGCAGTAACCCACTGTGTGAATATCCACCTGGGTTATTTAGATGGTCTCTCTCTCTCTCTCTCTCTCTCTCTCTCTATATATATATATATATATATATATATATATATATATATATATATTGCATCTAGGTTGCAAAGTCTCCACAGCACCCTTTGAACCTTGCTGAGAACTGAGCATGCATTCTTTAATTGTGTCTTGGATGGATTTAGAAATGGTATACTATGGGAGCATCACCTACCACTCTCTTGGTGGGACTTACATCTCTCCGCAGAGATGCAGACAGCAGCTGGACCTAGGAAACACCAGCACAAGCAGATGATGTGGGGTTGTATATAAATAGTTGATGTTTTCCCTTCCTTGGGCAGGGCCCTCATAGGCTTTCCTTCTGACCCTGGGAAACACAGGGGAAAGTTAAGAGGATTGGCAGAAACCAAGGAGGGAGAGTGAGACAGGAAAAAGAAGAGGGCCCTTTGATGAAGAAAAGCATCCCAGGCCTTAGGCTCCAGTTTTACTACCCTGATCATTTTGGATAAATAATTTTATACACTCAAACCCTATCACAAATGAAAAAAAAAAGGAGATCCTAGCTCTCAGTCACTGCAAAGCTATTTTATACCAATAACCACAAGGGCTAAACTATAGACATACCTTCAAAGCTTTGCCTCCCTGGCCTTCCATTTGGAAGAATTGGGATTTGCCAGTGCGGTGACTTGAATAAAAATGGTTCCCAAAGGCCCATAGTGAGTGGTACTATTAGAAGGTGTGGCTTTGTTGGAGTAGGAGTGAGTTTGTTGAAAGAAGTCTGTCTCTAGGGGTGGGCTTTGAGGTCTCAGATGCTCAAGTCAGACCCAGTGTCTCACTCTCTTCCTGCTGCCTGCAGATCTGGACGCAGAACTCTCAGCTACCTCTCCAACAGTATGTTTGTCTGTGTGCCACCATGCTCTCTGCCATTGTGATAATGGATTAAACCTCTGAAAAAGCCAGTCCTGACTAAATGTTTTCCTTATAAGAGATGTTGTGGTCATGGTGTGTCTTCACAGCAATAGAACACCAGTTAAGAGAGCCAGGAAAATCCCCAGAATGTGCCTCTTCTCCAATCCAGAGATGCTTATTTAGCTCTTGAACAGCCTGTCACTTTTGGGCAATGCTAGTTTCTGGGAGTGGGTAAGTGTCCAGAGATTACCCACCAGGAGGCCCTTGGAATCTGGAGAGGTCATCCTTCACTGGAAATTCATCAGCAGCTGCAGAAAGGGGGCTCTGCAGTGCAGGGACCGACTTCCCTCCTCCTTAGTTCTTAAGGCATTGATGGGGAATAGAATGAAAAAAAATCTCTGCTTTCCCCTCAGTCGATGAGGACATGGCACCTGCTCTTATCATTTTTAATTTTTCATTTCATAGCTCACTCATTGTTGAAGTAGAAACAATGAATTCTTGAAAATCTTATGAGAATATTATTTTTATTTTATTTTTTTTTATTGAGATAGGATCTGGCAATGGGGCTATCCTGGTCTTGAACATACAGTCCTTCTGCCTCACCTTCCTAAATGCTGGGATTACAGGTGCAGGTCACTACACATGGTTTTAAGGATAATGTTTGAACTACCCTTCCAAGAATACACATTCCCTTGTAGCTTTGTTTCTCTTTAATAAGGGTGGAAAACCCACTTGTCTGGCCTACTGAAACAAAAGTGCAACTTTGTGTCAAAGAAAGCTTTTGGGCTTGCTCTGGTGTAACACATCTTTACCTCTGCCGGCAAGGAAACATGCAACCACGACTCTTCTTCAAGCAGTTTATTCAGGATCCTTGTACATCAGCTTCCTCTGCTCCCATCAGCTTACGCTTCTCCCATCAGCTTCCACTTCTCCCAGCCCCAGCAAGCCCTTAAATGTGCTCTCACAGCCCAATCAGCTCATGCCACCTGGCGATCCTGGATAGGCCACAGAAGGAGGAAGCGCACCAGATCCATCAAGCACTTCCAAATAAGGCTTGTTTACAGCTAAGCTCGAACTACCTGGCATCCAGCGAGGCGCCATCTTGGGGCTGTGGCTTCCCACGCTCTGGTTTCTGTTCTTATGAAGAAATACCCAAGGTAAAGGAATATATAAGAGGTTGGTTTTGCTTGGCATTTCATAGGGGCTAGGCTAGGTTCAAGAATTATGACCTCTCATGGCTGTATCAGCTTGCCATGGGTGGAAGTGATTGTAAGAGGGAACATCAAGAAATGAGACAAGAAATCTGAGCTTGGTGGTGGGTGGAGCAGTGGTCAGTAACAGCCTTGGGTCTTGCCTCTTAAAAGACTACCTCTTATTGGTATTACACTGGGACCAAGCCTATAACACCTGAACACTAGGGAGTGGCCACATCCACACTGTAGCTGCTTTCTGCTGTTTCTGTATAGTTACATGCATAGTTCTGTGTTATATATGTGGTGTCCCAGGACTTTTTCCTTGGGTTGTGTTTGACACCCTTGAAAGCTATAAAATATTTTAAAGGAAGCACACCCATGTCCATAATGGATATAGCAAATTGCAGGCGGTCTTATTATTTTCCTAGTATGATCATGTGTGCTGCAATACAGACTGAAATTAAATAGATGTAGCCATCTTCCATCTTAAGGGAGCTAATCTGCCATGGCAGAAGGTGGCACTGACATCCACCACTGACAGGCTGTGTGCCAATTGCTCAGCTTCAGAGTCTTTACCTGTAAAGGGTAAAGGGCAGAAGTAGGAGTTTTGACATTCCAGTTTTGTGGTTAGCCAAGATGCTGGGTCACGCCGCCAAAGGCAAGCTTGGAAAGCCACAGAAGAAAAGTACTGGGAAGAGGGGACGACTATGAGAAATACTGAGTAAAAGTGGGGTGGGGAGAGAATGGGAGATTTCCTAGGGTTTGTCTCCATTATCATCACTGTTGCCGTGGGACACTCAAGTGCCTGTCCCCACACCTGCTGTGTCTTGATCTCTGACCCAGGAGGTCTCAGGAGGGAACATGGAAACCCTGCACATATAAGAGCCTGAGAACATATGTCAGGAGTTAACTACTGTGGTGGCTGGGTAAAGAAAAGACAGCTGGAAGGCGGCCTCACCCAGCTACAAGCTAGCAACATGGAGCATGAAGGAGAAAGCCAGACAAGCTAGAGAAAATTATGTGTGAAAATGTTAAAAGTCAAAAATAAAGCAAAACACAGACTACAGAGGGAGTAGGAAGGTTGGAAGTGAAGAAGAACTTGGTAAATTCCATGATAGACTGAGCAAATGTTTTCAGGTGGGAGAAGAAAGAAGAAGGGAACGTGAAACATCCAAAGAAAGTCTGTTACACAGAGGCCAGTTACTACAAGTCCTGAAACTGGAGAGACACCTTTAAAGGAGAGGGAAGAACATTTGAAAAACGAGGGACAGATATTCTCCAAATTAAAATAAGGAAAGAACTAATGAGGACACATTAGAAAAGCCTCATGGGTTAGGAGGGATAACTCAGAGGTTAAAAGTCATGTACTGCTCTTCCAGAGGACTTGAGTTTAGTTCCCAGCACCCAGGTCAGGTGGCTCACAACTGCCTATAATTCCAGCTCTAAGGAGATTTGATACCTCTGGCCACTACAAGCATCTGCACTCATGAACACATACCCCACCCCCAGATACACAAACACACACACACACACACACACACACACACACACACACACACACAATTTTAAAATAAGAAAAAATTAAAGAGATTTTAAAAATGTGACTAGGTAGGATGTTAAAGAGAAAAGGTTGTTTTATATGGAAAGAATCAGATTGCCATCAAATTTTCAAGGACAACACAAAAAGAAAAAAAAAAGCATAAGTGTGAGTGGATCAGTGACAAGTATGTCATGGAGACACTGATCTGTGCTTCAAACTCAAGCTCACAACAAAAAGGACGGGTAGCCAGATGGTTTTCCTGTCTACTCTTGAGCCATCCTCAGCCTAGGACTTAAGGAATGACCCAGCATCTGCATCACCATAAGTCGGCTGGAAATGCAGATTCGCAGCCCTTTCTCATCTGTGGACTCAGAATGGACACAGCAGTCACTTGGGTTTGTAGCCAAATAAGACTAAGCACACTGGTCTCCAGCACTCTCTTCTTTGGAGTCAGAGTGAGCCGACAGCAATGTCCTGCTTCATGGCTGATGCCACTGAAACCATCTCAGTACCGATTAGCAGAAGCTTCCCTCAACCCAACTCACACCTCCATAGAGAGTGCTGCCCCAGACTTTGAAATGGGTCTGACCACTGTGTGCATTATGTCCCCAGAGTATCCCCTCTCACACACGGTACGTTGATGTTAACATTTAACTGTTGTGATTGGATTGTTGTAGGTCTCACACATATTGGACTGCACAGTGCTGGCAGCCAGGGTCATCTTTATTGCTCTATGGTGTCTGTGGTGCAGTTATTTGATGGTTCTAGTATTAGGTAAAGGTGGATTTTTAGCACCGTGGAGAACAAATGGCTCATTCAGCAAACTGTTAAGTAATATGTAGGTGCCTACAATGGTGATAATTGGAACTGTACAATTTTTCAAGTTCCTCAAGACATTTGGGTCATTGGCTTCTCGGTCAGGAAGACCATTTTCAATGCTTGGTCATTGATTTAGCAAATATGGTCATCCTTCTGTGTGCCACAAATTTAACTAACTTTAAATAAAAAAAAAATTTAAAATATACATCTGTATTGAACATGTATGGATTTTTCTTGTCATTAGATCTCAAACAATATAACATCTATATATATTGACATTTACATTTTATATACATAAATTATGTCAAAATGATTTTCAGTGTATAAAAGTATTTGTATAAGTTATGTGGAAGCAGCATATCATTTATGCAAGAAACTCGAGCATCTTCTAATGCTGGAATCTGCAGAGTATTCTGTAACAACTGTCTGAGCAAATGAATATACCGTCTTTATTGAGCACCTACTGTGTTTCAGGTGAGAACACCAAGTATTGTGTAAAAATACCAGGATGGCCTTTGTCTCCTTACTTTAAAAAATGGTTCTCAGCATCTGACACATGGAACTCTGGGAGAAGGGAAGGAGATAATCATTAACATTTTGTCAGGTCACATCAAAGTCGTGTAAGTCACATTTGTAGGCAGCTTTTTCTCTCCTTCCATGAATTTCGAGTACATGTGTCTTCCAGTAGTCTCTCCTTCATAGATGATTAGACATTTGGCTTTTTGGGTTGTCAAGGACACGGGAGCTCTCCAGGCACAGGTTATTAAGAAGGCCACACTGGAACTCTGGCAGAATCACTAGGTACATATATGAGGCTGGAGGCAAACAGAGTCCATTGTACAGGGAAACAAGGACAGAGAACAAGAAAGCTGAATCACTTCATGCCTTGACCTTCCAAGCTGTAGCCAAGAAGATAAACACTATATAAGAAATGTGTGGTCCTGACTTGAAAAACTGAAATCACTTAGACACCATTTCACCTTTAAAAAAATGGGTTTAAAAGATATTGTAAAGAAATAAAGAAATGGGGAAAAAATCAAGGAGGAAGAAGGAGGGAAGAAGGTGGGGAAGGTTTGGGGGAAGAAGGGGTAAAAAAGAGAGAAGGTACAGAAGAGAATGGGGGTGCCCCACTCCCACTGCACTGGGTCTTGGCATCTCAACAAAGCAGATACTCAAAGCAGGCACCCAGATTCCACCGTGCAGCTCACACCACCCACTCAGTAAGTTATTCCCTAGACCTGAGCTCTGGGCAAATCTGTCCTCATTAGGGAAGTTAAAGACAACATTGATGTTTGTAGGAACATGCACACATGAACACATGTGGAGGATTGTCTACAGCAGAGGTGTATTATTGATAAGCTTAAACACAGAGAGAGGGGGGGAGGGAGGGAGGGAGGGAGGGAGAGAGAGAGAGAGAGAGAGAACGCAAGAGAGAAACCTCTCTAGTGCAAAGAGGAGACTTGGCTTCTTCCTTCCTCCATCTTTCCCTTCCTTCTTTGGTTCTTCCTTGTCCCGCTTTCTTTCTTCTGCCATCTCCTTTCTCTGAAATCTCCAGACATCATTTACACTCTGTGTCTTTGTGTCTAAGTCACTCGCTGAGAAGAAAGGAAGATGGCATCAGAACGCATCTTGTTTGGCAGTTTTCGCTCTATAGCACACATGTCAACTACTGCAGGAAACTGACTAACCCAGCTGAATGTCTTCCGTTGGAGCTGAGCTGGGTTTATTTCCTGACTTCTGAAGGACTTCCAGGCTTCAGGAGTAGAGAAAGGATCACAGAGGGCAGCATTCAGATTGAAAACGGCCTCCTTGCCAGGCAATCGTTTCCAGACTTGCCCACGCAGAAGAGCTTGGGGGAAGAGTGGAACAGAAGGTGGCAATTTGCTAAGAAAGGAAGGAAAAACAATAATATTTATTTGATTACATTGTCTCATGTTCTGGTAGGGGGTAAATTATAGGCCTGATGACTTCAGTGTTGAGGGTTTACCCCAAATGGCTTCCTGTGCTGGGGGCTTTGCTGTCAAAGGGAACACAACCCAGAGGAAGCCCTCCTATTGTCACCACTGTGGTGTCATATGAAAGGCAAATCTCCAGAAGGACCGTTCAGCTCCACACCTGCTTATGGTGCTCATTTTATACTGCCTCCAAAGCGCACAACAAGACAAGAAAGGACAATGCAAGTGGAATACTACCAATGAGAATGGGAGCGACAATCTCTCAAAGTCCCCTCACGATCAGTCATTTCTAATCTTCCCAACAGCCTGGGTGGCACCAACATCACTAATGTTCCATGCATGAGGAAACAGACTTACTGTCCCCACTACCTGACAAAGTCTCCCCTAGACTTAGGAGGAACAAAGTCCTTTGCTCTGTGAGAGTCAGGCTGTAGCTGATGACTATGACCCACAGAGCCCCACCCAGCTTTGCTGTCCTGGGAACCTGTGCTCAGTAAAGACAGAGACTTTGACCTGACCCACTTGGGCCTGACTCCAGGCTGCCCCATGTACTACCTGAGGGATTTGGGGGGGTATTTAGCACTTCAGCCTTTACCTTCCTCACCCTTCACTCAGGGGATATAATGCATACCTCTTGTGATGGATGAGGGATAAACAGCAAGCGAGCAAAGAGCCAGCATGCAATCACAGCCCCGGGCTGGCCGGTGCCATTCTGCTCCAGCTGTGATGTCCCATGGGACTCATGAGCAGACTTTAACGAAGGACTATTTTCTCAATCCCCACCAAATTTGCAGGGAGAGAGAGAGAGAGAGAGAGAGAGAGAGAGAGAGAGAGAGAGAGAGAGAGAGAGAGAGAGAGAGAGCAGGACGTGGGGGTGGGGGACAAAGAGAGAGAACAAACTGGCCATGGTGACCCAGGCCTATAATGTCAGCACTCTAAAGCATGAGGATTGAGTTTTTGAGGCTAGCCTGTCTCAAAATTAAAACAAGGTAATGACTAAAAGGGCACCAGAATTAACCATGTGGCCCACATCCTGACACGGACACTTCACACATGGGTCACCTTGAGTTGGTTACCCCTGCCCTACCTACCTCACAGTGTTGAAGGAATTCAAGAGAAGAGACAGGTGGCAGGCATCTTAATCACAAAGAGACCCCAGATAAAGCTGAATTCTCTCAGCTATAGCCTTCCTGTTCTATTCTGCAATATGCATTTCCTTTGAAAGTCCCTCTAAAGTCAGTTGTTCTCAACTCGTGGGTCATGAACCCCTGAGGGTTGACTGAGCCTTTCATAGGTCCCCTAAGACCATCAGAAAACACAGATATTTACATTATAACAGTAGCAAAATGGTAGTTATGAAGTACCAATGGAGATACTTTTATGGCAGGGGTACCGGGGTGGGGGATCACCACAACACCAGGAGCTGTATTAAGGGTCTCAACGGTGTTAGGAAGTTTAAGAACCACAGATCTAAGGTAGTAATACTGGAAAACCTTTACCCTAAAACAGGGCAGGACTTCCTTTGCTTGGAGAGACTGGTGCATGCCCATTCCCTGTGCTCAGGGTCTGGGAGTTTCTGCTTCTCCCTTCTGGGGTTTCTCATTTGGGGTACTAGGAGAGAGGACCAGACCCTTCCTCCATCCCAGCAGGTGACAAATGCTTCCCAAACCCAGCTGCCCATCTTCAAATAAATCGGTTCCCGTGACAAAGGTATTTGTGAAAGGTTAATTGAAGGTGCCTTCCAAGCTCTCAGGGAAGCTCAGCCTGCGGCTTGAACGCACTTGGTGCAGCAATTCACCGACTCCATCTTGCTTCTGCTTTCACTCGTTTGATGATAAAATGCCAGCTCTCTATTACTGGCATTCGACCTTTAAATGGCAAAGAGCCACTTTGTCATCAGATAGAGTCATGAGCAGTCACAAAGGAGGAGACAGCATCAGAATACTAACTCACCAAAGGCTAGCACACTGGAAACTCCGTTAACCTAGGCGGGGCTTCCTGCTGGAGAATAAGGGAAGGCGAGGCCTCAGAATTCCTCTCTGGTTCTTTGAGGCAATGCTGCTCCTTTACTGACAGCCTGCTGGATACCAACCCAGCACAGCTTGTCTTGTGACACCATTGTTTTCTTTAGACAGAGCCTTAGGCTGTAACTCAAGAAGCCCGGGGCTCACTGTGTAGCTCACTCTGCTCTGGAATGTACGGTAACATCTCTGCCTCTGCCTCCCAAGTGCTGGGATTCCAGGTGAGGCTGACCACATTCAACTCTGTTAACTTGAGCTTTCCTTGTAATCCCTCCTTTCCATCCCTTCCTTGGATTCTAAAGTGTTTACTCTGTACCTGTCAGCTGCACACATGGTCCTGTCTCCTTCGCTTTTCCCATATGCCCCTCACTGTGAAAACGGAGAATGCTTTGGCCCTTGAGTGTCTGTCAGACTCCATCCGGCAGTAGACACAGTGGCATAACATGCAGGAGTTAGAGTAAATCTCTGCTTTCAAATTGCCAGCTGCTCTGCCAAGCCATCTGACCTTTGCTTATCCCCGCTCTCCTAGCTTTAAAGTGGAATGGGTTTAATGGCATCACCTAATGGAACTGTGTTCAGGAATAACTAATGCCAACCCTTGTAAAAACACACGGGAAAGTACGAAGCACGGCACGCAGCGTTGATCTTAAATTGACTTTTCCTGCAGGCCTGTGGTGTGGAAAGAAGAAGATGGGGAAGGAAGGGAAGGCGATGAACCCCAAACAACCAAATCCTTTCATGTTTTTACACATCCAAATCAGAGGCAGCTCTGCATGCACAAAAGGAGAATACGTGGGTCAATCTTGAAATAACTAGCCTTCCCTGTTTGCTCTCTCAGGATTCAAAGATGACAGCCCCCCTCTGTCTCTGTCGAGTGAGCGTCCTGTGCAGGGTCATTGCCTTTAGTCTTCAACTTCCCATGATCAGCATGCAGGGAAACGTTTGTTTGAGGCCCCGGTATTTAAGCCTGGGCTCATATATCTTCAAATCAATGTACTCGAAGGTCTGTATTCAGTTCACCAGCCTTAACAGGAATCTAGAAGTAACAGTATAAGTAACACCTACACTTTAGACTTAAAATGTGTTAAAGCAATGAAGACACCAGACATGTAAAACTGTACATAGGCAAGGTTAACTTTTATCATGCAGACCGCCAATCTGCGGTGGTGGCTGCGGGGTGGGAGGGTGATGAAAAATTCCACAGTGAGAACAATCGTCAGGACAATAAGGACCTGGAACTGACCCAAATCTGTAGGTGGATGAACAGGGATGGAAGAGTGGGGGTGGATAAAGAGGCTGGCACAGGGAGAGCAGCATGGACCTTTGTACCTGGGAGGCAGAGGATGCTGAGGAGGTCGGGAGACCACTGAGGAGGTGGAGACTGAGCAGAGAAGGTGAGTTCTAGAGAATAGTGAGGGTGTGTGGTTTAGGACTGAGACAGCGCAGAGAACTTGAAAGCAGTCCCGGCTACCTTATTTAATTTAAAAGCTTTAATTGAAAATTCTTTAAAAGGATATGTCTTTTTCTCCACGGAGCAGAATTTATGAATGCTGAGCTAGCTGAGCTAAGTGTGTCACCCAGAAGGCTCTCCCCTCACTTCCTGGTGCAGGTTGAGGCTTTAGAAGTGTGTATGGGATGGGCATCAGACTCTCAGACAGGCAGCCTTTGACTGCCACCCCTGCTTCATAGAGTCAACATTTTCAGCAAGTCATTGCCCTTTTTACATTTTAAAACTTATCTTAATTGATGCATGAAAACATAAAATTGTATACATTTGCAGAGTACCATGTGCTGATCTGACACATGATATACTGTATAATTTTTAGTTGGCGTAAACATGTCAATCTCCTTGAACACATCCTTCATTTCTGGTGAAAACGACCACAACTCTTGTAGCTATTTGCAATGTCAGCTGCCTCACCTATAGCCACTGTACTGTGCAACAGCACGCCAGACTCCAATTCTCTCTCACTGCGTGCAGTGGTCCCACTGGTCAGCAAGTCTCTCTCCCTCCTTCCAGGCCCTTGCCAACCTCTGGTACTCACCATTTTATGCTCAACTTCTATGAAGGCAACTTTTTCTCCTTTCTTTCTTCCTTCCTCCCTCCCTTCCTCCTTCCCTCCTTTCCTTTCTCCCTTCCTTCCTCTCTTTCTTTCTCCCCTCTCTCCTTCCTTCCTTCCTTCCTTCCTCTCCTCTCCTCCTTTCTTTATTTCTTCTTTCTTTTTAATGTGCATGGGTGTTTTGTCTGCATACATTTCTGCACCATGCATATGTCTGGTGCCCAAGGAGGCTTGAAGAGGATGTTGGATTCTCTTGAATTGGGGTTACAAGTGGTTGTGAGCCACCACATGGATGCTGAGAATCAAAACAGGGTCCTCTAGAAGAACAACCAGTGTGTTTAACCATTTAGCCATCTCTCCAATCCTGAGGTCAATGTTTTTGAGAAATAGATTCTATTAGATTCTGTAAGTGCGTGAGATTGTGCACCTTAACCTTTCTTTCTGTGGCTGACTCACTTCATTCATGAAACAACCTCCCTCCCACCAAATGACTTCTTTATGGTTGAACAATATTCCTGTGTGTGTGTGTGTGTGTGTGTGTGTGTGTGTGTGTGTGTGTGTGTGTCTATGTGTATGTTTTGTCTCTCTCTGTGTATATTTTTCTTATCATTCATCAGCTTATGGACACAGTAGTTTCCATTTCTTGGCTATTGTGAGTCACATTACAACAGACATGGGAGTATCAGTATCTCTTTGCTATACTGAGTCCTTTTCTTCTGGATATATTCCCAGTAGTAAGAGTGCTGGATCCTAGTCAGTTCTATTTTTTGAAGCAAACCCCTCCATATTATTTGTCACAATGGTTATACCAGTTTACAGTCTCTCCCACACTGTGGGTTAAAACTATGACTAACGTGGTAAGGAAATGTAAAAGGACGGGAGGAGGTGAGAAGAACCCCAAGCTGTGTAGGCAAATATTACTTATGGTCTGATTTCAATAGTGTTAGTGTCCAGCAAATCAAAATGAAGATCCTCCCCTACTCTCTGGTTGATTGACATTCACCCACAGCCACATAATCCCTGTAGTTTACAGCACTGGTGTCTGTTAATGTGTCTGTCTAAAGGTATGCTTATAACTGAAGCTGTGTCTTTGAGATACTGCCCGCACTGTTTCTTTTCATAACCTTACAGTAGTCATTGCCTTCTACTTGTTCCTTAAAGCCGTGACAACCACCTGCCCTTCCCTTCTCCAGCCAGAGGCTGCTCTCCAAGGTCGTCAGTGATCAATGACAGACATTTCTCATCACTGTGCCCTCCTGTGCCCTCTTCCTTGAGGTCTTTTTCCTCAGGATCTGTAGTGCATTGGACTATGACTCTGCCCTGTAGGATGACAAGCACCTGGATGATAGCAGACTGCTATGAGCATTCCTGTACTATTAGTGATATTCTGAGACATTCTGGAATGGAGCCATATGTCCCTCTTTTGTGTTTTTCCCTCTAAAATCAGTATTTGGGGCCACAAGGGTTTTTTGTTTGTTTGTTTGTGTTTGTTTGTCGTGATGCACTTTGCCTATCAGTAGTCACTCCTAAACTTCATAGCAAGACACCAAAAGCCTATATAGCTATGTTAAAGGCAGCACTGATTTAGCTTCATTAACCACTTGCCACACAGCCTTTATATGATAACGATTGACTCCCAGTCCTTCATTGCTTTCCTGTTCTTGCCTACATTTTGAAGGTGGCCCAGTCTTTGACCTTTGTGTGTGTGTTGGGGGAGGGGCGAGAGAGAGTTTTCAACAGCCACAATGAGAAGAGTACCCATAAAAGGTTCAAGACTGGGGGTTACTATTAGAGGCTTTGTCTTCAAATAGATAAGTTTGTAGGTCAGTAATAAAACGAGGATCTGTGAGCAGGAGCAGGCTGTTATATCATCATCTTCAACTTGTCTACTATGCTGCTCAAATTCTGCCAGGCCTGGCTGCTTCCATAAGTGTCTGGGACTTCCAATGGCTCCCTTTAATGACAATCTCTGCCACTTCTCTTTCTCTTCTTCCTCCTCCCCTCCCCTAACTACCCCCTCCACTCCCATTTAGCAGATACTTTTATCTCCTGTCTCTTTTTACAACTTAGCTTTTCTCTTTCATGCATGCTGGTAGAAGCCACCAAGGATGGGATTCTGGTCTTTCTCTGTATCTACGTGTGGTTCTTTGATTATATTCTAAGTAAAAAGGAGTAACTCTCTTCACTCTAATACTGACAGCTTGCTTCTGATTGAACCTGCTCTAGTTACAAACTCACTGGATGCCGAACCCACAAGAACATAATCACTCTTCAAGAAAACATAAACTGTCCTGAACCTGAAGAGAGATGCCAAGCATTTGCTGCACACCTTTATTCCATATATTAGCAGAACACTAAAAGGAAATTCTATGTTCCCTTCCCTAACTTTACCAAGAGAGATGCAATCTGTGTGTTTAATTCACTTTTGTTTCTGGGGTAAAAAGTAAATTCTGAGTCCAAACTCAAGGCAAGGATTCCCTATAGCTCAGATCCTAGTACAACCTACCTGTCCCTTAATGTTTAAAAGAATTCAGTAGTGGGAAGAGAATGGAAGCCCCTCCTCACCTAAGCTTCATCTAACAAACAGAGCATGCATACAGAGAAAGCTAGCAGTATGCAAAAGATAGAGGCAGACACTGTGTCTCATATTGGATGACAAGTGGGTGGACCCAGTGCTTTGAGGTTTTTTTCCTCATCTCTCTAACCCATTTTTATTCTCAGAAGTATCCCCCTGTTACCATTCTCACCCAAATGGTCCCATAAGCTCCCTGTGCAATATGCTGTGGTGTTACGGCAGGTTTCCCTGCCGGCTGCTGCTGGTTCTGCCGCCATGGTCCCACAACCACGTGTGCCCCAAATAATACTCAGAGACTCTGTATTTGATACAATCCTGTTGGCCAATTACCATTATTGTTTATGGGCTGGCTCTGCCTTAGTTATTAACCCATTTCTACTTATCTAAGTATTTTCACGTGGTCGTCTTATCGGGGAGCCGCGCGGCGGGCGTCTTCCTTCCTCCCTGGGCTACATCTCGACTCCTCCCTACTACTTCCTCTTTCCTCCTCCTGGTCTCCTAGCCCCACCTATCTTGTTTCCTATTGGCCACAGGGCTTTATTAACCAGTATGAGAAACATATATACAGAATAACATCTCCCATCACTGTGGTCCCTTTACTTCTCCAATCTCCATCTCTAAACTCTTCCACATTCCTCCTACAAACTGGTTCTAAAAGTCCATGAACGATATGGCCAGGTTATCACTGCAGTGGCCCCACCTGTTAGTAACAGTTTTCTGTGTTAGTTGGTTTTTTCTTCTTCATTACTGTGGCAAAATAGCTGACATAAACAAGGGTGAAGGGATTCAATTATCTTATAATTTAAGAAGGTGTCATTTACCATGGCAAGGACAGCATGGTGGCCAGAGTCTGATCTGGAGATGGGAAGCAAAGGGCTTGGGCCAGAAGTGAGCCTGTGCTACAACACCAAAAGCTTTACCCATGGTGGTTTGTGTCTACCAGCTACAAACCAAATGTTCTACAACTTCACAATGGAGCAGCATGATCTGGTGAACTTGTGTTCAAATGCATGAGCCTACGAGGGACTTTTCACATTCAACCCATAGGAGCAAGTGGAGGAAAATGGTATTCACTGGGGAAAGTTTACATAGCTATTGGCAGCATAACAACAGCAGCAATGGTACCTGTTGCAGGGATTTAGCAGAACCACTGTATCTGGGGTAGACATTAGAATAAATAGCTGTGTTCTATGCCTTTGTACTTCTGTTTGGGATTCAGTTCAGTTCATCAGAAAGGCTGGACCTTCCTGATGTCACACAGGCCTTAAAGAATTCATCTTGGAGTGACCTCTTTCTTCCTCTGACCCACACAACACGGAACACCCCGACACATATCTATCTCCACTTTCCCAGTTTCTCCAATCTGCTATCTTGGCACAAAGCTGTTCAGCCAATATGTAAATGAATAGTAGTGGTATATTTTGGTGAAATTGTACTTACCACACCATCCTTATTTGGGTGCAGTCTGCTAATCTCTGAAGCACCACAAATAAAGCCATACAATAGCATAGTCTATGCCACATGCCTCCAAAGTCCTTCTCAGACCATGTTCTGAGGGACACTCAGGTCCATCTCTGACCAGTTCTGAGGGACACTCAGGTCCATCTCTGACCAGTTCTGAGGGACACTCAGGTCCATCTCAGACCAGTTCTGAGGGACACTGAGGTCTATCTCTGACCAGTTCTGAGAGATACTCACGTCCATCTCAGTCTGCACTTTAAAAAAAGAGCAAAGGTGAAAGAGAAATATGCTGACCTTTTTGCCTCTCCATGACCTTTCAATCTCTACCTTGTTTCTGATTTTTCCATGCTGCCTTTCTGGCTGCCATGCAAGGAACATGTCATGAGTAGCATGCTGAATGAAGAAGGGGGTCACCTCAGCAGAGCGTAGCACAGTTCCTGGCCTCTCCTTTGCCTGCAGTTCTACTCCTCCAGTTTCCCTAAGTGTCCAGGGTAGTCTCCTTCCGGCGAGAGCCATTTGTTCTATTGTAGACAGACATAAAAGAGACCACCCAAGCCTACAGTGAACACTGTCACCATTTGTCCAGAATTATGGACATTTCCTTTTTTTTAATTCATATACATTTTCCAATGCTTCCACAAAGATCACAGGGTTCTTTTAAAAGAGAGAGAGAGAGAGAGAGAGAGAGAGTATGGGGGAGGAGGAAGTATTCAGTCTGGCCACAAGAATGACTCTGGCATCCATGTTCTTGGAGCTGCTTCCCCTGCAGATATGACAAAGGGTATTTTATGTCTGTTCAAATACAAAAACTGGCACCCCAGAGCTGAAAGGGGCAGACGTGTCCATTGTAGCCCCCCCTTCCCGTCCTTAGTGTTATTTCCTAAACTCTGAGCTCTGCTTAAAAGTCACCATGCACTATTCTTTTTCTTTTTAATTCAATTTTATCATTATTATTATTGTTGTTGTGAAAAGCTGGAACAAAACAAAGTAGACTCCAGAGCTTCCAGCCCCACTGCAGACAACAATAGGGAAGGGAGTAGCAGAGGCTTCCAGAGATGACAGCTGTTAGGAGCCTTCCTGAGAAAATGTCACTGGGACAAGGCCATGGGCTTCCATCCCTCCTCCTCCTTTTATTGGCACTCACAGGTCTGACAGTTTGCTGAGAGAATTGTGGATATTTAGAAGCTGATGGGGCTTGGTTTCATGAGAAATTTTTATTTGGTGTTAGGTCCACCCTTGGTTCCTGTGAGGAAGAAGGGGGAAAATTCTGTCTGCTGCTTCCTCTAGGAGGAGGAGGAGGCCTAGGAGAGATGTGGGTACTTTCCTCTCTTTGTTCCAGGGAGCAGAGTTAATCCCACTTACCTCTCACCTAACCAGGGGAGAAAGGTGGGAATTATCCCAAGGTAGAGTTATTTAAGGAGAGCTTCTGGGAGGCTTATGAGGAATTGTGGGTAGAGATTGTGTGTGTGTGTGTGTGTGTGTGTGTGTGTGTGTGTGTTGGGGGTTTCTGGGGAAGGAGATAAGCCAAGCCGTGTCTTCATCGGCATGGAAAGGGGGTTTATGGGTAAAGAGAGTCTCTTCTGTGGCCACTTCTAGAAAAATCCAAAGGTCGGGAGATTAATTTTCTCTTCCAAATGCTGTCATGGTTTGGTGAGAGTAAGACATGTTTCCTAGACAAAAATGAACATGAAGATCATTCCCCCAGCCTACTGCCTTTGACGTGGCTAGACTCAGTTTCCTGAAGGAAATTATTTTCTCAGTGATAGGAAGGGAACTGAGGTTCCTGCACAAGCTAGATCAGGCTCCACTCAGTCAAAGAACAATGAGCCTGCAGGGGAAGAAACCTTAGAGATTTTTAAAAACAAACAAAAACCAACAAAACTCCAAAACTTTGGAGTGAGTATATGCGAAAGATAAACCCTATCCAGTGACACTGTCCAAAGCAGATGAGCATTGCCTTTCAGACTGCCCAGATCACAGAAGGCAAAGATGAGTGACAAATGGGAACAGACTGGAGTCTAGAACCTCTGTTGATTCGGTGCCAGGGAACATCCTAAATGAGCGGTAGACAGAGACAAATCATGAGTTGACCAGTTAGAAAAACCTGGGTGGGTCTGCAGCGTTCACACAATCAGGAATGCAGCAAAGCTTCATCCCTGTCCGCAGGCCTGTCTATCACACCTGTCCCCAGCAGGGTACTATTGTGTAGTGATGGAACCTTTGGAAGTAAGTAAGATAGGTCATCTAAGGTATACCCTTAAGGATGGCCCCCTCTTCCTCTCTCATCCCACCTAGTCACAAGTGAACAGCTTGCTCTCTAGCCTCTCTCCCCATGTTATGCTGCCTCCCCACAGCCCAGAATAACAGGGACCAACCCACTATGCATGGAAGGCATGAGCTAGAATAACCTTTCCCATTTACATGTTAATTAGCTGAGCTATTGTGTTACAGCAACACACAGAAAGAGAACCCACACAATGTACCACTAAAGATGTTCAATGTAGGATGTCTCCATAAGCAGACGAAGGGTGAGGGGTTTATGGGAACTCTCACTTCTGTGTCTGACTTTTCTAAAACTCAAGCTCCTCCACAGCAACAATCTTGGAGCACTTGGCTTCTTAACTATGAGCTAAGGTGTTTGCCATGGAAGAACTGCTTGTATGATGCTGGGAATAGGACGACATGCCCAGAAGCAGCAAATGCAATGCAGGGGGGCAGTCTCAGCAACATCAGAACATCTTTTAATAGTCTTCTGAACTTTTGTTGCCGCTAAATGATTTACTCCAGAAGGATCAGTTCCAATGTTCTGTTTCAAAGTAAAAACAATAGTAGATGATAAATCTGGAAGAAACTGAAAATAAAGTTTTAGCACTTAGCTCCCCACCATAGTTCGCATGACCACTTGAGGATGATAAAGATGCAGGATCCACCCAGAGGCAGCTTCCTTGCATCCTACTAGACTCTGCAGGCAGTTGGAGATGGTTGGGACCAGGAGGGTGGCCTCCTGGTGCATTTGTTTCTTATCCAACAATGTCTGCCTCTGGATTCAGAGACCCAGAGGGAATGTACCCACAAAGAGGATGCACTTTGCTTTTAGCACATGAGTGCTGATCCTAAGAAGACCCTACACCAACTCACTGCTCTTGTCCAGAGTGGGGCACTAGTAAGGCAGAGGAGGGATGGGCACCAGAAGTTCACCCACCTGACAGCCACCAGGACCAGAGAGGCTATTGGCTCTTGCTTCAAACATATCCAGATTCAGACCATTCATACCAACTTTTCAAAATATCATTTCACACAGGATGAAATGAAATACTCGAAATACTCTACTTTTGTGCTTATACTTTCAAAAGTCTTTTTACCTTGAGAAAATATGAGGTATCTGTTAAAAGAAAGTCAGAAGATTCAGTCCTTTGTTAAAGAGTCTGCTGTAACTCCTCATTTACATAGGCCATAAGGCTTGCCCCTTGCAATGGCCATCAAAACCCCACATAGCTGGCTAATTATTGCTTTTCTGATTATACTCTTTACTCCTTTCTTTTTTACTCACATTTGTCTGGTATACTGAATGGCTTGCTAGTCCCCAAACCTACTAGGAATATTGCCACACCAGGGCCTTCGCATCTGCCTTTTTTTTTTTCTTACATATCTCCCTATTTCAGATGAATGTACGTCTGTCACTCCTCTGACCCTCAAGGATCTTTGGTAATTAAATACTTAAACACATTGATATCTCACCTCATGCCACATACCTCTACTCTCTAGCTCCCTCTTGCTCTGTTTTAATTTTTGTAACATTCTATGAAATTTCTTTATATATTAAACTTGTTATTTATCACTCCTAATTGTAAAACTGACCAGATGAGATTTCACAAAATGGGCTTTCTGTTTGTTATTTGTTTGAATAGCCTCACTCGTGGTAGAAACTGAAAAACATATTTTTAATGAGCAGGTAGACGATGCTTTACACAGAAAAATAAAGTTTGACAAGACAAAGAAAAAAAGAGCCAGGCACTGTGTAATGAAGTATATTTCAAACATTGGCTTAAGCACTGGGGAACCACAAAACAGTGTGGTGCACAAGGCCCGCTCCTTAGCACACAGCTACTCCAGTCACTCAGCTACTCCAGTCGTCACTCAGCTACTCCAGTCACGCAGCTACTCCAGTCACGCAGCTGGACAAACCGACACAGTCTCCTAGGAGACAGATTTGGCTGTTAAGCCTGAAACAAGGCCGGTGTAAGTCTCCTGCCACTGACTGACTTTAGATAACTCTTAACTTAGCCAAGAGTAATATGTGTGATCACTAGGCCCCATATTACAAGCAGACACAGGTATGCCTTTGGCAATTATTTCAGTCAAAGGGGAAGTAGCTTTTCAATCAAATTTCAGGTCAATAAATAAAACCAACTAAATCTACCTAGTATCCAGGGAAATAAAAAGCAAGATTGTGCTATTCTGTGTCCCACTGTTATATTTAAAATGATTAAAGAGTATATATTGCAAAATTACTTAGGTAGTTACACAAATATTTAATATCTTCAGTTTGAGGAATTCCATTATATAGACATTTATTCCAAGGCAGTGTCATAGTGGTCTTAAATAATTGAATAACTACTGATGTTCATAAATGCTACAATCATAGCCTCAAAAATAGAAGGTGATACATGCATGCATATCATTAGTTTAGCACAATGCACAGCCCACTCACTGGACAGGCACAGGCAGCGGATCCTGACCCTACTCCTTCCCGGTGGCAGGATTTGTCCATGAAAGTTAATCATAGTTAATCATGCCAAGTATTTTACACAATGGGACCACAGAAACATGTTCAAGATTATAGGAAAGGCTAGAAGTTCCATGTAACTGGACTGCAAATGTCCTTGGTAGTGTACAGCGTTTGTGTGTGTGTGTGAGAGAGAGAGAGGGAGAGAGAGAGAGAGCACACTTGTGGAGTCTAGAAGTGAATGGCACTTGTCAATTTGCAATTTGGGGAACATTGAAAGGATTCTGGGTACAGATATATAGTCACAAAGTCACAAGTACCTTTGTTTTTGTTTTTGTTTTGTTTTGTTTTTTAATTCCAGGGCTGATGAGTTGCCAGGCAAAATTGGCTTGCTGTTAAACCCAATGACCTGTGTTTGATCCCTGGGACACACATGATGGAGAGACTGTATTCATGCATGCAGGTGGTGGTCTCTGACATCTACATGTGTGTCATGGCATGCACATGCACTCAACTCCCACACACTATAAATGAACATAACTTTAAAAACAGTTAGAAGAATTGAAATACATTTTCTAGAAGAACTGGAGAGGATGAATGAAAAGATAGTGCAGAGGCTGTCTGATATGGGAAAGTCTCCCAGAGGATGAGGACCTGATCGAGGAAAAACTCTGCACTCACTCTATTAAGTTCCACCTTCCCTTCCTTCCCCATCAAAGGCAAAGGCAACAAATAACAAGGTTAGAGAGGGGCCAGGCAATGAGAAGAACACTCAGAGAATTTTTTGAATTGGTATGATGATGGAGGCGCAAAAGCTGAGTTCCAGCTCTTCTTGAAAACCATCAAGAGAGCTGGGATTCACATTCATATTAAATTGGATTGACGGCCTAGATAATTTAGGCACCTCTCCTAGGCAAATGCCTTTTAGCTATTCTCAGGTCTTGGTTTATTCTTCTTAAATACTTAGGAAGCCAGCATGTATTTTTAATACTTCCCAGGAAAGGGGTGCCAGGACGGCAGGAAGGGGTGAATCCTTTACTACTTAGGGAGGGCCAGTGCATGTGCACATGTATGTGTGTATATTTACATGTATGTGTGTCTGTGCATATATGCACGTGTGTGTGCGTGTGCGTGTGTGTGTGTGTATATGCTGTATGCACAAGTGCTCTTGGCTTCAGAAGTCAACAGCACCACCCCCAAAGTTCCAAATTCTACTTGTTATCACACAGAGAGAACAACATCCAGTAGTCTTTTTTGATCACTTGCCCAGGCTTCAAAACGTGCCTTTGAAACAGAAGGCACATCTGGAGAAAATGACTTCCAGGCCCCACCAGGCCCCACAGGCTGATGGGACCCTCTGATGCAGTCAGCTGCTTGAGCTCACCAGGGTAGTGCCCACATCTTCAGGATTAGCCTCCATCAAGCAAGTGCTGAGCATGCCCCCACAGCACTCGGCCCATGGTAGCAGACTTTGTTGCTTAAACGACAATATTTTGTATGTTTCTGATTTGGGGTTTCAGGATTTAATTGATTAAATCTGGGGGGCCAGGTACAAAGTAAGGGACTCTAGCATCCTTCTTCTCTTCCCATCACTAATTGGTCAATGTTCCTGAGATGTGTGGGTAATTAGGAGGGGTTTGACTGCAAGGGGAAGAAATCACAAGCATGGCAATAGTCTAAACAACTTATCTTTTATGCAAATAAGGTGTGCATCCCCCAGTAGCAGAAGGAGTTCCACAGAGGCCATAGGAAAAGGAATCTGGGTGATTTCTTTTTGTTATTAACTTTTATTTTATATGTATGAGTGTTTTGCCTGCATGTCTGTCTATGCATCACTTTCATGCCTGGTGCCCATGGAAGTCTCAGAGAGTACCAGAATCCCTAAAATAGGAGTTACAGACTAGTGTGATGCTGTGTGTACTGCGAGCTGAACCCTGATCCTCTGGAAGAGCAGTCAGGGCTCTTACCTCTCCACTTGATTGTCACCTTGGTGGGTATTGTTCCTCAAACATTCCTACTTTGTTCTGTGAGACTGAGTTTCTCACTGGCCTGGAACTCACTAAGTAGACCTGGCTGGCTGGCCAGCAAGCCCAAGTTATCCACCTGGCTCCACTTCCACAGCACCGAGATTCTAAGAGCTTGCCACTGTGTCCAGCTTCTTTATATGGCCCTCATGCTTGTGTGGCAAGGACTCTACTCATTGAGCCATCTCCCCAGCCAGCAGCCAATTGTCTTTGAAGACTGCAAGATGCAGCCAAAGGGATGGGTGTAGAGGACCATAGACACTACGCTGGAACCAGAGGCAGCCTAGAGATGTGACTGTCCACTCCTTTGGAGATGGGTATGAACATGTTCCCTGTATGATAGTTCTGTGGGTTTTTTCAGGAGGGGAAGTGGACAATGATATTGGGCTAAGTTTCTCTTCTGTCCTGTCTTAGAGTAGCTCAGCATCCTGGCTGTCCTCCATTTTTCTTCTTTACTTATATTTAGGTGTGAACACATCTGTAAATTGGCAGAGGGCTAGTGCTTACCAGTTGCTTTTGTGCATACATATGTGTATGAGGAAGCAGAACAAAGGCATGTGGCTAGAGCAGCTAAGAGCTCACAGACACAAGCATGAGAGAGAGAGAGAGAGAGAGAGAGAGAGAGAGAGAGAGAGAGAGAGAGAGAGAGATTGAGCCTGATGTGGGTTTTTGAAATGTCAAGGCTTGCCCCTAGTAACAAGCTTCCTCTGACAAGGGTACACCTTCTAACTTTCTAATTCTTCTAAATCCTTCAAACTGTTCCACATCCTGGTGACCAAGCATTCAAATATGTGAGCCTATGAGGGCCATTCTCATCCAAACTTGCACATTCCATTCCCTGGCCCCCATAGGTTCATAGCTATAGCACACTGCAAAATGAATTTAGTCCCACTTCAAAAGTTCCTATAGTCTATCACAGCCTTAACACTGTTTAACGGTGGGAAGTCCAAAGTCTCTTCTGAAACTCAGGGCAATGTATAAACCCTGTAAAATAAAAATGTAGATCACAGGCTTCCAACACACACACTGGCATAGAATATAAATTACTACTCCAAACGGGAAGAAAGAGGGCACGGGAAGAAAGAGGGCACAGTGAGGAAATAATGGGCCAAAATAAAACCGAAAACACCCAGTATTGCGGTTTAATAAGGAACAGGATAAACAATTAGGCAGAATAGATGTTTATTCAGGGAGAAATAACTCACAACATAGGCAGATAAACACCGGCAGGCTCCACAGGATCCTCTCCTCTCGGCATCCCACCAGCAAGAGAGTCTTCGACCCCCTCCTCAGCCTTTTCCCCCAGGTGACGTCCAGCCCTCTCTCCACCCACAATGGGCATGGTCTAAGCCACAGGTGCAGACAAGGTGAATATCTCACTACATACCCAGGGCAGACAAACTCCAGATTCTGTGTCTCCATGTCTGATGTCAAAGTACTCGTTTTTCAGAGTGGCTTTGCTATGCTCCTCAGTGCCCTCACTGTCCATTGCTGTCTGTGCATTAGGAAAACAACACCCATCTTTTAGTCTTGTAGCCTGACTTCCACCAGCTCCAACTGATGGATCCAGCTGCTAGAGTATCATCTAGATGCAATCAAGAGAAAAGGCTAAGATGAATGGTGTGCAACAGCCCTGGGTGCTGTTTCTGCTGTCAGATGTCAGACTGTGTTGGACTCATGAGAACTATAGGAATGGCAAAGCAAAGTGCAATTCTTTGGGCAGTTCTAAGGAATCAGGTGATGGGAGATGTCATTCTGTAAATATGTTTCTCTTATTGGTTAATGAATAAAGCTCTGTTAGCCAATAGGAAAGAAAGATAGGCTGGACTAGGACACAAGGAGGTTTCGGGAAGAGGTAGGGAGGAGATTCAAAATGTAGGACTAAGAGAGCAGAACTCCGGACCCTCTCTCCAGTAAGATAAGACCATGTGGAAATACTTAGATTGATAGAAATGGGTCAATATTTCAGACCGAGCTAGCCAATAAAAAAACACTAGTAACAGGCCAACAGTTTTATATCTAATACAGCGTCTCTGTGTGTTATTTGGGGCTGGTGCTGCTGTGGGACCAGGCTGGTGGGAAAACATGCTCATAACAAACAAGTTGTTGGTTGCATGGGTCAACTCTTCACTTTCCTTGAGGAGAGATGCTGTGAAAAGGGATAACTTTTTTTCTCAACCAGTGTCTCTGTGCTAAGAAGGAAAAGGTTGCTGTTATCAGCTAGTCCAAGCCTTTGTTCCTTCCTGTGTATCTGTATCTTCCAGACTGTGAGAACTGCAATGCGTACAAGACAAGGTCCAGTTCTCCCGAAGCACCTGCTGCCCTCCCCTCCTGCCCTGAGGGTCTTGGGAAATGGGTTCCTTATCTGACATCAGGCACCATCCCTGGGAAGAGTACAGCCTCCATATCTGGGCCAGCTTTGGCGATTCCACTTTCATGTGCCCCTGATTTTCAAGAAACTCAGCTATTTTTTTTCTGCTCAGATATCTGCAATTTGTCCATCACATTAAGGTGATAGACGATGCTTGTGGGGTGAGGAGGACCCATGGCTTCCTACGCCACCATCCACCATTTTACTGAAGCCTTGCATCTGTTCAGCACCTGAGATCTTTGATCATGTCTTGTTTTCAGGAGCTGTGTGGTATTCTGGGAGGGTGACACTTATGTTTCAGTTTCCCTAGGAAGGTATTTCTAATACTGAAATGTGGTGTTTGAAGAAAACAGTTTGTGGCACATAAGAGAAAAGAGCTACTTAGCAAGTAAAAATACCCAGAATAGTATAGAAAACATTGACAAAAATATTGATAATTGTTTAAAAAAAACTCCTTTCAAAGTGACAGGAATAGACTTACAATGGCTGGATGGAAAAATAACTCTGCCAAGCCAACCATGCCCAAGACAGATTGAACAAACTATGAAAAAAAAAAAGAAAAAAAAAAGTAAAATGCACACCAAGAATAAATGGCATCAACAAATCATCAGCAGAAGTAGGAAAGCAATTAATTCATAAATATGGGGGTTAAAATAGTTTATCTCACAAGTGACTGGGAAAGTAAGCATTGAAACAACAATGCTTTGATAGTCATGAGATGGTGGGCTGTGTGTGTGTGTGTGTGTGTGTGTGTGTGTGTGTGTGTGTGGGTGGGTGGGTGGGTGGGTGGGTGGGTTAGTGTGTGTGTTAAGATTAATAACACCAATTGCTGTGAACATGTAGAGAGAAAATTTCAAGCTTCAATTTACTACTAGTTAGTTTAAGTCAGTGTAACAACTATGAGGGACTCTGGTGATATTTAGTCAAGGTGAAACCTGTACAATCTTAAAACCTACTTAGAGATGGATGAGGGAAACTGATGGATGGGAGTGCTCACTGTGAAAGTGAAAAGCTGGAAACAACCTTCATGTCCATCCATAGGGTACTAGAAAATAAAGTGTCTTCTAACCATAGAATAGCATTGTGCATAGCATAGGTGTGAGTAAGATGTATCGTTATTCACTGATGAAGAGATCTCTAAAAACAGACTTGGGCTCTTGGGACAGGGTGGAGAGGTGAACAGACTGTGTGTAAGGTGAAAGTAGAAAGAAACCGCAGGACAGAAGGGTACAGGCAGAGAGATGAGGCAGGGGGATGGGAGAAGAAGTGAGGGTGGGGGTGGCAGGCAAAACCAAGTATTATAAAAAAATGTCACAAAGAAATCTGTCACTTTATATGCTAATTAAAAAGAAAGTAAAATATTTTTTACAAGTACATTTTTTAAATGATGAAGAAAATCACATTTGACGTAATTCTACTTAATTCAAGGGGAAACAAAAACTGTTATGCATGTTTAATTGATAAATAAGTTGGATGGGAAGTCACAGCTGTGTTAGCAGCCGAACCTATGAGGATAATTGTGTTTTACAGGGAATATTGTGACTGAGCAGAAGAAAGCAGAGCGGGCTCCAGCAGAGGTTGCTAAATTGCACCCCTGTAGCTCATGGATGCTTTCCTTCATTCTTTGCTCCCCTAGCAAAGCCAAGGCTGCTTTTCCCTGCTGAAACCTAGTTACCTGGCAAAAGCAGGACACCACTGTCTCCTTTGCTTTCTTTTGGGGGCATTTAGCTACTACAGGGTTTGCTGTCAAACTTTATATTCTGTGATGCCCTTTTCGACCATTTATTTCTGCACTAGCTACCTTTCTGTCATTGGTGCTTATGCCCTGTCACCTGTCCCATCTCTCATTTCTCCCTGTGAAATGCATGACTGTCTGCTCCCAAGAAAACAGAGTTTTCTGTTTTTGTTTTGTTTTGGTTTTTCGAGGCAGGGTGCCTCTGCATTGCTTTGTAGTCTGTCCTGGAACTTAATCTGTAGACCAGGCTGGCCTGGAGCTCACAGAGATCCACCTGCCTCTGCCTCCAAATGCTGAGATTAAAGGCATTCGCCACCAATACCTGAAAACAGAGTTTTTAAGCCTATGGGCCTATTTATTTTTTTAGCCTGCAATACTGGGAGTTGAACCCAGAGCCTAGCACACTCTAGGCAAGTGCTCTACCACTGTGCTATAGCCCCAGACCCTGAGAATACAGAGGATGAAGGAGAGACATGGGGAAAAGAAAAGTCACTTGCTTTAAGTGTGTCTACTGCATGGTTTTCCACCCCTGCATCAGAGGGACCAACACATGGGGTGATTTCCACTCTGCCTTCCTTAGTCTTTCTTATAATCAAGGGCAACTGAAGAGTAGCCTCACCAGTTGTGAATGGGGCATTATCTATAAAGTGAGTCTCTCAGTGGTGCTGTCCCCTTGGGGGGTACTTTGTAGCCATGGAACATGATCAACACATCAATGGCCTAGATTTATCGTTATAAATGAACACTCTGTTGGACATGCTGCAGAGCCTGTGGGAAGAGGTATGTGTGGAGCCAGAGCGTGGAGAGGGATATGGCAAACAGCAGCCACTTCCAACTAATGGGAAAGACTAAGTCAGCTAGCAGATCCACGCCACCCTCAGAGCTTTCATGGATGAAGTCCAATGAGGACCATCCACATCCCAGCATCCCAAGTGAGCTTGGAGCACAGAGATGTTTGGATTAGAGAGATGCACCACTCATCCCAAGGAAAGCTGCCTGAATCATTCCACTAGCCAAGTGACCCAAACTTCATGCTTTATGATTTTTTTCTGCTTTTTATTGTGAACATACTTTGATATTTGCTTAAAAAGGACTTGAAAATTAAGGAACGGACCATTCACAATCTCATTTTAAAACCAAATTCTCTTTCCAGTTCTAGATGATTTATAAAAATAAGTTATAATTCTATTTATGAGCATGCATGTCCATGAGTAAATGGACACAGCCTTGTGTTGTATCCTGGGGCCATGGTTGATGGAACAGGCTCTTTGGCAATATTGCTGTCTTCAGAGGCAGAGGAAAATAGCAACATGGTGAAGCATGCACTGTGTTATGGTTTGAGAGTAAATGATTTCCCCACAAGCTGGTGTGTTAACACTTAGTGTCCAAGTGTGCCACTTAGAGGGGAGGGGTGTGGCTCGAGGTTTATAGCTGGGCAACACTTTCAGTCAAATCTCTGCTTCCTGGCCCATCCAGTTATGAACAAGACCCTGTGGTCACAGCTATGAGCTCCAACCGCCACACCTTCTCCACTGTGATTGACTGTTTCTTGCCTAGTTGTATCCATATCCACTCACACAGTAAAGGTCACTCCAATAGCCATCTATACCTCGACCTGAGGATATGTGACGTCACTAGATATCTGGAGAAAAGAAAGTAATACTTTCAATATTCCAGTGACTTCCACTGGGACAGTTCAAAGTTCAAGACCACCTAAGAAAGATGTCATGTGAGAGTAAAGAAAATGTATTTCCTATTCTCTCCATAAAATAGAAGAATGATGTAATTGAACTTATATTAAGTTATCCTGCCAATGCCAGAGTTTCACATTCATTATTATCTGAACCAAGTAACTTCATTGTCTGGTGTTGGTCCTTTCTGGGTCTTCACCTTGGAAATGAGTGGAATTCGCAGAAATAAATCTGGCCATCATAACCATGGTCACAGCCACAGAAAGATGTCTCACAATCCACAAGAGTCTGAACAAAATCTAAGGCAAAACATCAAGAGGGCCGATATCTTAATTCATTTGTCACAAAGTTTACAAGGGACCCTTTCAAACCAGTTAACAATTAGGAAGGGACATACCTTCTTGTTAGCTGGTTAATGAATGGCTTATTCTTTTTTTTTTTTTTTTTTGGATAGAGATGGTGTTAAACTTTAATCTCCTACCCCAAAGAGCTCTGAAAGACTTGGGGAATGGTGTTCTGTGCACATGAACCAAGTGAGGATCGCCATCTTGCTCTCCACATTCAGGATAATTAAGGTAGTTTGAGTCACCTGAGAGCTGGTTGTGTCCACCTTCCATTCTGCCGTTCTCCACTCCTTCCCAGAATGTCCATTTCTCTGTGTTTGCTCTTTTAGTTAAGTGGTATTTGCAAATGGCTACTAACTGACCCTTGCTTGAATAACTGACTCTGTCAATCTGTGGAGGTCAGCCCTAGAATGCAGGATGTTCCCTTTCAGGGTCTGTGATTGGCAGTGTTCATCACTGACTCAGGTGAGGATGCTCCTGGGGTGAGATAGGCAGGAACACAAATGCCAAGAGACATTTCTGAACTAAAATTTCTGAATCACTCAGTTGTTTTGGTCTTGCTATGGCAGTCCCCCCCCCACCGTGTGTGTGTGTGTGTGTGTGTGTGTGTGTGTGTGTGTGTGTGTGTGTGGTGTGGTGTGTATATGTGTGTGTGTAGTGTGTATGGTGTGTGTGTGTGGTATGTGTATGGTGTGTGTGTGTGGTGTGTGTGGTGTGTGGTGTGTATGATGTGTGTGTGTGTGTGTGTGGTGTGTGGTGTATATGATGTGTGTGTGTGTGCATGTGTGTGTGGTGTGTGGTGTGTATGATGTGTGTGTGTGTGCATGTGTGTGTGTGTGTGTAGTGTGTATGGTGTGTGTGTGTGGTATGTGTGTGGTGTGTGTGGTGTGTGGTGTGTATGATGTGTGTGTGTGTGTGCATGTGTGTATGTGCATGTGTGTGTGTGCATGTGTGTGTGTGATGTGTGTGTGTGATGTGTGTGTGTGTGTGTGTGTGTGTGTGTGTGTGTGTGTGTGTGGTATGTTGTGGTGTGTATGTATGTGTGTTTTTGGTATATGTGTGTAAGTGCCAGAGAGAGACACAGAGAGAGACAGACAGGGATCAACAGAGTGTGTACATGTGCCATATTGTACATGTGGTACCAGAGGGCAACGTTAGGTGTTGTTTTCATCTTCTACCTTGTTTGTGGCAAGGTTTCTTTTCATTCACTGCTGTGCATACGAGGCCAGTTCCCCCATGATCCTCTGGAGTTCCGTGTCTTCACCCCCTGTCACACCATGGGAACACTGCTTTCAGATGTGCACTACCATACCCAGTTTTGGAAATCTGAAACAGGACCAAATGCCTAACCGGGCCAGCACTTTGCCTGCCGAATCAGCTCCTCACCCTCTATGGGAGTTCTAAACAGCAAGGGGGGGTGTTATAAATCTCCCAGTGCACGTGTGCAGTTTCTGAGTTGAGTCATGTAGACTGAAAGCAGAATAACTGCCAAGAAATGCCACCACTCATATGAATGCTTCCCACCAACTCTACACCGAATGGGTAAAGCTCACAGTCATACAATAGCCACTAGCAAGAGCCAGGGTTAAAAAGAAGGTGAAGATGATGTTTGGATACTTTACTTTGAAGAATTCAAAAACTGATTCCATTCTCTTCTCAGCTTCAGAGGAGGCTGTCCCAAGTATCTCCCAGGAAGTCTCCCTGACTGGTGACCCAGCTGGACACCATTCCGAGTAGGGTCCTGCATGACCTCGGCAGATAAAATGAACCAAGTATAGGATTAGTTCAGAGGGTGATTTCCTCCTCAAAACACCATTAGCCCCAATTTCAGGCCTTTGCAAAGAGCACTTAGGGCCATTCTGAGCCATTAGAAGGCTTTTTAGGCCCAAGGATGAACCAGACAGTAGTCATTGCTATAAATCCCAGGGATGAGCTGGCTGCATTAGGACCCAAATTACAGGCTTGGGAAAACTATTTGCTAAGAATCCTGCTAACACATACTGCTGGTTGGACAGAACCTCAGGAACTTTAATCTAATTATGATAAAAGCGAATTCCTGAGGGATCCAAGGGTATGAGGGCCGAGTTTGCTGGCTTTCTTTGAACAAGGAAAAAGAATTCTGTGATCACTTTATTGGCCTAGTTAAAAAAAAAAAAAAAAAAAAGGCAAGTCAATACAGAAGTCAATGACAGCCTACTTCTCGTCAGAAAGCCCAGGACCCACGGTGCTGCCCTGGTGTCGTGAAGAATGTTGGATTGTGGAAGGAGAGAAGAAGGAACCTATCACTGCTCTTTCCAACAAATTAGGCAGGAATGGACTGTAAAGAAGTGGTACTTTTTTCCCAACAGAGCCTTATCCTGCATGAAAGTTAATTGAACCCAAATGTGTGAAATCATTTATAAGTGCACATTACTAAACGATTAGTGAAAACGTCACACTTGTCGTCCCTTGAGGCTTGCACACACACGGACTGAACTGTTGGTTGAAACGAAAGTGCTGGTTAAAAGCATGGACTCTGAGGTGTGGAGAGAGAAGCCAAGTGAAGCACACACTGGAAAGGGCTCAGCCCCTGGCTTTTACCAAGGCCTTGGCATTAGAGAGATACTGCTGCCGATCCTGATCAAGTCTCTCTGATGAATCCAAGGAGATGTCAGATACATTTAAACGGTTCTTGAATATGAAGCCAGTGCCACTCTCTGCTTCCTTTCTCCTTGCGGGAAACTAGATAAATGTCTTTGATTAATTGAAAAAAAAAAAGTGAGGATGAGAAACGTCCTTCTGGCACTTCCTGGAGTCATACAAGAACATGACAAGACATCTAGGACTACAAGCTTCTGACACAGTTGGTGGCAGCCCAGTATCTGCCACAGCATGGCTTGGTGGTCCAGGCCATCTGTGATGGCTCCTGAAGCAGAGGTGGGTTGGAAAGGTTAAGTGGGGAAGTGATCAGGCCTGAATGAATGAGGCCACGGCTGCTGTAGCATATGGGGTGTGGGATGTACTTGCTCTGACTTCCAGGCTAGGGTCTCCTTGAGGTTAAATCCCATCCAGGTGTAGGAAATCCTGAGCCAGGCTCCTCAGGCCCAGTACAGTCAGTTTCCTAGCAATCCAGGGCAAGGGCTCTGTGTCTCCATCCCCTTCCTTCACCACACCTTATGTCATGGGTCCTGGGAAAAATGACAGTCCTCCTCCTTTCATTTTTGTATGTTCTTCAGGACGTGCAACCCCTTGGTTGGTGGCCTCTGGCCTTGCACTCGCAAACCTCTCATTTTTGATCCATCAGAACACATGCATTTTAACTACCTCTGCATACCGGTGGCTCATCTTTCTGTCCCTCCCACCGCAATTCATTTCATTCTGCTAAAAAATGCCATTTGGGCTGAACCATGACTGACAGTCTTGAAGGAAGAATAAAGCCACATTTTCCTGGATGCCAGTTCACTACATCAGCTACTTTCAATGTCCAGGAATGTACTTGAAAGTTGTCTTAGTCCATTTGCTGCTGCTGTAATAAAATACCCCATACTGAGAAAGTCATAGGAGAGATTCCCTGGCTCTAGAGGCCTGTAAATCTGGAAGCATGGTACCAGTGTCTAAGTGGGCTCCCTGGTGAGGGGGTTGGTCCCCATGCTGCAGCATAGCACAGCAGAAGAAACAGAAACCTCCCCTTGCAAGAGGGAAAGCCAAGAAGCCCAGCCTGCATGGGGCATTACTTAAAGGTCCTGCTACTGCTCTGCACTGTTATATATTGGAAGCAAACAGCAACATGAGCCTTGGAAGAGACAAACCACACCCAAACCACAACAAAATTCAACCCCCCTTTCCACCACAGCAGAGAGCCTTGCTTCTTATTGGGAAAACATTTTGAGCTGAATTGATGATGTGCAGGAAGCCAGAGACAACAAGTAGAATCACATAAGGCAAATCTGGCAGTAGTTTCACGTGACGTGGAATCTCTTGTTGGACTTTCTCACCCACTCCAAGACTTGTCCTTGTCTCCTGCACCAGGATCACAATGGTGCTAGGAGATTTGTAAGGTATCTTATTGTCTGGTAGAATGAATTCTGCTCTCGCATGCTCTGCTAATCCATCGTTGGTTTTGTCTGTTGGTTCTGAAGCTATTATTTTATGTTTGTTTCTGCATAGAAACCTTAGTACCTATGTTCCTCCATCACAAGATACTTGCTAGGATTCTAATTTGATTCAATTCCATCTCAGGATTGGCATCCTCTGACTAATGCTTTCCATGGGCTGTTAGAATAAATGTCACTAGCTGGATAGTATAAGGCAGAAATTGATTTACTTTGGCTGTGAGGATGAGAAGTCCTCAAACAAGAACATTCCCAATTTCCTTTAGGCTTCAGTGCTTGCTGATGGCCCTTCCAAGCATTCCCCTTTCCTCTCAGCCCACGGTCACATGATGCTTTCCCTGTGAGCACAGCTGCTGTGTCTTCACTTGGGCTTCTAAGAACCCCAGCCAACAGCTTTCTGATCCACCCTCATCCACCATGACCTCCTTGTAACTAAATGCAGTTACATAAAAACATTCTGTGACATTCTACTCCAATGACTCTGGAGGGTAGCTGGGCAAGCCAGCAAGGTGCTGTCTTTTTATCAGTTACCTGTGGCAGAGAACTATCGGGAGCTGGGCTGAGCCTTCTGCCTACTTCTGCTCTTGCCCATGCTATCATGCTGATGACATGTGTCTTCTCATACTTAGCATCTTTTCCTCTCTTTTTATCTTTCTAATTCTCCCTGGATACCATGGTGCTGGGAGTTAACCCTAGGGCATTGCATGTGCATTGCATATGGTAGACAAGAGAGCAGAGTCAGCGTTACTCCCTCTGCCAGTCCTCTGCTAGTCAGGGACTGACAATGGTCTTGGTAGTGCTCCCCATGGTATGTTTTCTGCCCCCAGGATGCCTCTGCCCTTCACACACGGTTTCTACAGTAGACATCAAGGGCTGTCAGC
This sequence comes from Cricetiscus sungorus, assembly GCA_030556225.1. Classification (NCBI taxonomy): domain Eukaryota; kingdom Metazoa; phylum Chordata; class Mammalia; order Rodentia; family Cricetidae; genus Cricetiscus; species Cricetiscus sungorus. Next base: position 42,839,129 of record JANBXA010000069.1, on the reverse strand, counting down.
TTCCATTCTCCTTGCCTTTCTTGGCCCTCTCTCACATCCCACAGATGTCTATTCCTGAGTTGCCTATACACCTGTTCCCTGCATAAGCAACAAGAAAGCCTATTTCCGAGGTTAAATACCTAATGCTTGCTTTGCCCCATCCATGAATTTAAAAACAAATCTGTCATGAGAGGCCACTGGTTTCTTCATTTCCTCCTTCATTACTTCTGCCCCAACATATGACTCTTTGTCTAAAGTATATTTCTCGGAACATCTTGGGCCATTGTATTTTTTTATATCTACACAGCAGTCACAAACTGGTGGTCCATGGGTCCAAAAATAGTAACCCAGTCTAAAGATGACAACATATGTGCCTAGTTCCCCTTGAATTCATCCTTTCTGGTCACTTTACACCTCACATGCACATGCCTACTCCTGGACATACTTGAGTTTACTGTCCAGTTATAGACTCAGAGTCAGCTTTACTATCTTCACACTGGAGTTGCTCTTAGTGTCCTTGAAGTTCCAAACATTCTAGCCTGTGACTTAACAATTATTAAACATCCAGTGAACATCATTTTTTTCCTTTTGGGATGGGGATTGTATTATTACCTTTCTTATTAATTGAAAATATTATTTTAGGTTCTTTTTTTCACAGCACTTTCTAAAGAGTTGGCCGTGTCAAGATGAAGCTGAAACTCTTCTTCCCACCAGCCACTGTTAGAAACAAATTGAAGTGGATGCTGAAGGCAAGCTTTGCATTTTCTACAAGAAGGGTGTGGCCACAGAAATAGCTGCTAATGTTCTGATTGAAGGGTGAAGGGTTGTGTGGTTTCAGCGAGTGACAGGAATGACAAAAGGTTTTCCTGGGAAGCAAAGTGTCTTGAACTTGGTACACCCGCTGTTGAGTAACAAGCACTCTTGTTGTATACTGAAAGCCAGGATGATCCAAGGCTTTCTCAGAAGCACCAATGAAAGGAGAAGACTTGGCAAGGTCTGGTCTGAGCCTGGGGTCAAGGCCTTGAAGTAGTTAAATTTTCGGTTCCTGGGAACTTGGCTTTTCTTTTCCCCTGAAGAGACTGGATTTCTAGGTGCCAAGGCCATTGTGTGTTCAGTTTCTAACATCCTTGAGATTTCTGTGTTCCTCTCATACAACTTTGTTTGATTAGTTTTCTACTGACTTTGTCGCATTTCTTCCCTAAAACCTGCATGTAAGATGCTACACTTTTAATAGGGTTCCTTGGATAGCCATAGCAGTGCTAGACCCAGTTTTTCCTCTCTTCTTTACCTTCTCATCTCCTGGCCATCACCATCTTAGGACTCTGTCACTAGAGAATGAACTGCCGATCCAGGTCAGTTAGAGCCCAAAGAGAACCAGAGAGAGGAAGCACAAATCTGTTTGCAGATGCATTGTGGAGGCCAATCTGAGTGTTCTCAATCTGGTTGTCACAATAAAAGGAAAGAAGGAGAGTCCTGGACTGACAGCACTATGCTTTGGTGATGCGGACCAAAAAGATCGAGCAAAATCCAAAAGTTTTCCAGTCACTCTAAAGGAGATGATGTCTACCAACATGTCATCAGAAAGCTCTTAAACAGAGGAGGTAAGATGCCCAGGTCCACAGCACCCAAGATTCAGCATTCTGTCTGCCATGTGTTCTATCTATTGCTCCAAAGGAACAATGCATTAAGGAAAACAAGAAGGAATCTGCTAAAGTTTTGGTTAAGGTAATGAAAGAAACTAAAGAAAAATCCCAGAAGAGGTTAACAAGGCTGTCCTCACTGAGAGCTTCTTTCTATTTCCGAGTCCACTTAAAAATAAGTGTTTGAGAGTAACAAATAAATTATCAGGCCTTGAATCTCAATAAAATAAAATTTAAAAATCTTTTGGGCTAATGAGAATGCTCTGCAGGTTTTTGCGTGACATTATTCCTGGGGAGATCTGAACAAATGTGTTTTCACTTGAGATGGGGAGCCTATGAGAGACCAAAGTACAGATACTACCAAAGTCCAGTTGGTGAACCAATGAGTTTATTAGAGTTACTTATGGAGTATGGGTGAGGGGCTCCTTGCAGGAGCAGAAATGACTCAAAGACAATTGCATCCTCAAAGCCCACACCATCATGGTGGCAGTTCATGAAAGAACCTGAAATGCACTGTACAGGCTGCAGGCAGCTGGACAGGTCAGAGAGTGTCTCTTTCTTGCCTAGTAGGTGATAGGAGCCTCTTCCATGTAGCTCAGCTGATTTCTGCTTCTTGTAGGTGGCTAGCTAGCTCAGCTTGTCTGTCTATAATCTTTCCAGCATATGTGTGCTGCGGGAGGTAGGGTTATAGTGTATTCCATCAGTTTTAGGAACTTCCTGAAGATTCTGAGTTGTTCCCTTTCTGAGCTTAAGGAGCTTTCTTGCAGGATGGAATGCCTCACCTTCTTTAGGGCATCATATGTATTAATGATCTTCTCTCCAAGACGGATGGTTTTTATCATGGAGAAAACTGCTAAACAACAGAGGTGAAGGCAGTGATCAATGAGCCTTATGACCTCAGTTAGATCCCTAAACCTCACATGGTTAGAGAGAACCAACTCCCACCAGCTCTCTTCTGACCTTCACACGTGTGTGTGTGTGTGTGTGTGTGTGTGTGTGTGTGTGTGTGTGTTCCCCCAATAAGTAGATACATATGAAATAATTATAAAATTTTTTTCACTATAGCTATTAAGTTGTTTGTGTATTTGTCATTCAATTACTTCCAAACTGCAAAAGATAGGTAGTTTCATTTAATTGTTCATTTTCTTTTATGGCTGTTGTTTTTACAACTATAATAAAAGCCTAAAATTCCTAATTGGAATGGGAATTAAAAATCCATTATATTTATAGATTGATTTTGAGAAAATCATAAGAGCTCAGTATGTTCAAATTGTTTTGTGAATTTTATTTTTTGAAACTTTTGTATATCACACATATTGTATGTTTTTATAACTGTGTATCATTAGTGCAAATGCAGACACACACATTTGAGAAAACTATAAAATAGAATAAGAATGTGAAAATATATCATACCATTCATTCACAGTATCTCATAAACATCAATGGGAATTACTCTTTAGACCCTTTATAATTTTTGTGGCAAAATGAATTCATATTGAATACATGGTTCTCTTTGTTAATATTCTTAAATTTTGATTTTTCTTCTTATCTGTGGCTCAGCCATCTCCAGGCTGCCTCCCGTTTGCTCTCCCAAATCTTTGGCAGCTCTTTCATTACAGGATTGGGCCCAATTACACCCTGTGTCTACTTGTTATTTCTTTAGACTCTTTCCATAGCTCTGCTCCTTGGGACCAGCTAACCTCCACTCAATCCTTCTCTGTGGCTTGCTTCCTTGCCATGCCATCTGTTAGCAGCTTCTCTAGCCCAGACACATCCAACAAACCTGTGTCAGATTAAAAAAAGAAAAAAAGGTCACCATCTCATGAGCAATTATTTATTTTACCATGTAGTCTGGCAATTCACAGAATTATCTGAGAGCTCATGTTATTGCCTTCCCGTCTATGATCCTTAGGTGGAATAATATACAAGGACCAATTACTGGATTTGCATACATATGAGTTTGATCCATGATCCATTCATTAAAAATGTTCCCTCTTGTGATTGTGCTGTGTGGTGTACTGCTCAAAACTCTCGTCCTTGCCATGACCTGGGATTGTCCCAATACTGCTTGTTAACTCCTTCCTGAACTAGCAGTTTCATCAGGTCTGTGATTTACTGCTTTAAATGTCCTCCTATTTATTAGTAAGAACTTTTCTCTGCAGAATTTGCTATCTAGTGTATTTATCCTTAAACTTATGTCATTTCCCCCTCTTTCTACCATCTAGTTTTCTTGGGTGATGCATTATGTCCAATCAGTACCCATGAGTTTTCCAAATGACAGTTTTAGTATCTTTATGATGCATAAACGTTTAGTCTTAGTATATTTGATTTCACTATGATATCATTGTAAACATTTCTTTATTTGCATTTTAATATTTTGATATACATAAGCAAAGTATTAGATGCTTATACCACAAAGAACCCTGTTTATGAGCAGAATATATTCCAAATGATTAATCTTAATTCTATTTTCATAGAAAGCCAAAGCATAGTAATAAATATGAATAGTATTGTTGACACTCAAGGCATGACACTGGAGAGATGTTTCAGTGGTTAAGAGTTCTTGCTGCCCTCCTGGAGGATAAAGATTTGGTACCTAGCACCCATATGGTGGCTCACAACTACCTGTCATTCCAGTTCCATGGTATTTGAGGCCCTGTTCTGTCCTCTTTAGAACTGAAAAATGAATGAATGAATACACATATCCACAGGGAAAACACTCATGTATGTGAAATATAAATAAATAAATAAATAAATAAATAAATAAAATGGTAAACAAGAAAAGAAACCCAAGGTCAGCAAAGCAAAAAAGATTTTTGTTATTCAGTCCTATAGTGTGAAAGGTTATATATGTAAAGTTATCAAAATAGATGTTTGTATGCAAACAGATCATAGTCTATGGGTTAAAAATGAGTAAAATAAAATGACAACCACATTATCTTTCCATGGAAAATGTCATGAGGGACTAAGACCATTCTTAGTTTTAAAAAATATCTTATCATGAAAAATTCAATCATATAGAAAATCATATGGAACAACACAGTCCTACAGAAAACTCAGTAATCCTTGTGCCACTCAACTTGTAGAATTATCAATACACAACCAGTGAGTGTCCTTTCATCTATACCCCTATATTCTTCTTCTTGGACCCAGAATAATTTGAAGATGTTGATCATTATGTGCTTGATTTTTCATTTTCAAGCTATGACTTTGCTATCTAGCCCATACTGGGTTATCATCATGGTTATGAAGTGACAACCATGGTACAGACAATGGTCCCTAACAATGGTACAGGCAATGGTCCATAACAATGATACCAACTGTACCACTGTTTCTTTATTTCATATCTGGAACATTTCTAAAAAAAATTGTGTTTTCATTAGTTGAGTATGCAATGTTAGAAGCACATGGAAAATATCAAAGAAGCTAGTGTGGTGTGTCGTGCCTCCAATCACAGCTATAAATGACACAGGAGAGAGAAGTCACAAGCCAAGGCCATCATGGGTAATTTGGTGAGGCTTTGTCTCAAAATAATTGTCTTTTAAAAAGAAAGAAAGGAGGGACGGGAGTGTACTCTCTGCCTAGTCTGTGGCAGAATTTAATTCCCTGTATAGCTAACAAAATGTGCAATAAATGCCAGCTTGTATCTTTTATTTATAAATTCTAGAGATAACAGGATGTACTACTCATGGATTCCTCCAACAGTAACTAGTTTCTGCAGAATCTTGAATTCATGAGTTTCAGTGTATGTATTTCACATACTTCAATTCCTGCCCTCTTCTCCTCACACCAAATTTTCTATTTTCAGGAGATAATTTCCTTGAATTTGTGATATGAATGCAAGGCCTTTGGTAACCTCTTGACTTCCCAGTGTCAAGGGATGTCCCATCTTACACAATTCCTTCTTCAGACTTAGAAGCAGCCATTCCCAAGCTTTTCTCATCTCTATGGAAACTGAGCCTAAACCGACTCCTCTTCTCTTACGTTACTTCCATTGGCCATTTTATCACAACAAGAAAAGTACAAGTCATAGGAAATTGATTCTGAGAAGTGCACTTGTTGCTAAGAAAAATCGATCATGTAGTTTTCAGAGAAGTTTTGAGGGAAGAATTTAGAAGAATCTGGAGTGGAGTTGTGGGTGAGGCCAGCCCTAAAATGTTGTCAGTAGAGTTTAATGGGTGTTCTGAAAAAAAAATGTGGATAGAAATGTCAGCAGTAAACATGGTGCTAGTAAGGTTTCAGAGGGAATGAGGGATTTGGAAACCGATTCATTTTCTCAAAGAATCTGACCACATTTTTCTCAAGTTCTTAAAATTAGGACAAGGCTAGATTCAAAAGCAATACCATAATTTATTCATTTATTTTAAGACAGTGTAGCATTCAGGATGCAACATCATGGTGGCTAAGAGTGTTTAGCTTGGTTTGTAATGAAAACTCAAGGAGGGGGATAAGTGAAAGGATGTGAAAAACAAGCAGTCCAGGGGTAAGTCCTGGTAAAACTACAGACAAAAGAGGTTCAAATAAAGAGGCTAAGAGTTTTAAAGAGATTATCATTCTGAGAAACAATATGCATTGTTGTCTATAATAGGAAGGCAAGAATTCACACGCCAAGGAGTTCATGGTGTTAAACTGAAAACTCATTTGGGAGACTTTTATTCAGAAACCCACTACAGGGTTGACACGCTCAAACAGGGTCACCTAGAGAGAGAGGTATCTTTCTCTGTTTAGCTACACAGCACGTGAAACCTAGTGCAGGTGTAGTCCAGGGGGCCCAGCTGCATCTCAAGCTTGCAGCTGAACCTGTCATCATCTGATTGATGACAGGTTTTTATACACACAGAATGAATATGTAACAGAGTCTAAAGGGTTCTACAGAAGCTCATGAGTCCAGGTAGCATGCATGAAAGTCCTGAAGAAATAACGTTATGATAGCTACACTTAGGATGCAATGGAGACAGAGTCTCTCTGTGCAGCCTTGACTGGCCTTGAGCTTGATATATAGACTAGACTGGCCCTGAATTCACAGAAACCTGCCTGCCTTTGCCTCCCTAATGTTGGGATTAAAGGTGTGTACCAGCATGCTGGCTATGTTCGGTTTTGGTAGAGCCTTTCTTTGCTGTGCCCCATTCCTCCTTTTGGGGTGGGGGTGCTTACCGTGTACCATTGAATATTGGAATGGGGGTAAAATGGTATAATGTGAGCTTTGATCATCTGAGGGCTCACAACTAAGACTTTGCCTTGAGTCTCAGGAGAGACTGAACTTTGGAGAAGTGTTGGGAATGTTAAGACTACAGGGGCTTCGATGTTCGAGTGAATATGTTTTATATACAGAAATGGCTATGTTTATGGAGGATAGGTGTAGAGTGTTATGGCTCAACTGTGAAATATTCCCTTCAGGCACATGTGTTTGCACACTTGGTCCACAGATAGTAATGCTGTTTTAGGAAGTTATGGAGCTTTGGGGACATGTAGCTTGGCTGACAGAGGCAGGTTGCTAGCAATGAACTTTTAAAGATCATGCCTGCTTCAGGCATGCTAGGTCTACTTTTTTCTTCTTGTCTAACATGATGTATCTAACCACTTCACTCCTCCATTAATAGACTGTTAACTCCTCAAACTGCAAGCCACAATAAATCCTTCTTCCTGTTTCACTCCTCAAATATTTTGTCACAGTGATGAGAAAAGAGGCTAATGCTGAACAAGAGAGAGGACCCAAATGTTCCTGAACTATAATGTGGCTGCATCCTACCCCAGACACTTCCAGTGTTTTCTGAGAGTGGACATGGAGATGTCCATGTGACCTGCCTGGGACTCTAATAATCTCACTAATAAGGTGCCACGGAGTTGCAAATCTTTCAAGATTTTGTGGCGCTCTGTGGCAGGACATGTGGTTGGTCATATTTACAGCGCTTAAGTCTTAGGTGGTAATGCATCCCACAAGGATTGGTTCCTGGAACTCTTACTAAGGGCTTTAAAAAAATAAAGAAGAGGCAGGAGAACAGACATACAGGAAATCTGAGATCAGGTGGGGTGTGCTCACTCTGATGGAGGGTACCTACTACTGCAGGAGACACAAATCGTTGGTGTGTTTATTAGGTACAGCCCGGGGGAGAGGTGAGCAGTCTCAGGCCATAATCACACACTGGTCACTCACTTGGACTCAGATTCCTGAGGAAACCTTTGCCACCCCTCTTGAGTCTCATCTGAGCTTTGTCTCCCTCTGCCCCAACCCCAACCCTTGATGCTGAGGCATTGGAGTCCTCTGCATTAACAATGCACATTCATTCAGGACATCACTCACTCAGAGCATCCTCTGCTCACTTGCAGGCTTTGCAGCTGATGTACCTGCACAGCCCAGAACATGTAGCTGGCTCTTTGGGGAAAAAAAACATCTGTATCCTCTTAGTCATGAAGCTTGATATATGAACATGTCTGTTACATGATCTTTTAAATTACATTGCTTAAGTAAATGGTGTCACTACATTTTTTTTTAGTTTAAATGAGTTAGTCTAATAATTTTGGTGTGATGATGATTTCTCTATTATTTATAAATAGGTCTTTTTATATCTATTGCTTTTAATTTACCTTTTTAGTCATTGAGTATTTGGCTTCTATACGTTCCTAACCACGGTACCGCCCCCAACTTTTAGGCTTACTTTTATCCTGAAGTTTATTCTTCTTGGTGGTTTTAGCCCCTGCTTCCCCCCGACTCTTCCTCTTTCCTTCATTTGTCTCTATTGCTCTTCATTCTCTCTTAAAATATATAACACAAAGCTTATAATAAAACATTTTCACTGCCTACTTTTCTAACTTTCTGATTTTCCCCATGCCTTTTGAAATTAAAATGTAGTGAATATATCTAACCTAATACAGGACTTTCTTGTTTCAATATAAACATTAATTTACCAATATTTACTATTTTGAGCCACACCATTTTTTTCCATTGGTAATAAACTTTCAACTTTCCTTGACTCTTTTGTATCTTGCAAAGTTTCTTCCTAAGTACTTTGCTAAGTTATCTATTTGTTATTTTATTATGTATTGGAGGTGCACACTGTGTATGTATGTGCATGTCGAGGACAGTTTTGTACAGTTTGTGTCTCCTTCCACCTTCACATGAGTTGCAGGAATCAAACTCAGGTCTTCAGACAAGCACACCAAACTCTTTCCTGATGAACTATCTGTACCGCTCAGAAGTTCTGTTTTTATGAGCGTAGTGTTTTCCAAATAAACTTCCCCAAATTGCTGCTTAGAGAAAATGGCAGTGGATGCACTAGGAAAACAATACATAACACAGTCTATGTTTCCCAATAAGACAGGGAAACATGCAAAAGGTGTTGAGAGACTGTTGTGAATGTGAAAATGTCTGTTTCCCAAAACCTAGGCCAATAAGCAACCCATTTAACTGCAATTTATTGGTCTCTGCGATATATTTTTAAACACAGACTTCTTTTTATAATCTACCTAGTGACCCTGCTGTGGAGTAGGAGCTGTGAGGATCCAGTTTAGGAAAAGCATACCAAACAATTGGTGGCACAGTATGTTCCCCTCATCCGGCCACTGGTTACCATTACCTACTGTCAGTGTGTATTCAACAACATTTCCCAATTCCTCTTCTGAGCTGGTCTCTTCTTCCATATGCTTTGTCTGTTGATTGGGATTTACTGCTGCTCACGACCTGGTGTCACAGTGTAATTCTATCACTGTGATACTGTGCCAGCTGAGACATTTTACTGGCAAATTATTAAGCTGAGCTATTGGATGAGAAACGGATACTGACAGCTATAGCTTGGATTCATATACACGTTCAGGTCTGCATGGCTAGGAAAGGAATAGCTAATGGGTAAGAGAGAGGCACATATGATCTGAAGTTCACATGAAGATGTGCTGAACACGACCACTGAAGACAGAGAGACTGACTTCTAAGGGAGGGACATGATCGCATTAATCTGGCACATTTATTCCAATGGGTTCAAAGGACTTCAAAGGCTCCATGACAAAAGTATTTTATTAAGAGCCAAAGAGTAGCACATGGAGCTTTGAAACAACCATTGATGGTTTGATGGTTTACTAGTTTTCAAAGAAATAGAAGACAATAAAACTTGCGAAATGAAACCCATTAAGGACAACTTCGAGGAGGGCAGGGTTCCAGGCTCAGTGCTGCTCCTTACAACCATTTCATGTCTCTGTCTCTGCCCCACCCTCATTCTCTACTTCCCCACCCCACCCGCTATCACCCCACCACCACGCCTTGGTCACTGCAGCTTTGAAGACTGAGAGCAAAGAAGTCACTAGTCATCTGATGATGCTCATGCCCTATGGCCTCAGAAAACTCCAGACGCATGCATGGATTCTGTGATGTTGCTACAATGAACAAACACCACAGTGAACACTCCCCTTGTGTGTACCTCTAAGTGGGGGTTTGAGAATGCTGGTTTGCTCTCATTTAGATGGCTGTGAAATGATTTAACTATGTGTTATCAGTAATTTTAAAGGAGGATGCTAGACTGGTTAAAAATATAAAATTATCAAGCATAATTTAGGGCAATTTTTCTTTCATGAAATTGTGTTCTACATTATTTCAAAATATCTAAGAATACATGCGCTGCTTGTCCAGCAAAAGGCACTTCCCATAGGATGTTGTTTAAAAACAATTTGAAATGTTCTTGTTGCTATTTTTGCTTGATTGGATTCCTCCCTGAACCCCAGAAATATTTCCACTGCAAGAATGAACGAATAGTGACAATTCAAACAAAACTGTAAATAACCTTGCTTTGAATAGCACAGAAGACATACCCCTTGGGAATTTCTTATATATAAAAGTGTGTAAATTAGCATGAAATTTAGGATTTGAGTCTATACTTGGAAGCAGGTAAACTGGGCTTTCATCTCTGAATGCACAACTAAGTTTTCAGAAGTTGAATGTGGAGGGCAGTTGTCGAGGAAGATGTAGGAAAAGCAGCCTGATGAAAGATGTCATTTTGTAAATATGTTTCTCTTATTGGTTAATGAATAAAGCACTGTTGCCCAATAGGAAAGCAAGATAGTGGGACTAGGCGACAAGGAGAATTCTGAAAGGAGTAGGAAGGAGATTCAAAATGTAGGACTGAGAGAGCAGAACACTGGGCCCTTCCTCTGGTAAGATAAGACCACGTGGAAATACTTAGATTAATAGAAATGGGTTAATATTTAAGACAAAGCTAGCCAATAAGTAATGCTAACAACAGGCCGACAGCATTGTATCTAATTCAGCCTCTCTGTGTGTTATTTGGGGCTGGTGCGGCTCTGGGACCAGAGTAGCGGGAAAACCTGCTCATAACAGCAGCCTCCCTTGTTCTCACTATGAGGTATGAGTGACACCCTTCAAATCATTATGACGATCAAAATATATTTCCTTACCAACAGCTTCCAATGCTACATCCGGTGGCTGAAATCACCTCTATTGAACAACAGTGGTATAGCAGAAAGACATTAGAAATCGAATCAAAGACTTATGCCAAAAATGCTGCCAAGATGTGTGTACAGTGGGCCGGAGCTGAAAAAAGAGTAGGGGCCATCTTCTGTGTCAAGAAGGAACCTTCTTCTTAGATGATTTATGATGCAGGTCACAGGTGACATTAGCCACACAGGATTGTTACCAAAGCTACATTCAACACTTCCCCACCCCTTCCAGGACTCAGAGGACTCTCTGTCTGAAACAGGATACAGACAGAGAGAGAAAAGAACCAGGATGTTTTAAACTTGAAGGAAGCAGCCTTTTTAACTTCCTTGTTCAATTCATACACCAGGACAGATGGATTTCTTCTCAGTAGGTTTGGCCTAGCTCCATCACTTGCAAAGAGGAAGCATCACCTCATCTCTGTCCCCTCCCCTCTGATAACGCAGCACCCATTTGAACTGATATCTACAAAAGAAGAAAACATGGAATTGAATCTTTGAAAGACCCCTTCTCTGATATGACCCTTTAAAGGTAATGTCTTCCTGGCACCTTTACTGTGGCATTAATCGGCTGGCAGTAGAAGGAAAACACCTGTGGAAGACTTGCTGAAGTGTCATCCACTGTGTTCTCTGCACAGGTTCATTAGTACATCCAGGAAGTCCACGCTGGCCTGTACTGTACTGTTCACTTCCCTTTTCCTGCAGGTGTGTCATAACACAGAAAGCTAACCTACTGATCCCAGGTGAGATATATTTTAGTTGGAGCCATGTTATCACTGAAAAAGATAACTCTCACGGGTATCTCACCATTTAAACATAATGGCCCAGATGATAACTCTGTTTGCACACAGCCTTTGCTGCCTGTGAGTTCTGGATCCCATTCTGCCTAGGGTCACAGTGACGAACAGCCTGTCCCCAGCATTGGCCCTGTGCCTGGCATAATGAAGGCCTGCTGAATTACGGGCTAGATGAATGAATGATTCCAAGACTCGATATGAATGCAAAACCTCTATTAATTTATTCTGTAGTTTCAACACATCTTCTTATCCGGATCCCTGCTCTTTGCCATATCTCTGTAGGGAGCTCCACCAAGATTGGGGCACAATGCCCTTAAGCCAAAAGGAACTTGGAAATGAGCCTGCAACACAAATGATGGAATCTTGTTTTCTCTTTATGGGTGATCGTAGTGCACACTGTTCAAGAGCTCCATCTGTGTTTTCCTCCCACACATCTGTGCCCACCCATAATTACAGAATTAAAACACTGAGGCATGTAAACAATATTTTCTAGCCTTCTACCTGAGAGGCCTCTGGCCCATTAAAGAAAACAACCAGCATAATTTCAAACATTTCCTAAGCTGTAAAGCCCAGCTATTAACGGAGTGTCTAGCACATGCTGGACACAAGCCTATATGTTGAGAATATGACTGAGTATGAATAGAGCTTAGCTCCTAAAAGCTGACAACTTACTGAAAATAACAACACATAAAATGTGCTATAATCTCAGAAGTTAGGCACATTATGAAAGTCCTGGCAGAGGACCATCTTGGTCCTATGTATCTCTGCAACAAAATGCTCGAGAGACTGTATAATATATAAAGAACAGGAACATATTTCTCACAGTCCTGAGAGCTGGAAAGGCCAAGGTTAGGGTGCTAGAATGTGATGTCCGATGGAAGGCACAAAATAGCAAAAAGAGCTCTTCCCTCAGGCTTCTTTTGAAGTGCATCATCAAAGTACCACAAAGAAAGAGCCCACATGAGCTGATCACCTTCCAAAGGACCCAATCACATTGGCAACCTTGACTTCTGGAGAGAGTGCATTAAAACTGCAGAGAAAGTACCAGTGCCTTCAGACTCAGTACTCACATATGCAGGGACAGTGGCCCTGTATTTGTGATTCAGAACATTCAATGATGATGATGGCTCGTGGAAACAATGGCAGGTGGGGTTGTACACCAATCTCTGTATCTCTGTATTCAGTGGGTGTTGAAAGAGATGCTCTGGTTCAGAAAATCCTCTTCCCCTCACAAAAACAACCATTACTAGGTGGCTTATGACCATTTTGTCTTGTCTTTATTGTCGTTCCTTCGGGTGAGGATTGTAGGAACCTTTCCCCAAAGCTGTAATTCTTCATAAGGATTATGGTGAAAACCATATGTTGGTGAAAACACAAAGTCATTATCAATCAATGTCTCTCAGATTCTTTGTTTTCCTTTAATACACCCAGAAAACATTAACTCTGCATATTTTTTTCTATGTAGTCCAGTTTTGGCTGGATCTCACTATGTAGCCCAGGCTGCCTGTCCTTGAACTCAGAAGCCTTGTTCTCACGTGCTGGGAATTTCAGGCAAGAACCACACCCAACAGACTGGAGTTTTGGCAATCTCAGTGTTGGCTGCTCATTTACCACCCTTTAAGTTTCTTTTCTAACTGTTCTCTTTAAGAAGTTTATAATTTCTTTGTTCATGGGATAGCTCCTCCGGTCTTCAAATTGAGAACACATGAGCTCAGCCCCTAGTTTCCCAGTTTCATGAGAGGGAAAATACCAGTAAGACACTGAGAATTCTCTCTGAATTCTTTTCCTTTCCTCACTTTCAGTGGCTTTTAGATTCTCCTCTCCCACTTCAGTAATCCAGAATTACCCTACCCTGCAGCTCCTGAACCCACCCTCTCTCCCCCCATCCTCTTTCCTGGTGCACACAGAGGCAGTAGGGGTCAAAGCTGGACTTTAGAGTGGTCAAGTTGTGGCTCTGCTTATGGGCCACTGTCATTGCCACATACAAGCAAGTGACTAGCCGTGGCTTTAGGCTGTAGAGTTAAAATAGCCTGGGCTCTATGTAAGCAAGAGAAACTTGAAGAAATTGCCTAGAAACTGCTCCCTCTCAGTCCCCTAGGCCCATGGCTTAGTGTTGTGTAACATTCCAGATTTGATATGATCTAACTTACAATTTACTCACTCAGGCACACTGTGCTGGATGAAAGGATCTTTTCAACGTTTTTGGTAAATCACTTAGACATACTCCTGGCTGAGTGATTTTTCAAGGTTTGACTGTTGTCTTCTGAGGCATGTTTTGTGCTTGACCGTTATGTAACTGCTCTTAGAAGTGTCCCCTGTGTGTTTGTGGTTGTCTCCCTGCTTGACAAGTCCACCTCCCATCCCAGATGATCTGGTCCACATCCCTCTGATGCACACAGGAGCTGAGCAGGTCCTTTGGGGCAAGGTTACCTGATGCCAGCTGGGCATTGCTGCCATCCAATTCTAGGGTTGTTCATGATGTAGATTGTACATGTTCTGCAGTCTCCTCTTCCATACTGGCCCAGGTGGCCCAGGTGAGGGGTATTTCCACATTTGGAGATGTGGAAGGTGGGTAAGGGTAACCGTTACTCATAGCACACTGTAGAGAACTGCCCACATGTCTGTTCCAGGCTGAAATCACTGAGTTTTCTTAGGTACCTGGCCTACTGCAACAAAAGATCACAGAGGGCAGAGGCCATGGCCTAGATGACAGATAGTTATTCCACTAGTTTGGGAGATAGGGAAGTCCAAGGTCAGTTGTTCTCAGTCTTTAAAGGATTTAGTTTATTTTCAATTGTGTGTATGTATGGGGGTAGGAGCATACATGAGAGTGCAGATGAGCACAGAGAGCAGAGGCTGCTGGATCCTAAATGTTGCCTGACATGAGTGCTGGGACCTGAGCTCGGGTCCTCTACAAGAACCGCACATGTGCTTCACGGGTGAGCCTTTCCCCAGCCCTGGGCTTGCAGATTTGATTCCAGGGATCTCTGGGCCTTCAGATGGCTACCTCCTTTCTGTACCCTGGCATGGGTGTACATACCTGTACACTGGTGTGTTTTTCTGTGTCCCATCATGGTGCATTCCACGATCATCACAGCATAACTTAGTATTAGGGTGGAGTTTGCATCTCATTACCTCCAAAGGGCTCCACCCCGAACACAGTCTTCCTGGGAGTTAGGTTGTCAGCAAGTGAACTTGATGGAAATACAACCACTTTAACTCAGAGGAGAGTTTGCTTCACATTCCCAGTGTGAGTGCGGTCTTGAGTCCCTTCCTCAGACCTAATACCAATATTACATAAGGTGCCTTCTGTATCTCTTATCCCTGCTCCATCCCAACTCCTCTCTCTCACCTTCCCATTCCACCTTCAGGCCTTCTTTTTCTACATGCGTTTGCACAAAGAGTCCTCAAAGATGCAGCCAGGCAATTGCACACTGCACAGTTCTTGCCGAAGGAATACTTTTAGAAAACTTTCCCTCAGTTGAACTTCTTTTGTGATATCACAAAATGTGTATGCCCAATATTATATACTATATATGTCCTAATTAAAAAATAAAACACAATTGCTAAAAAAAAAAAATCAGACCCTTTGAACATGTTTATCTTTTCAGGATTGGTACTCCATGAGGCTGTTCGTCAGCAATTCAGGTAACTGGTTGAGTCCGGAGTCAGATGAGGTCACTGCCAAAGTCAGATGGAGACAAGAGCAAAGTCACAGCCTTTGACTATGCCACTATTGGAAAGTGGCACTAGACACGTGCTCCATCTCTGATGGCAAATTCCTCCATGATACACTGGAGTTCAAGCTGTTCCATGTATATTTAGAGTTTGAAGAATATTTAGTTCCTATCAGCTAAGCACAATTTGTTTTACATTTTTGTAAACACTGGAAGCAAATCTCTAAAATAAACTAATAATCTTTTTTAATCTATCTTTCTAGTGTTTCCCAAGACAGGACTGTACTGAGGTTGCTCCTAACAGCAAAAGAGTTGCAGTTCAGGTAACAAGGAGCTGCCTTTTTCTCTGCCACCATGGTGGGCAGCAGTTGAGCAAGAGGAAGGCCCTACCACCCTCTGCTGCTGTCACCTGGTGATCACAGAAGTAAGGCCTTCTCTCAAGCCTCAGATGTACACCTACTGACCAGCATCATGGTGAAGACTCACACTTTTCTAGAAAAGATGCAGGAAGCCAGCTGACGTAAAGTTGAAAACATGCATCAGCCAGAAAGTGCCAGTAAAATGCTACCTTGCATCTTGCAGACAAAAATCTGAGCAAAAGCAAGGGTATTTCAGACTTTGAGAAACACTGAAAATCTAGAAAGTGGGAAAGCATGTGTGCGAACTATCTAACTGATGAGGGATTGATTTCAAGAACATGCCATCTAATATAGTAACGTTAACAACAATAATAATCTGATTTTTTTAAAAAAATGGTTCTGAATAGAGATTTCCCCAAATATCTCGATAAAAATGCTAAAAAATTCTCAACATTACCAGTCATTGAGGGAATGACAATTGAAATAATATGACACTTTTATCTAATGAGTCTATACAGCTTTTTATCTAAAATACAAATCTCAAATACCGTTAATGGGGATGGGGAACTCAGACAAGCGGCTGGGGGTGTGAAAACCAGTGTAGCTATTATGGATGCTGTATGGACTTTCTTAAAATCCAGAAATAAAATGGCCACACAATTCCAGAAGTACAACCACCCACCCAGAAGGAAATGAAGTCGGTTTGTAGCAGGAATATCTGCAGTTAAAAGTTGATTGCTCATTTGCAGCACCCAAGATATGGAAACAAGATTAATTTCTGTCTACAGATGAATGGACAAAGAAACTCTGTTTGTGAAAATTATCCATCCAATAAATCCTGCACTTTGAATTAAAACATAGGGAACTGTAGGGCATTATACTTAGTAAAATAATTAAACCATGGAAAGATGAATGCAAGTTATCCCTTATATACGGATGCTGATATTGAGCCTGGAAAAAGTGTTAAGGAAGAGGGATGGGCAGAGGATGGCCAACAGGAAAGAAAACTTAGCAAACCGAGTATTTGTGATTGACAGCAGCTAATTGAATATTAAAAATAACTCCAGGAGTTTCCCTGTATTTCCAGAATTTTTCAAATGCTCTAATGCAAAGACTGAATCACTGCATATTACAAACATGTATTGACATGCTTCCCTACTCTCTGTAAACATGTTTTATGTATTATGTATCCATTAGATATAATAAAACAAAAATTTTATGAATCAACTTTTGCCTTTGGTATTGCTAGTCAATCACACTCTTGAAGAGGGCTGGTAATACATATCTTTTATATGTGTGATCTATTTGACTGAAGAAATAGTCAGGTGCCTATATAATAAATTTTATCTTCATATTCCCTGACATTTATTTTAATTCTTACATGACATTTTGGAAGACAGGCTTTTAAGGATCCTTTCCACATGCCAACTTTTTGATAAATCCATCTGCTGCTTCTCCTCCTGTCTGGGGTCACATTTCATCTTAGGAAGCTCCACTAGGACACCAACCCCATCTCCAGGCTTTTTGATTCCAAGCGGTACAGCCTTTCTGGAAGAGGGTCTGTGAGATGAGCTACTTGGGATCTTGTGTGTGTGCATGCCCAGTGGTGTCTGCCTCCCCTGTCTGGCTCATTTCACTCCTATGTCCTCTCAGGTCATCCGTGTTGTTATAAATAACAGGATTTATTTTCCTTTTTAATGGTTGAATAGTTCCCTATTGGGTCTACATGCTGTGTTGCTCTATCCACTTATCCTGCAAGGGATTCTCAATCCTATTTTGACCATTAGTAAGTATTTCCAGACACAGGACTATTAGTGGGTGGGTGGGTGGGGGAGTTAGGTAGTCAACTTGTAGGTCAGAGGATACTTAGGTATAGTAAAGTGTGAGGAACACGTTTCAAAAACTCCACTGAACCTCGAGGTGACTGTACTCAATGACGATGTGATCAATGTGCTACTGAGAATTCTTTACAGAAAGTGGCTGACATCCCCATGAGATCATGAGAAAGGTGGAGCACCTGCTGAATGACAAGATCTTACTGTTCCAACACCTATGTGTGCTTCTAAACCTCATCTTTCACATGCTAGAAACACAATAGTATCTGCCAATTTAACATTTGGGGGAGATTGGGTCAGAGGAATGAAAGGAAAGGGGAAGTGATATAATCATATTTTAATTAACAAGTATATGTATTTTAAAGGCAAGACCTTATAGGACAATGGTTATATCACTGCTCCCAAGGGTAGTGTTCTGGCCAGTCTTCACAAGCTGGATGGAGTCTGGGAGCCCACCCTATCTCCCACCTGAGCTAAGTTCTAGGTTACCCTGATTCCTAGGTGGACACCACACAGAGCTACTCAGATGGACTCCACAGGCATGTCTGCATTGAATTCCATGACTGTGAAAAACAGTAAATAACTAACTGCTCAGATTGCCACAAAATCCAAAGGGCCAGCTTGCCTTCTTAACATGAACGTGTCTCTAAAGCAAAATCAAATTAAACTAAAGAAGGCAAGTGGGAACAGGATGGAGCAGTTGTACTGGGACATGAAAAATGGCTCCTACAGGCTTTCCATATTAGATATCACGGCATTGTGATGGTATTGGTGTCTGCACACCAGGACTGCCTGGCTGGCTGATGCACATGTGTGAGGGCTGGCTGGAGAAAGGGGAAGGATGCTGAGAGCAACTCACCGGCATATCCCTGCTCCATCACTTGACATCTCAAAGACACTTCTGCAAAAGAATAAATGCTGTGAACATGCCACTGTTTAACAGATTTCATCATTCACAACCTGATTCTAGGGGAACAGAGAAGTGAGTGAAAATTTATGTAAACAAACCAGTACCATCGTGCAATCACGAGTTTCAGGGGGGAGACCTGGTTTCTGGCAGCCTCTGCCATAGGCTAAGCCATCGATCTGTCCCCACCACAATGCCAATTAAAGAAATAAGGAATGAAGGAATGGGACAGAAGCAAACAGAGGTTTATGCAATGTTATCACATGGAAAAGAGGGATTGAAGAGGTGCTGCTCTGTGACCCCAAGCCTGTTGGGATACTGGCTTAGGTTTACATTGAGGGATCACGAGCTAAGCATCACTAACAAGCCTAGTCCTGGTGTGGTCCTGCAGATTTGGGGCCCGACATTGTCTCAGCTCCAGTCTATAAGAAGGGTCATAAGTTGTTAATCTGTCATCTCTGCCGTCACTTCAGGGAACATGATTCCTGCAACTTGTACTTGTATTGCAGGGTATGGCCCTGACATCATGAGTAATTGTCCACAAGGAGAAAGGAGTGTCTTTCCTCAGAAGGTTTGCCCTTCCTGGGAACCAGGGAGACTGCAGGTTGGGACCATGCCTTAGCTCTGTCGTCTTTGACAGTCAGGCAGGAGTCTGAGTGGAGAACAGGTGCAGGGCAAAAGCCGAAGTGCAGAGTTTTCTGCCTGCTTTCCATTTGCTTCCGGACCAAAAAGAAGAGTCAATGCTTTTTAGAAAAATAACTTCTAAGCCTCTATTCTGTAGCATTCTTCCTGCCTGTTTTGTTTTTGTTTTCATGAACAATGTCTCACTCTAGCCTAAGCTGCTGTGCATCTCTGTGTGCTCAGGCTGGCTCAGAGTTTAACATGATCTTCTTGCTCAGCTCCTCAGTTCTGAGGTTACAGATGTTGGAGATATGCTCAATTCAATAGTGTGTGTGTGCGTGCGTGCGTGCATGCGTGCGTGCACGCGTGCGTGCGTGCGCGCGTGCGTGTGTATGTGCCGTAGCATACCTGTGCAAAGACCCATGTCTGCCTGAGGACACCCTTGGGTATCAGTTCTCACCTTCCACCTTGTTTGAGACTGTGTACAGTCTCATTGCTGTGTACAGTGGGTTCACTGGCCCATGCGTTTTTGTGGGTTCTCCTATCTTGAGATCCCATCAACCTCTTAGGAGAACAGGGATTATGGACATGTGCCTAGATTTTACATGGGTTCTGGGGATTGAACTCAGGTGATCAGACTTGCCAAGCATGGAACAATCTCTCCATCCTCAATATGTATGTATGTATGTATGTATGTATGTATGTATGTATTGCATGTATGTATGTGTATACACACACAAAAAAACAAACAAAACACTGAAAGCAATCTAAATGACTTTCACCAATAAATAAGGAATGGCTAACTTCTAAGATTGTCTAAAGTGATGTTAGAAAACCACTTTCTTCATATAAACCATGTTGATAATGTTCATCAATAATATATCCAATGCAATTTGATTCTTGCCTGAAAATCCATGTCCAGTTGTAAAAGTAGAGGGGAACTCTCTGGGAAGAGGCTAATACTGTATTTTATTTATTTATGATTTGTGGGTTATATGGACTTTTTACTTTAAAATGATCTGTTTTCTAGAATTTTTCCCCCTTACAATGAGCATGTAAAACCATTGAAGATTAAATAACAAAATAATGCAGTGTAACTTCTCATAAGGAGAAGGGCCTTTTGACATGCAAACAGTCCCCCCACCTTGACTGAGAATCCTTGTGAACTTAATTGTACCCCCACTTTTATCAGCACTGCTATTCTAACCCTGAGATGCCTGCCTGCTCCTTGCAGACTGGAAGTGAGCATGTTCCATAATCCCCAGGATTTGATCACAGACAGCCATGTTGCTTCAAGCTGGATTTTGTTTGTAAGCTGGAAATTTTGGGGTTGAGATGTAGCCCAATATTGCACCACTTGCTTAGCACCCATGAGGCCCCAGGGTCTATCTAGATCAATACTGTAAGAATTCCGAAAGAAAAATTTCTTCCCCAATTTCCTCACTGGGGATGCAGCTGGGGTTTTTGTTTCTGTTTCTGATTTGGGACTTCCATTTCAGTTGCCCAGAGGGAAGGCATTGGGGCACAGTGATCTGAACTCACTAGGCTGTGCAGCAGCTCCCACAGTCCCCAGGTGTGTGGGCTCCTCTGCACTCCTGTGGAGAGCAGGCGCCTAAGAGCTCTCCATTCTCCAGGCTTCGATTTCTGCCCCTGCTATTGTATTTCTTCTTAATACTCCCAGACCCTACATTGGAAATAATCTGTTATCACCCAGTACTTCTGTTTGTGACAGGTGAACTTCCCCTGACCTCCATGCTCTTCTAGCCTGTAAGTCCGCCTATTGCTTCCTTTCGAAAAAACAAGCAAATAAATAAAAATAAAAGAGATGATTCCATTAACTAAGAAGTATCATGGCCTTCCAACATCTAGTAATAACCACTGGCTTTTGCAGGTGTTAATTTTAAACTCCAGTGTAGCTGTTGTGTTCGTTTCTCCTGAGAGTCAGAGTCTGTCTGTTGCTGGCTTTTTTCTTTTCCAGATCCAGATATCAAGATATCAGTTCACAACCAGACTTGCCTTTGAATAGTAAGTTAGAATATACTTGCCTTTGAATAGTAAGTTAGAAATGTGCACATTTGAAATAATTACCTGTTCATTATTTTCACCTCCAACTTCATGACCAAGCACGCTTGCACAAGATAGGATGTTTGATCTTAAAACTAATACAGCACAAAGACAGCAGACTGGATGGCTTGGACATCTGTCTGAGGGCCTCTCTACTTAAGGGGGGACTTATCTGTCATTACAGCATGTGCTGATCTTCATTTCCTACTCTTGCTCCCATTAGGAACAAACAATTTAAGCCAATCTCTCGTTCCCTCTTGAAGGAAACATAAAAGAAAACAAGAAGATACATAAATATAGGCCCCTAACCAAATCTTGGGCACAAGGTTGGTGCTTTGATTGGCTCCTCCCCAATTCAAGTGGAACCCTCAGTTCTTTGTTTGCTAACCATCTTTTATCCAAAGTCAGCCAGGCAGTTAAAATTGTTTAAAACAAAACAGGAAAACAAAGCAAAACAAAACAAAAACCTGAGGAGAATTTTTGGAAACCCCATTTGGAAAGTGGTTAATGGGGCTGGAGATTTCAGCTTCTTCCAAAGGAGTACAGAAAGAAGGGTTCCCAGTGAACCCGGAGCAAAGGACAGAAGAATCGGGAGGAGCGCTAGGAGCCATACATAGCATCTTAACGTTTAGGAAAATGAGGAACAAAGATGTCCAAAGAGACAGTCCTTCAGGAGCTTTTTCTAACATGTAGTTTTACACACCTCCACCTGTTTACAGAACAGCTGGATCCAGCCACTGCTCATGACTAGGCTAGTGGAATTCCCCTTCACGATGACAAATTGAATCTTATTGTGTACAGGTGCAGCAAGACTGGGGAGGGTGTGGCCTTCTGGGAAGAACCATTCTCCAAACCAGACAGAAGTCTAAGCTTGTTTCCCAGTCCCAAGAGCCTAACTGATGGGTCTCAGCTGTGTGAAAAGCCTCACACAGTCACAGCTAGTCATGGGGGAAATGGGGATGAACACTGATAGAGTTTGGATCTTAAATGTGTCCAAAAGGCCTGTGGTGCTATTGGATGATGATGAGCCCTAAAAATTGGAGTCAAGGGCCAAGACAATGGTTCAGTGGGTAAAAAAAAAAGCTTGCTGTGCAAGTCTGATGAACTGGGCTCAGATCCCTGGAACCCACAGAACAAGCCAGATGTAGTGGCATGCATCTGTGACCTAAGGAGTCCTGCCACAGATCGGAAGAAGAGACCAAAGAACCAGAGAGCATGCCTGTCAGCTAGCCTGGAGCATGCCGAAAAGCAGGAACAACAGGAGATGCTGCCCCAGCCAAAAGGTAAGAACCTTGTCCTCTGACCTCTACATTTGTAACATGGTACACAGGCACAAGCACACACCCACACACAGAGTATATATGTGAGTGTACAGTGTGTGTGTGAGAGAGAGAGAAATAAAATAAAGTAGAAGAAAATAAGAGGTAGAGCCAAGTAGGAGGCCTTAAACTAGTGGCACATTCCTTTAAAGTGGATTTTGGAACCCCCACTCTTGCTTTCTGGCCATAAAGCAATGGATGGTCTCATTCCACCAATGCTGTGAGCCACCCTAGACCTGGAAACAATGGGGCAACTGGTTACAGACTGGGATCATGGAAATTTGGAGTCACAATGATCCCTTTTTTCTTACCAACTTGATTATCTCAGGTATTTGTTAGTCCGGAAAAGCTGACTAACTCCATTATCACTCTGCCTAGGGACTGGGTAAGGGCTAGAATGGACACAAACACAATGTTTGGTATCTGACTCAATAAACAGCAGCTGCTACCTTTGCCTTCAATCCTAAGATAAATACACACAGTCCCTGCTCTTCTGGAGTGGGCCAGTGAGAAGCATTGGCGAACAGGACTCTACATTGCTAACAACTCAACTCTCCAGTTAGCTGTAATATACTGCTCAATTGAAGATATATTGTGGGGAGGAAGTTACTGCATTTTCTCTCACAGAAGCAGGAGGAATAGAAAAAGAGACTTGGAACTGGGCAACTTAGACACAACAATCTGTTTCATTAGCCTGGAATCTAGTCGCTAGGAAATCTCACCTGTAAAGTATGAGGCCCTCCCACCACCCATCCCAGCTCATCAACAACCCTCAAAATGCCAAGGAATCAATCTGGCACCTCCCAAAAGTCTGGCTACTTCTTCAAATCTGTCCTGCTCTGTGCTCAGGAGCCTGTCCTCTGTTGCCCCAACAATATGCTGAGATGCTTAAATTTGATTAGTAATATTTGTGTGACATCTTGAACACTTTATATATTTTTCTGCTAGGTCTGCGTAAACATGCATTTCTGGCTGTGGTTTAAAGCTGTGCCCCTCTCAGTGTTTTGTTTTACCTGCTGGCTTAGTATGTTTTCGGTTGCTGTAGCAACATGTAAGAGTCTGGGGGCTTTGTAAAGAAAAGAAGTTCCTTTAGCTCATAGTCTGGGAAGCTGGAAGTTCAAGATCTGGAAATCCCAAAAGTGTGGCCTCTGGTAAGAGCCATCTGTCTATATCACAATATAGAGAAGAATTGTGCACAGGAAATCACATGGTGAAAAACAAGAAACAAAGGTCCCAGGAGGGGGCAGGCCTCTCTGTTTTATAGAAGCCCATACAACCAGGACCAGCCCACTCCTGCTGGAACTGACTCTCTCCACAGGCAGAGCAAATATCCATCACATGAACATTTAGGAGACACAGAGAATCATGTCCAGAAGACAGCATCTAACTCTTTCCTTCTCAGAGTCTGAATGTTAAGGGAATATGGCAGATGGAACTGTCTTCCCTGGATCAGAAAGAATCAGGAAGCACGCCATACCATCTTGGTTTCCATCCAGATTTCAAGGTCATTATAATAGCAGCATAAAACTTTGTAAGGTGCCTAATGGGAGGAGACACTGGGAAAGTTCATTTCTGTTTCTGACTATCTATGTCCTATGGCTGGAGGAAATACACAAATATTCCATTTTATTCAAATGTGTTCAGTTAAAATACTATCTGCTCTGTCAGTGACAGCAGATTCAAAACAGAGATGCTGGTGACTGTCCCAGAGACATTCAGTGTCTATCCAGGAGTAAGGGTGTAAGGGCAGCGTCTTGTCTTTTGGGTCCTATTCCACATCTTAAATGTGACAGGCTAAAATTAAGATTTATTTTAAAATGTGTGTGTGTGTGTGTGTGTGTGTGTGTGTGTGTGTTAGACCAGCAGTTGGTTGTGAGTCACCCCATGTAGGTACTTCGAACCCAACCCTGTAAGAGTTCTTAGATATTGAGCTACCTCTCCTGTCCCTAGAGTCAATATTCAAATATATTAATAAAGTTCAAGTAGAACTATTAATAAAGTTCTACTTGAACTTTATTAATAAAGGCAAGTAGAAAGGAGACATCAATGAACTTCTAAGTTATTTTGGTAAGTTGTACTGTGAAGGAAACTCCTGAAAAGCTGTGTCTCCAGAGACTGGCTAGGAGATTAGAATCTCAGGACTGTGGAGTGATTGCAGGGCCAGAGGCTGATGACCTTACCTTGGGCTCTTTCTAGCCTTCAAGAACAGCCATTCCTCCCCACTTCTGTGCCTAAGCTAACATTTGTGAGTAATAGATTAAAAAAATCTTTTGGAATCTATTAAGTTAGCAGACAAGTAGGTTCTATCAAAGCAAAAGCTAAGAATTTCATCAAGGTAGCAATGAGCCTATAGAAAAGCTCCCCCTATCTCCCCGTATCTTCCCCTCCCATGGACCCACCAATATATTTAACTTGCTGTGGTTTATGAATACCTTTGTTCTATTAAACTATAAGACTTCATGAAACTGTTGCTTTCATGTTGGAACTTAAAATTTTGGGGGGGGGGTAACTCAGATCTGTGTTCCAAGGCCATAGTTGCTCAAAATGGCTCCAGAATAAACTATCGTCTCTTTATTCCCTTTAAGATATGAGCTGTGTTTTTTTTTTTTTTTTCTTGGTTTTTTGGATTTTGTTGTTGTTGTTGTTGTTTGTTTGGTCAACATTAGTTTTTACACATTTCAAGTTTTAAAGCTTAGAACAGCATAAAGACTTTTAGACCCCACCGATAAAGCAGCTATAACCTGAGGATGAGTGAATACCTAACACACTTTCTTGTATTGGTCATGTAGCTATGCATGTTGTCACTGCCTTTGGTTACTATGAAGCCATGAAACAAGTATTCTTTTCCAAAAAGGAGCAGACACATCTAGCGTCATGTTCATAAAAAGGAGCTAGAACTCCTTGGAGAAAGGACCTGTCCTGAGTGGGTGGAACAGGAAACCATGAAATGAACCTGAAATGTTGTTACAAGAAGTAAAGAAGAAATCAAACAATCCAGGGCACATACCATAGGGGCACAGAAGCCTTCCTGAAGGATCTCCTTGACCAAAGCAAAGCCAACATGATCACCAACATACTAGAATTCTGCAAAGGAGGTAGAAGTCCACACGTGTTTGGCAAGAACAACTAACATCTGAGTGGAGGGGGTGTGCTTTCTTACAGTCCAAAGCCAGATAATACTTGTAGAAGCAATGATGGACCACAAAATTACCCTCTCGAGACCACAGTCCTTTTCTGCATTCTGGTCCAGTTTGGGAACATGGGTTGTTTTTATAGCTATGTTGCACTGTATCCTTCAGTCTGGAAAGCTCTTTAGTCTTTCGCTATTGGTGAAGTGTCGTAGAGTTCAGGACTTCCATATCCTGACATGACCCTTAGTCTGTGTTTGCTATATGCTTCCTCGTGATATTTACTTTACTCATGAGGAGAGATCGTGGTTTTCCCCATTGTCTCTCACGCCCACTCATGCTGTTCATTGGTGACCTTTACCTTAACTGTCTAGTCTTGTGTTGTCTTCCAAATCTCTTTAACCTAAATTCACTGCTTTTAGTTTCCTTATAGTTCATAGAATTTGTTCGCCTTCCTCCCAAGTTCATATAATGTTTATTACCCTGGAGGCCCAGAGTGACATTCCAAGGCTCCAATGGCGTGTTGAATTGACATCATGGTAGACTATAGTGACTACAGCTGCAATCCTTTTGAACTTGGACACAGCTGAGAGTCACTCTGTTACTGTGTTCCTGGGAAGAAAACCTGCTTGTGTTGGCTGCAGTGGACTCGTGCCCATGAATTACTTTGAAGTCACGTGCTGGCCTCGCAGGAGGAGAATGTGATGAAATGGAGCATGCCTTTGAAGAGGATTTGTTTCTCTTTGCTCCCAGGCCCCTTCCTGTTCCACGTTGGTTAGATAGCCTCAGGCCACTGTCACTCATGGCTTCCCAGGGACTGGTTCTTGTCAGGAGATTGTTTTGGTTATCCCAATTCCCAACCTTTCCTGTTGACTTTGTTTTCTTTCTCAACCTTGCAACAACACTCAGCTGTCTGAGGAGGGCTCACTAGGAAATGTTTGCTTTTCATTAACTCGTTTTCTCTCTATTAGAGCCAACAGAAAAGCAGAGGAGCAAAGGGGAGAAGGGGCCCTGTTCAATTAGCCTAATTAGACTTCCCACTTCAGAACTATGTCCTGCCCTGGTGAGTCCTCCACTGCAGACCCTGGGAAAGCACAGTGCTGCTCAGGGTCTCAGTGCCTCTTTGGTCATCTGCTCAGTGTTTATTAACTCTTAGGATACGCTAGATGCTCTCACATGTACATCTTCTTATTTTTATAAGAACACCACATGATGTGGTCTATTAACTCCATCTAAAGACCAGGAAATTAAAGTTTAGAGGAGTCAAAGACTGTTCCCTGGGTTCCCATTCTCAGACAAATGTATAAATGGTTTTGCATTTGGATGCCAGACTTTAAGCCATTGTTCATGTGTATTTTGACTGGGGGGGGCACTTTGGTTTATAGCCACTTAGGTCTTGAGTTTGCACTCACTGAACTTCCCCATGGCTCTCCTAGATCACAGGACTTGCCTTGAGCTAAACCATGAGCTTAGTGGGCATCTCTCAGCTCTCTGCCTGCCCCCCACCTTGGGGCAATGTGCAGGACAGAGGAGACATGGGAACTGTGCTGGACTGAGACTTAACTATAAACACTGGCACAGACTGTGTAAATGAAAGTCCATCCAGTATAGAGTGCGATTCAGAGTGGGAAAGGGGAAAAAAAGAGTGTGATGTTTTATGTATCATAAATCAGCTAGTGCTCATCTATTCATTCTCTTGTTAATTAAAGGCTGGAGAGGGAGGAGACTCATTTAACCCCCCACAGCTTACCCAGGCCAGAGCCAGGCTGTAAATCCAGAGCCCCAGACTTCCTGATATAAAGTAGTCAGATGGAAGTCAAGCTCCACCATCTGGGGAGCAGCACGGGAGCAGGTTGACCTGGGAGGTTGGGCGTTATGCTACAAGTCAGTTTTCAGGTCTATGGTCCCTCTGAGAAAGAAGATAGTCAAGGTCCCAAAAGTCTCTGAGGGAAAAAAGGTGTAAAAATATTAGTAAAAAGGAGATTCAAGATGGAGGGTGGAGAGAGCAGAACTCCGGCCCCTCTCTCCACGAGATATAACTGCTTCTGGCAATACCACCTGCATCAGAAAAGAAGGTGGATATCAAAGAAACTCATTATGGAGTTTGCTTTCAATATGGCAAGACTTGGACAAGATACTGCTCTTGTCTGGACTGTTTGACTTTATGATGTATAAACTGGACATGCAGCACCTACAGAAAAGTGACTGCTGATTCAAGATGGACATTGCTACAGAGTTCCTGCTTCATAGAAGAGTCTGCCAGACAGTCTACAGGATACAGGAAAAAAAGTGCCTAACAAACTGTCAATACAGGTGGACATTTTAAAGTTTCTTGCTTTGCTGAGGAGTCTGCCAGACACATTATGGCCTATAGGCTGAAGATGGAGCATTACAGAACTTTGGGTGACTGACCAGGCAGTGAGTTGTCTCTGTCATTTCTAGAGTTTATATATTATCCTTCTGTGGTCTTTGATGGAGTTGAAGACAGATAGTTATGATTATAGTTTTCTTTAGTTAAGATTAAAGATAAGTTACATATAAGACTTTAGATTCACAGAGTTAGGAAGATAATGGAATATTTTGTTTAAATCTTGCTAATTGTTAATGGACTAAACATTATTAACTGTGGTTCTTATTTGATAACTGTTTTGTCATATATATTTTGCTATGTTAGGGATAAAACCCTTCTGTTTATTTTAGACAAAAATGAGGAGATGATGGGAGATGTCATTCTGTAAATATGTTTCTCTTATTGGTTAATGAATAAAGCACTGTTGGCCAATAGGAAAGCAAGATAGGTGGGACTAGGAGACAATGAGGATTTGGAAAGTAGGAGGGAGGAGATTCAAGATGGAGGAAAGAGAGAGCAGAACACCGGCCCCTCTCTCCGGTAAAATAATACCATGTGGAAATACTTAGATTAATAGAAACAGGTTAATATTTAAGACAGAGCTAGCCGATAAGAAACTAGTAACTGGCCAACAGCCTTATACATATATATATACATATATATATATATATTGGTAATAAATACATAAAGTCAGCCTATTGATGTCATTAGTAAACAATAATATTTAATAATTTAAAAGTAAATTACATGGATTTAGTTATGAGGGTGTGTACATGCCGTGGATTTCAGTGTGGAGATCAGAGGACACCTTATTCTTCATCTACCACATGGGTTCTGGGGATCAAACTCAGGTTGTCAAACAATAGCGAGAGCCTTTATCTATTGAGCTATCTCACCAGCACAGACACATTAAATTCTTTTAAAAATGTACTAAGGTCTACTTTATATTATAAATGTATGATCCAGTGATTTATTTTCAACCATACCATAAGTCAGCTTTAGGAAAGTCCTATAGCTTAATAAGGTCCATTGTACATCATTTGCAATAACTAGCAATTATTGAGTGCTTGCTGTATACTCTGTTCTGACAACTTCACTTGCAGTGATACTCAGAAATTATGTTGTTATCTCCCCACCACCATTTCACTAACAAGGGAACTAAGTCTTGAGAAAGCTGGGTAACTCTTCAAAGTCACTCAGTTCCTGGGTATCCTGGAAATCAGTGTCCTAGATTTGAATTCAGAGTCTCTGCCTTCAGAGCCTGTGCTCTTGGTTACTATACTGTCCTTGTTTCCATGTTCATACTTCTTTGCAGTCTTTATGATTTCTACAATGCTTTTCCAAGATGTACACCTCATTCTCTCCCCCCCCCCTCTCTCTCTCTCTGTGTGTGTGTGTGTGTGTGTGTGTGTGTGTGTGTGTGCTCCCTCCCTCCTCCCCTCCTCCTTTCTCTTTCTCTCCCCCCTCCTCCTAAGTGCTAGGATTACAAATGTGTACCACCATACCTGTCCTGTATTTCCTTCTCATTCTGGGTGTTCACATATTACACAGATGTAGAAACTTCGAATAATTAACTGTATGAAGAGGTGTTCTGAGGCGGGTGTAGAGGAGGAGCATTGAGCTGGTGATGTTCCTGCTAATAGTGATTACACTTCCTGGATGGAGTGTGTCACACAATGAGGCTGAGAGTGCAGCACAGAGGAAGGCAGGATAACTAACTGTTGGCCTCAGAGAGTTGACCCTGTATGAATGCTTTCTAAGGATGAGTATCATGCTGAAGAACCACTATTGAGAATTCTTGATCATTGGGGCAGATTCATCACACACCTGTCAGAACAGCTATTATTGAAAATTGCAAGATAATACATTGGACAGAATGTAGGGGGGAAAAGGAATCCATCTGCTGATGAGAATGTAAATTAGCAATTTCTTGCAAAAGAGATTACAGAGGACCTTCAAAACAAGAAAAATGGTACTGACTGGTGATCTAGCATGCCATATCCAAAGGAAAGAAAATCAGTACATTAAAGAGCTAGCTTCATGCTCATATACACTGTAATGTTAGTCACAACAACCAAGGCATGGAAACAGCCTGTGTGTCTATTGACAGCTTAATAAATTAATAATGTGCATATCTAAACAGTTGCTACTTATCCTTGTGGGGGCGGGGGATCTTGCTACTTGGAGGAACACTAGTGAAGCTAGATTGTAGAGCTCAGTAAAATAAGCCAGGCTCAGCCTTAGAGAATCTCACTCATACATGGGGATCCACAAGAATTGGCCTCACAGAAACAGAGATCAGAATGGTGCTACCCAGAGACAAAGGAGGCCATGGAGTCAATGAGAGGCTAGTCAAAGGTTACACAATTGAAGTCCCATAGGAAGAATAAGAACCTGGAAAAAAAAGTGTCCCCCAAATGAAAAGAGACCTTCGTGTGATCCAGGACTGTGTGTGCTTGGATAGATCTTATCTACTCGAATATCAAAGGAGCTGGCACTGAAAAAAATTACTTGCTCTAGAAAGCTTTTACCAAGACAGATAGATACTTTGTGAAGAATAAGGTTGTGTTTGTCTTGAGAATCAGGTTCTGTGCCTGGTCTTAAGGCTTGGGTAGTGCCCTGCTTCTGGAATCCCCATGCTGAAGGCTGGTATCTGAAGACTCCTTGTAGGGGTTCCCATTTATTAGTTTGTTTATTGTGGCAACTGGGGATGGACCCCAGGGCCTTGTGATTTCCTAAGAATTCTCTTCTACTGAACTATACCCTCAACATGAGTTTTCCTTCTCCATAAAATCAAAGGAAGTCTCCAAGAGGAAAAATCACCTAGAATTGGATTTTTAGGTTATTGGTGGGGAAAATAAAAACAACCCAGTGTAAGAAATCTCATTTTTGGTAGTTACTGTAGGGTTTAAAATGTGCATTTTCAGCCTTATCCACACCACTTTCAAAGAGTGTGGTAGAAGAGTGTGGGAACTCTGATCCCTTCCAGGAAGCAGGCCTTCCAGACAGCATCCTCTCTCCTTCCTCTAGATCGCCTCTGTGCTCTAGTACTCACAGCTGCTGCTGGTACTGTGTCCAGCTCTAAGGATACAGAAGAGTTCCTGACAAGTACTGGTGACCCTAGAAGAACACAAGCCAGTTTGGTCTGGATCAGACAGGAGTGTAAAATCATAAGTAGATGGACAATTGCCTATGAAGGCTGAACTCAGACAGTTGACATGGAACCCAAAGTTCAAGCAGAATATAAGTCTGTAAGGCATGAAGCAGACATCAAGGGGACCTGTGGCAAAGCCAGAGATGGAGTGCTAATAAGAGTGTGGAGTGTGCACTAGAGTTAGGGTCAAGACCAAGACTGAAGAATAAAACACTTGACTAAGCATATGGACACGGACACACACACACACGCACACATACGCACATGCACACACAAACATGCACATATACGCACATGCACACACAAACATACACACATACACATGCCCATATACACATATGCACACATACATACACTCACACACACATGCACACATGCACATATACACACATGCACTCACATACACACATGCACACACACGTGCACACACACATACACGCATGCACACACAAACATACACACATGCACACGCACATACACACACATGCACACACACGTGCACACACACATACACGCATGCACACACAAACATACACACATGCACACGCACATATACACTCACACACACACATGCACACATGCACATGCACATACATACACATGCACTCACATGCACACGCATGCACACAGACGTGCACACACACACACATACACACACATACACACACGCACACTTTTTACTTTTTTACAAAAGCTCCATGCATTCCAAGATTTATATCATTATATAAGAGAAAGGTATGAAAACAAACCCAATATCTAGGAAAACTGCAGTAAATTTTGTCTTTATAAAGGCAAAGTCAAAATTATGTGAGTATCTGATTATAATCTGAGCAAGTTAAACACAAAGAAATCCAGTGTTCTCCTGGGTCATACCAGGCAGTAAAGGGTAATGGAATTAAAGAAAACAAGTTAAGGGGGAAAATTCTGTGTCCACACACAGTAAATGCTGCTACAGTTCCTTTTATATGTAGGGGAAATAGACAGAGGGTTAGAAATCCAAAGACTTTTCAAATATACTTCCAAAGTTTATTTTCTGAAAAAAAAAATCACTTGGAAAAATTCATTTCATGTGACATATGGAATAACATTAAAGAGTCAATTACAGGAAACTCGATGTAAAATAACTGTTGGTGTGCATTAAAATAGTTGCCCTCAGAGTTAATTCAATGTATTTATTAAAATAATGTTTGAGCCAATATTAATTTAGTACTTCCGTGTTCTGGGAACTCTGCTGAGGGTTTTATGTATGATGTCACTTGTTATCCAGGGGGACAATTTCAGGATCCCTTATGTGTTCACAATTCTCAAGAAGCTCAAGTCCCTTCTACAAATTGAGTAGTATTTGGATATAAACCCCACAATTATATATAATTTCTAGAGTATTTATAATGCCTTACAATGCTCAGTGTAATATAAATACCGAGTAAGCAGTTAGTAAACCACATTGTTTTAGGAATTGTGACAAGAAAAATTCTGTTCTCAGTCAATAGAGAGGTAATTTTATTTCTGTTACTCTTGATCTGTGACTGGTTGGAGTCCATGCATGTGGAATTCTTTGTATTTGCAAATAAAATTAACATTAGATGTAAACATTATTTGTCAAATAAGAAGTTGTAATACAGAGTCTACAATATGATGGTAATCTGGGTTAACTCTCCAGACTTCAATGCTGGAGCCCAGCGGTGATTAAGTGGTAAGCTCATCTTAATGTGAGAAAGATGACAAAATGCAAAAGATTTGTAGTTTGCTTTATTTTGAAGACTAGGGGTATGTTAAGCTGTATACATATTTTAACAATTATTAATGAAATGACTAATTTTGTATTGAAAAAAATGGCAGAAACCAAGAAAATGCTCATATTTTACATTTCTTTCTATGTCAATAAAAAAAGCACAAACATCTGAAAGGACAACAGCACAGATCTGCAGAGACAATTCGTAACGGGACACTCACTGAAACTTAACATGGAAAAAATGCTAACTTCATAAGCAATCTTGAAAGTGCAAATCAAAATAGCAATAGCATACCATGTCAAACCCAAGGCATTGGCAAACACTCAAAAGAATGGTAATCCTCGGTGTTAGCTGGGGCTGAGGGAGAGGGCCCTTTAATACCCTGCCAGTGGAGTGTAAATTGCTAAATTGAAACTCTTGGGGGCGGAATTTGGCAACACACATCAAAAGCTTTCTAAATGCAGATACCTATGCACTCCCATTTCCAAAGGACAGGCAGACTGGGAGGTGGCCACAGATGTTTAATGGCAGCAAGGGGAGAGGTCCTGAGCTGGGGCTTCTCCTTTGACGTGGAGGAAGAAGGCACTAATGAAAGATGAAGGAGGAGGCTCCCTGAGCTTCTGCTGGGAGACCTCTGGGAGACCAGGCTCCCTAGAGCCTGCCTGCCTGGTCCCTTGTTTTCCAGCATCCGTTTCTGGTTTACATCTTGTTTATTTCCCTGGGGCTCTTCCACATCCCTGTTGGACATCTCAGCTCATCTTTACGATAGTCTGGTCTTGGCTGTAAAGAGAAGGAGTGGAAACTGAACAGCCAGGTTATAGAATTCAGTGGGAGCATCAAGGGAGGTGGAGAAGACCAGAACAGGAGTCCCAGCAATACTGGGACTCGGGTGAGCATTGTATTGCTATCCAGACTACCAGATGGGCCTCCAGCAGGCTTGTTCTGGACTTAAACATTCACTGGAGCTACTCTGTTGCTTCTGCTGGAGGGCTCCCTCATGTTCCTTGTGAGTTTATGTCTCTATCTGGTAAAGCACCTGGAAGGGCCACAGAGATTCCTACTTACACCATACAGTAGTTATGCTGGGAATGTGGGTATCCTGATGATTGACAGTCTTCCTACCTGTGTATCCATCCCTGTGACACTAGGGAAGAGGGCTCTCTTTAAAGGAGCAGAGTTAGACACAGGAAGTCCCCAAACCTTCAATGTTCTGCCTATCACAAGTGCCTTGGGATGGTGTGTGACTCAGTACCCCAATGGGCCTGCTCTTCACCTTTACTCCTCGATTCCCTTTTGAGGCGGAAACCCTCTGGTTAACTCCTAAACAGCATTCGGCAACATAGGGAAATTGGACAAGAGACCCAGAGAGGTATATGAGTTCTCACACAGCAAAAGGCCCCAGAAGTAGATCTGTGCTTGGACTACATGAGGATGGAAATCCAAGTTTCCTCCTTTTCATCGATACTCTGTTGTGTGAGGCAGTGAGTGATGCCATCTCATACTTGCAAACCCAGGGAGTCTCCCAGCTTCCACACTGCTCCCCATGGTCCACTAGGAGAGAATGAAACTACAGTTGTGTGGGGTATGTCCAAAGTGGCTGTGATGCTCAGTTACACATACCAGATTCAGCTAGACAGTCAGTACTTGAGGGATTTGCTTTTTACTGTGCTAGCCATGGTCTTCTGTATTACAGAGGTGAACGCAGAGAAACTGCCCTCACTGACTCCATCCATGGGCAGGAGTGCCAGTTACATACGGAAGTAGCTGTGACTTCACAAGGGAAGTATGATTGTAGAGAGGCAGCCAGAGCCTTAGGACATCAGGCACGAAGTGTGAGACAGAGACCCTGGGATCTGGCTATGTTTAATCAACCTGGATTCTGTGGTCAAGGACGTCAAGTGTAAGTGACAGGGCCGTTTTTCAGCATCTTCAATTAAGAACTGAGTTCTGCTATGTCAGGTCCTCTCTGGAGTTGTCGATAGCTGTGTGTGTTCTACTCTTGTTTCCCAAGGACTGTTGTGTATTACAATTAGTGTGCTTTCTTTGTGGAGTAAGCACTTGTGAAAATGGATAGAGGGATATTATCAAAGGCTGCCCCTGGCAAAGCAAAGGCAGACTGGAAAGTGAATGAGATTGCAGAAGTAGTCAGGGTAACATTGCTGGGGATTCTTCTCCATGCACACACACACACACACACACACACACACACACACACGACACAAAAAACACACACAGAGAGAGAGAGAGATATGATAGATAGACAGATAGAGAGAGAGAGAGAGAGAGGTCCTTGTCAGCATTAGCTGATGACACAAGTCTTACTTTCATCATGACCTCTCGACCTAGCTCAGCCCATCACACCCCTTCTTACAAAGAGCTTCTGTGGACTTGCTGTCAAGAAGTTTACTTTCTAGCTCCATGGTGATGAAGCATTAGATTTTTACAAGGATCACTGACTACAGGACTGGCTCAGAGCTTGAATAAATGAGGCCAAGCTCACTGGTTAAGTCCCAGGAGGAGGACCTATTAATTTCCCAGTACCACAAGCTACAGACCTACCACCCGAGCAGGGCAGCTGTCTCCCTAGTGCATGGCCAGAGACCCTGGGAGAACCAGTACAGACCCAGTCTTCAAGCCTAGAGAAATAGATCCAGTGATAGTGGCTCAGGAATGGGACTGTCCTGCTCCAGGCACTGTGGGAGAGGTCTATCTCAGACAGAAAAGTACGCATTACCAAGCAGAGTCTAAACACAGTAACTTCCACCCTTAAAATCTGAGTGGTACCCAAATGATAAACAAGGCATACTTGAGGAACCCTTGGTAATTTCTACACAGAACTCAAAGAAGTAGGAGAGAAGTAATGGCCAAGCTCCCACCATGCTGATATGTTGAACCCTATCCCCAAAGATGGTGGCTTAGGAGGTGGGGCCATTGGAGGATAATTAGTTCTGAGGTTGGAGCCCTTGGTCTCAGTGGTCAAATTGCCTGGATACAGAAATGCCACCGAACTGGTGAGCAATGCCTATCTGTGATTGTGGAGTGATTTTAGGAAGGATTGATATGTAGTAGCACCTGGGGTCTGGAGGAGAGACCACCTTTGAATGTGCGCATTACCTTCCAAGCAGCTGGCAACCATAATGAAGGGAAAACTGGAGAAAGGCAGCACTGCAAGCCCTTTCCTTCCTGAGGGTGTCTATCTTATCGCTGCTACTGTCATCATCCAGAGAAGTCACACTCCCACTCCGTCAGCCTTTCAGCTCAACACCAGCATCTCCCTAGGGAGTATCTGGGCCTTCAGCCCTGGAATAGAATAGCTGGAGTGTCCAGTGTCTTAGAATATGCAGCCACTGGGTTCTCTGCTACTCCAGCATGAAGACTGTTGCTGGTCATACTGTGAGAAGGGAATGTTTACTGTAACCCGGTGTTTGGTATGTTTGTCATAGTACCTTGAATGGAACAAGACTAAAATGTCATCTATCAATTCCAACGGTCAATTGCCACGGCAAAAACTAGAACAAGTTCATGTTTCTCGGTTGCTTTTCTCTGCTACTTGCTGGGAACAGAACTGTACCTCTGGGGAATAAGGGGATCTTCTCTCCTGTTTAGAAGGGACTACTGCTGACTTTGTATTCTCAAAGAGGCACAAAATACAGAGCTGCATTTCGAATGCAGGTCTTTTAAAAGAGTGTCTCTGCTCAGAAATAGTGTCTCTGCTCAGAATGGGTGTTCTCATTCTTCCCAAAGCCAGCATGTTCTGCTTCCTCTGTGCTCCTCGTTTCAGTATCTGTCAATCAATCATATTGTATACATACATATGTTCATATACTGTAATCTAGCATAGCCCTGATAACTGAACCCATAGCCCGAGTTACACTACCAAGCAGCTTAATTTTATTGTTAAGAATTTCATACTCATATACAATATTTTCCATCAAGTTCATATCCCATCCCCTCTCCCCAACCCCTGTTCACCCCTACATACCTCCCACTCCGTATGTTCTTTTTATTTAAAACCACTAAGTGTTCTTAGTGCTACCAGTATGTGCACAGATGTAGAGTCATCTACTAGGCCATGAATTCAAGGTCCACATCCTGCAGAAAGCAAAGGTCCCCTCTCCTGGCCACCATCAACTGCCAATAATAGCTCCTCAGCTAAGGGTGAGTGAGTCTTCTTGATCACCTCACCCATCCATGCAGGATTTTGCTGGTTTGATCTAGTGCAGGTCTTGTGTCGGTTGTACACATCAATCAATATGACCTGGGAAAGGCCATACCTCTTCGAATGACCACAATGGGCTTTGCCTGGGAACAGGTCCCTACTCACTTCCAATGCTCACTCACTTTGTCCCTGAATCCTGTGAGTTTGGGTAAGAAAGTATTGGCTGATCTTTGCCTACACTTTCTCAAGCCAGTGTTTTCTACAATGTGATCTGACTCATCAACCAGGAGTCATACCTGAAAGCCTCACTAGGCTATTTTTTGATGCTCATGCCCCCTTGCCAGGAATATAAAAGAGGACTTCCTAGTACTACGCAGATCTTCAAGTAAACAGGACAAATGCATAAAGCTCACTTGTAACAAACTTATCTGATGACAACTTTAGACAGCCAGACACTCCAGAAGCCAGCAGAGCCAGCTTCTGTCTGGCAGCCTCAATTGAGTCTGATACTGTATGACCGCAGGTGAGCTGACGTGAAAGGCCAGCTGAAGAGTACAGGCTCTGAACACTGAGCCTGTGACCTTAAGGCAAGTGTTTACAACTCAGTTCACCCATTTGATGGTGGTTGGAGTATTGACAGTGCTTCACCAGAGCTGCAGTTGGAGAGTTCTCACAGGATAGACACAGGCTTGGCCTTTTCTTCCTATCCCTGCCTCCTGCTTCTTTATCTAAATGCAGAGTGGGAATGTCCCCCATAGGCTCATTCATTGGAATACTTGGTCCCCAACTGGTGGCACTTGGAGGGCAGGTTATTAAACCTTTTGTAGCTGGAGACTTGTTGGAGGAAGTATGTCACTAAGAGATTTGATAATCTCTCCCCACTTCCTACTTTCTCTTTCTCTTCCGTGTAGATGAAAATGTGACAAGCTTTCTGTTCCTGCCACCCCACATAATAGACTCTATCCCTCTGGGTAAGCTAGAATAAAACCCTTTCTTCCCTAAGTTGCTTGTCTTAGTCACTGTTTTATTGCTGTAAAGAGACACCATGACCAAGGCAACTCTTACAGAAAAATTCAATTGTGGGCTGGCTTACAGTTTCCGAGTTTAGTCCATTATCATCACAGGGGGAGCATAGCAGCACACATGGTACATAGCAGTAGCTGAAAACTGCATCATGACTGGTGTGGGGGGGTGTCAGGTGAACTTGGCCTGGGCCTGGGCCTGACATAGGCTTTTGAAACCTTAAAACCTTACGTGAAACATGCTCTCCAACAAGGCCACGCCTACCCTAGTAAAGCCACACCTCCTAGTTCTTCTCAAATAGTGCCACTTCCTCATCCCTAACTCTCTCAAATAGAGCCACTTCCTGATGACTAAGCATTTAAATATATGAACCTATGGGACTATTCTTATTCAAACCCCTGCACTGACTTTGGTCATGGTGTTTTGTCATACAACAGGAAAGTAGCTACTCTCTCTTCTGCGGAGTTTTACAAGAACCAAGGGAAAACCCCATCCAAAAGTCTCTGAAGGTATTAGACTGTGCCTTGAATGTGGCACACATATCCAGCTCTTGCTCTGCATGCCTGTGAGTCCACTGCGGCTCCTGGAAAGGAGTATCATAGACTTATCTCAAACCTGTGGGTCTCTGAATCCTGGAAGCTGGATGTCAAGATCAAGACACTGGTATACCTGAGCACTGGCTTCCTGACTTACAGCTTTCTATCTCCATAGTGTGTCTACATATGGTCAGAAAGCCAGAGGGACCTTCTGAGATCACCCAACCCCCACTAGTGCTAAAAATCCAATCAGAGCCCTGAGCATAATAGGTGACCTTTCTACCACTCAGGTACAACCCCAGCCATGGAGTCACCTCTTATAAACCACAAATCTGTACCTCACCTCCTAGCACCATCATCACCCTGGAGTTTAGAATGTCAGTGTGTGAACTGGGGGAGCATATCTGGACCACGGCAATAGAAGAATAGGAACACTGCCCATTCCTCCGATCTCTGATATTTATGAACTCCAGCACAGTCCTTGAGGGATGAAATGTCTGACTTTGGTGGAAACGCTGTTAACAGGCTCTGTCACATAGGAGTTCCTGGGTGCCTTCCTCTGGGAACTCCGGTGTCTTCTACAATATTAGACTGTAATTTCTTCCAAGTTGTTTTTGGTGTCTGTCTGTGTTGAGCCTGCACCAGGCCTTGTATGTCATCTGCTTTCCCTTGGTCTGTCTGAACTGTCCCCAGAGCATGAGTTTAGAGGGGATTTGGTTTCTAGATTAGTCACCGAAGCCTTGCAGTGCCTCCTCTGTCCAGTGCTTGGGCTCACAGCCTTCTGTCTGACCTCCAGCCTCTCCTTTCCTGGGACTTGCTGGTTTCCCAGCCAAGGCAGGCTTTGCTGGCCAACATGGTAAAAGCAGAATCCCTACACCTGCTGGTTTAACCGTAGAAGCCACCATTTCTTTTTTACAAGAAACATATGAGTCATGGAAAATGGCTCTGCTGCCCACAAATAACCCGTCTCAGTACCTGATGTGTGGGGAGTGGGTGGCGGGGTGAGGGGGTGCGGGGGGGGGGTGGGACAGGCAATGGCAACAGAGACAGAACTAGTGCTAAATATACATTACAGAGTTAGTTTTTGAAATATCTCCAGGCCAAAATATAATTTAAATAAGAAACACCCCTTGTTTCTCTCTAGAAAACAAGACACAGGAATATTCTAGAACCATATCCTCTTGCCTACTGATTGTTCAGGCAGTGAGTGATGAGAACCCAGGAACAGCATTGTTGGGCTGAGAGGAGGGCTTTAGGAAGCTGTTCTCTCTTGATGGACTTTCCCAAAGATGTGGCTCAGCAGAATTCAGACCAACATGGTAGACGCATGACTTCAAGGGAGATTGATGCTTCTTGCAGGGTCCCTCCTGGTGGCTTCAGAGTCCTGGGAAACATGGGGAAGGG
The DNA here is from genome assembly GCA_030556225.1 of Cricetiscus sungorus. Classification (NCBI taxonomy): domain Eukaryota; kingdom Metazoa; phylum Chordata; class Mammalia; order Rodentia; family Cricetidae; genus Cricetiscus; species Cricetiscus sungorus. Next base: position 42,799,006 of record JANBXA010000069.1, on the reverse strand, counting down.
GACTGCTAGTAAGATTTTTTTCTTCTCTCTCTCCTTTTTTCTTTTCCTTCAGTGCCTGCAAATGAACCCTGGGAGTCCCTGGGACTCCAGGCAAGTCTCACACTTGCCCAGCAAGTTTGCCACAGCTGCCTTTGATCTGAGTCTCCGTCTCTTTTATATTGACTATTTTTAAATTAGCAGAGAAAGCAGTGTGTTATTATTGAATTTCCATAAGTGTGCTGTGATTTTATTGACTTCTCCCCCACTCCCTGACGTGTCCAGTTTGTTCCCCTGTTCCTCTCAGTAGTCCCCCTCCCTTTGTGTCATTTGTATCCTATTAGCCTTTTTATTCTCACTCCCCTCCTTAAGACCTGTTTCCTCCTTTCATGGTCCCCCCTGGTTTATATGACTTCACTCCATATGTGTGTGTGTGTGTGTGTGTGTGTGTGTGTGTGTGTGTGTGTGTGTATACATACATACATACATACATACATACATACATACATACATACATATTTACAAAAATTAAAACCTAGGCTACTTTTGAGAGAGAAATGGTGTTATTTGTCTTTCTAAGTCTGGTTTACTTCATTTAATATAATTTCAAGATCCACCAATTTTCCTGAAATTTTTAATGACTGGAAAAAATTCTATTGTGTATATGTATTACATTGTTAAATTTTGAGACAGAACCTCTCAAGCTAAACAGGGTCTCCTGGTTAAACTTTACTTTGTAGACCAGGCTGGCCTCAGACTCACAGAGACTGGTCTACCTTTGCCTCCTGAGAGCTGAGATAAACCTCCCTCTGTATCACATGTTCTTTATCTATTCATCTGTTGACAGACATCTAGGCTGGTACTGTTTCCTTGCTATTGTGAAGAATGGACCAATGAGTATGGGTGTAGAGATACCTCTACTGCAGGATAGAGAGTCCCATGGTATATGTCTAAAAATAGTAACATATATAGTAGAATATATAGTATACTATACTCTGTAGAGTAAAATACAGAGAAGCAATGACATAGTACTATTTTTAGATTTTTCTTTTCTTTTCTTTTTTATTTTTTTGCTTTGTACTTAAAAAATATTTACTTTATTTTATGTGTATAAGTACTTGCCTATATGCATATATGTGCATGGCATGCATGCCCGCCTGGTGCCCTCAGAGACCAGAAGGGGGTATCAGATACCCTGGAACTGGAGTCGCAGCAGCCATGTGGGTGCTGGGAAACAAACCTGGGTCCTCTGTAAGAGTAAAGAGTATCAGGTGCTTTAACCTCTGTGCCATCTCTCTGGCCTCTGTATTTTCAGTTTTTGAGAAACCCACATACTGATTTCCACAATGGGTGCACCAGTCTTCCCTCCTACCAGTGGTTAATAAGGATTTCTCTTTCCCCATGCCTTCACCAGAACACATTGCCATCGGTTCTCTTCATAAATGCCATTCCAACTAAGGTAAGATGGAACTTTGGGGAAAATTTATTTTTCATCCTCTCCAAGGTGCCATTGAATGAACGCCTTACACAACAGCAACTGCCCATCTCTTTGTGTTTCTTCTTTTGAGAACTTGTTCAGTTTCTTTGCCGTTTTTTATTTTTTGGTTTTGAGACGGGGTCTCAGTAAGTTTTGCAGGCTGACCTTGAACTTGTGATCTTCCTGCCAGACCCCAAGTCTTAGGATTATAGGCCTAAGGCACCAGACCTCCCTGGTAGGAATCTGTGGTACATCTTCTATCCCTGCTTCCAGTATCCTCTGCCTTAAGAAGAGAAGCTCTAGTGTGTCACTGGAGAATTAGAGTAGATATCTGTCTGCCTTAGGCACTCCTGTCCCTGTGAGTCCCCATTAGGTCCCAGTCCCAGCAGACTCACTTTGTTAGACATGATTTTGAATACTTGGCTAAAAAAAGAAGCAAGAGAACAAACAGAAACATTGTCTTTCTGAAACACGGACTGGAAAGGAACCCACAGAGGTCTTGAGCTTATTATTTCCTGCCTCCTACAAGTTGGCTGAGATTAGAGACAGGTGCCATCATGCCTAATGCTAGATTGTTTTTTAATAGTCATGGGTACCTTTGTCATAAGGAAGGAGAGGGCATCAAAGCTTGCTAACCAGGCTCCTTTGGGTTCAGATTCCTGGCTTGTGTGTGTGCAGAGGACAAGTGTCTATTTGTACAGCTGACAAATTCTGCTGACACCACTGTGATTCGATAGTCTTTTATTTCAGTAGCAATTCTGAGACTATTAAATGCTAACTGTCAACTTCCTGTCCCTGCTCCTGTCAACCACCAATGTCCTCCATCTGTATGATCTGACTGTCCTAGGTCCCAGACTTAGCCTGAGTGAAAGGGTTTCAAGTTCAAAATAAGTGGATAAATGTCAATAGGGAAGCTGGACTCTGGTCTCAAACAAATTCTAGACTGGTCTACAAAACATATTCTAACCACGGGAGTCTGCTAGAGAGATTCTGCCTCAAAATTTAAACAAGTTTATCCAGCCATAACAAAAAAATAAAATTTTCAGAAAAGTTGGTGGATCTGGAGGCTATAGTATATGAAGTGAACCAGCCTTAGAAAGACAAATAACATCTCTTCTATGTCAAAAGTAGCCTAGGTTTTAACTGTTACATGTTTTTATAAACGTGTTCTCTCCCATGCCTTCTCCTCGGACTGACCAGCTCACTATCTCTAAAGGCAGACTCACTCTCTTCTCCCCGTTCTGAAGCCCACCCACTGCTGTCTTCTGAGACATTTGCTCTAATGGTATGACAGGAGATGTGACATTCACTTGATAAGTGGTCAAGGTTCATACTGAAATGAACCTTCCTGGGTCTGCAGAAACTATGGCATAGGCAAAAACAAAACGCCCAGACTGGAGTAAGCAGGACCCAAGACAAGAGAGCCGCAGGGCACCCCATCACTGAAATACCTAGTTCTGGCTCCTTTCTGCTTGGGCCCTCTTAAGGCTAAAATGAACTTGTATTGAGGGCCTGGGAGGCACAGGACTTGTGACTGGCCTTGGCCTCCCCTAACTTCTTCCCAGGGATTTTGTTCTAACAAGAACATATCTCACGCTTATCTATGATATTTCCAGAGTGGTTTCAGTAGGGAAGAAAATCAGTCACAATGGAGAGCAGACCCTCATCTCTTAGAGGCCCAGCCCTCAGACTAGAGATTGCTACAATCACTCAGAGCCCTTTAGCACACTGAGGGGATGGGCTCTACCATCGGAATTTCTGTTGCCTGCCGAGGATGGGGTCCTATAATGCACCCCTGTTACAGGCAGGCTTTTCCCGCCACCCGCCAGCCTGCTGCTGGTCTGGGCCCACAGCCACACCAGCCCCAAATAACACTCAGAGACTCTGTATTTGATACAATCCTGTTGGCCAGTTACCATTATTATTTATGGGCTAGCTCTGTCTTAATGATTAACCCATTTCTACTTATCTAATTATTTCCATGTGGCTCATCTTATCCAGGAGCCGCGCTGGCGTCCTGCTTCCTCCATGCTCTACATCTTAACTCCTCCCTCCTACTTCCTCTTTCCTCCTTGTCTCCTAGCCCCGCCTATCTTGCTATCTCATTGGCCCAACAGTGCTTTATTAATTAACAAGTATGAGAAACATATTTACAGGATAACATCTCCCATCAACCCCTTTTCTTTTTCTTTTAGAGACAGTCTCACTATGTAGCCTGCATTGACCCTGCGTTCATCAATCTCTACCTCAGTCTCAGTGCACAGAGCTAAGGTGTGGCCACCACACCCGGCTTAACCCTGATGCTTCTAACATGTTCTCAGGGGAAAGTACTGCTCCAGAGACTTCACTTTAAAGACCACTCTGACACTTCCAGCATGTTCTCAGGAGAGACCACCCTCTTCGTGGTTTGAAGAGAGAAAGCTGCCTTTTTATCAGAGCCCCTTCTGGAAAGCAGATCCCCCCCCCCCCCCGGCCTGTACTGTTCTTCCCAACCCTCTCAGCTTGGTAAGGCACAGGGACTCTATGACCACCCTAAGAAGCCTCTTGTGAATGTCCTGTCCTCACAAAGGATGAGTGAAGATGGCTCTTGTTCTCCCACTGCCTGGAGAAAAGGACTAACGACCAATAGATGTTTGCGTGCGGAAAGGAAGTTCTGCCAGCTGTCCCTCTGCTAGCTCTGAGGAGTCTGTGGAGATCAATCAGTTCATCTCATCTGCTGAGTCTTTGTCCTTAGGGATGTCATAATCATGCACTTTCTGAAAGAGTCAGTCTCCTCAGCATGCCAGGCTTTCACCACATTCTTCACAGATTGAGTTGTTAGTGGGCAGAGGCTTCCATCCTTATTGAACACAACTGAAATGGAGTGGTGGGTAGGGACATGGATGTGACCATATCACTCTATAATGGCTGCCATTGCTCTGTGCACCTCAGCATTCCTAGGCGAATAGGAATTTGCCTGAGGAATAGCAGAGGAGGCTGCCAGTTGTTACAGAGAACCTCACATGAGATAACACACCACAACATGCTCCTCTCTATCCTCCAAGCCACACACTGGGATGACTGTGTCATCACATCCTCAGCCAAGAGGACCACAAAATGGTTGTAGTTAGTGTGCTGAGTAGCACTTAGAGAGGAACAGAAACAATTATGCACATGTAATATAGAACCTACCAGAATTTATCCCTCAGGATTCTGGACATACCATTATGTCTCTCATTCTCAGCAAGGAAACATTTTGAGCTGTGTAGTAACATTAAAGAACAGTATCCTGCAGCACTCGTAAGCCAGGACAAAACAGTACGATCTTCCTTCCAGAACCAGAACCAGAACCAGAACCAGAGCTAACAAACGACCTAGCAAGCCTGCTAGTGAGAACACACCCCACAGAAATTGTATCTGTAGACCTAAAAGCCAATCTGTATCTTGATTACTGCAACACTAGTCACAATAGCCAAGACAAAAAAATCAATGTTTGTGTCCAGTAGTGGGTAAATGGCTAACAAAAATGTGTCATGTGCACAATAGAATGCTAGTCAGCCATAGAAAGCACAGATCTGTCATCTGGGGGCAGAACAATGGGTCTAAAGGACATGATGATAACTGAAACAAACCAGTTGCTGAAAGGTAAAGAGACTGATTCACATGTGACATCAGAAAGCTGATGTCAAGAAGTAGAGAGGATAGTGATTATCGGAGGCTGGGGAAGAGAAGTCAAGAGAAGGAGAAAAGACATTAGTCACTGAGAACAAAGTGCACTTGGGAAGGGTGGATTTTTGCATTCTGTTGTACAAAAGGCTATCTGGTCAGGTACACTGTGCTGTGTTTTAAACAGCTGCAAGAGAAGGCTCAGGATGCTTCACCATAAAGCAAAGACAAGTATTCAAGGCAAGGGCCCATAGACAATCTCACTGTGTATATATGCCTTAGTGTTTCATTGTCCCCTATGCATTCATACCATTATTTTGTGCCAATTAAAACCAAATGCAAAAAGGAACATCTCTAAGGTAAAGTATTTGCCTAACTTGTGGCAGGCCTGAGTTTGATCCTCAGCAATACAAAAAACAAGACCAACACAGAGCAAGGCAGGGCAGATGGTACTCAGACATTGAGGCAGAGAGAGAGAGAGAGAGAGAGAGAGAGAGAGAGAGAGAGAGAGAGAGAGAGAGAGAGAGAGAGAGAGAGAATGAGAATAGTATAAGCTGGTGACTGAGCAAAGCAGAAGCTAGGCTACAGAGAAATGGAAAATTAAAATGGTTTGGCCAGCTGGCCGGGGGCAAGGCACCTTCTGAAAGGTAGTAGAATTAGTTTTGTTGGGTAAAGACTCAGCTTTATGGACACAGCCTGGGGCAGGTAGAGACAGACTGAAGTTGGGCCAAGCCTCTAAGCAGTGTTTGGAAGTCTGTGCTTCATAAGAGGCCATAGCCCTCAATAAATGGCTTAGGGAAGGGTAGTAAGCTTTCTCATCAGACTTTCTTGGACTGCCATCATGCAAATGACACAAAACTTATTATTAACTATGAAAGTTTCTCCTTTAGCTTAGGCTTTTTCCAAACTAGTTCTTATAACTCAAATTAACCTACTTTTATTAATCTACCTTCTGCCACATATCTTTTTACCTCTCTTCAATGTTGTAGGTCTACTTGTTCTGTGTCTCACTGGCATCTCTACCTCTCCTCCTTCCAGAATCTTCTCTCTCCCAAGAACTTCCACCTATTCCCTCCAGCGTAGCTATTGGCCATTTAGCTCTGTATTAAACCAATCACAAGGCTCCTTAGACAGAGACATATCCTTATAGTATAAATAAATAGTCCCGGGCATTTACCCCTTTTGAATAATTGAAAGGAAAGGTCTTCAACTCTAACATGGTAAAACCATATAAAATAAGTACATTTATCAGGTAAGAATTATATTCACAATGTCCAGTCCATTTGTATTTGGCAAATTCACAGAAATTACTCTATCATCGCTCTTATCTTGATGAGACCAAAATTTTACACCTAAACCACAACTTGTATTACCATCCTAAAAATATCTTTTCAGACCTTAAAACATCTTCAACAACTTAAGCCCTTATGTTTTTCAAACTTCCAAGCTTTACATCTCTTAAGTAAGTTTCTTTTTATGAATTTGGCAACAAGGAAAGCTGTAAAACTATAACTATTTTTCAACCTTATCATAGACTCAAGAAGAACAGAATATTACCTGAGTAAACAGGAAGTACAGAACAAACAACTTCCAAATCTAGGGAAAACACAGAAACATCTGGCTGCCAGGACAGTCACCCAAGTTTCTTTCTGCAACATTGGACCATCCATCTTTAGCCTACAGGCCTAGAATATTTGACAGACTTTTCTGTGAAGCAGGAGTTTTGAAGGACTGACCTACCTTGTCTTGGCAAAGTTCAGCAGTCACTTTTTTGTGTGTCCTGTTTGTCCAATTTGAACAGCATACTGTCATCAGTTGAGGCAAAGGCAGATTCTTGCATGGTCGCTAGCTTTGCCACATTGAAAGCAAACTCTATATGGAGGTTCTTTGATGCCCATCATACTTTTTTATGTAAATTGGTGCTACCAAGAGCAAGATGAGTCTCGCTGTGATGAAAAGCCTTATGTTCTTAAAGCATTTTAAATGTTATATCCTGTAGGTCTCTGAAGTGTTTGAAGACTATCTATCTATATAAAATACATCTGTTCAACCTTGAAAACATACCTAACCTGACTACAATTTTGATGGCTATAAGTGACTAACTACTAGCCTGTGTTTCTTAATTATCCTAAACAGTTTTTAATAATGGTTTTTAAGGGCTAGAACTTTATACTACATTTTAAAATGTGCCACATAAGTACTATATATAATATATATATATACATATATATTACAATATGTATACATATATGTATTCATATATACTATTATAACAAAAATAACCCTAAATTTATAAATCAATATACAAAGAATCCATACCAATGTAAAATATTTAAGAATAGTAGTTTTTAGTCTAAAAGTAGATTCAATAAACTATCCTTTTATCCTATATTTTCTTTTCAGAAAGGGTCCCTGAATCTAATATCCTTTGTTTAGTTTCCTCCTTGACCATAACTAATATCAACTTGCCACTAACCCCACTAAAGGATGATAAACATCCATAACTCACAGACTGACCAAAAACTACCCACCCCACCTCTTGGAATTTTAAACATCATGGTTTAAACACATTCCTTCCTGTTGTCTGGGGGTGACAGAATCTTTAGAGGATCCTGAGAAAATTTAGATAATGGTCAAACTCTGGGAAAGTTATTTGTATTATTTTCTGTCTAGTCTCTGTGTAATGGAAACATGTACAGCTTATCTGAAGTTCTGGCTGGAATAGTATATGATACTAGACCACTTTAACTAATCATCTTGAAATTGACCTGAGCAGTTTGTAATCCAAAGCTAATATTAGAATCACATTTGTCAACTTACTGGTATTACCCCGATCCAGGTGAAATTACTGTTGCCCAGCATCCTTTTAGAGACTTCAAAGGTAGTTGTTAGGAAAGTTCATGGTCCACTGCAGAAAACATAAATAGTTTAAATGTCATATGTAGCAGATATCAGAGAGGTTAAAGGATCGCAATCTGTTCAATACATCTGGGATACACAAATTTAATTCCTAGTTATATGCTTTAGATCCAACCTAACATCATATACAGGAAGCTAGATGAAGCTTATTTCTAGAATTAGTAATCTATATGACCATTATCACAACAGAATATATGTGTGTGTGTGTGTAATATTCTTATAAATTTGGAGATAATACTGAATAATATTTGTACCTTAAGAAAAGTTTTAAAGAGTCAAAATAAAACCAAATGATTATGAGACTAACAACAATAGAATAGTCCCTTAATTTTGGTTTTCTTCTGTTCCATACCAACTGGCTTTTCTTACATAAGACAGAGATATTGAATTTTTTTTTAACAAGCATGTTTGAGTTTAGAGAAGGAGAGAGTTATGCTCCAACTCCAAAGCTAGCTTTTATTTTTAATTGAGTTGGAACTACAAAAGGCCATTTGCCTTATTTATCTGAAGAGAATAGCAGAATCAAATATTTGGGAAGATTTATGATTTTTTTGTTGTTATTGTAAATATGCTATAGCATTAAGCCAATTTATTCTTATTCTTGGGATATTTTCTCTAGATGGCTTTTTTTTTTGATGTCTTATTTGTCCATTGGTATTTAGAATCTTTAGTTAGATGCTTTTATTCTCCTGGGAAAGACAAAAACAAAAATCCTGCCCCAACCCTAACTTTGGGGAGTTTCCCTTCTTTGGCAGGTTATGTCTGATCAAATGAAAGACATTTGTTAGTTTTATAAGTTAGTTTTGATTGTATGGTGATACAGTTTGGCAAACTATCCTAATCAAGGGTATCTCCTGTTCAAATCTAATCTTTTGCAATCTTGATGGTATCCATAGTTTTCTTTTCCCCCACATAACACATATCTGGTTTCCATTCTGAAGTGAAGATATTCTTAAAATATACAGGTTGGTTTAATTTAGCAGTGGTTTTTTTGTTTTTTGTTTTCTTTTTGTTGTTGTTGCTGTTTTACACTCTAGTGTCTCTCAGCAGCATTTACCTTTAGTTCATTAGCACTTAAAAATTTAAAGTCAACAAAGCAACACACAAAATCCAGGTGCTCTGCATATTTTCCACCATTATATGGCTTATTTTTTTAATATTACTTTATTCTTTCTTTGAAAACATAATTGTCATAATTGTTTTTAGACTATTTTTTCCATGACTGTGCATATACATTTTTTTCTTTAACATTTAAGTACATGTTTAAACATTTTGTACCTATTTAGAGTTTTTATGGCCTGAGCCTGAGCAGGCTTTACAAAATCCTTCAGTATTCTCTGACCGGTGAATCAAAGCTTAAATTGTTAGACAGTGGCTAGGTCACCCCTTGCAGTGCAGCTCTGGCCGTTGCTATACCCTGACAAGCTTTCTCAGACAACCAGCAAATAATGACTATTAATTATAAAAGCTTGGCCTTTAGCTTAGGCTTTTTCCTAACTCTTTAGCTCTTGTAACTAAAGTTAACATTCTACCATATGAATTTTACCTCTCTTTCATTCTGTACATTCAACTTTCTATGCTTCTCGCTGGCATCTCTGACTCTCTTCCTCCCTGAGTCCTCTCTCTTCCAGGAAATCCCGCGTATTCTCTCTTGCCTAGCCATTAGCCATTTAGCTCTTCATTAAACCAATCAGAAGGTGTACCTTAGGCAGAGTCATATCTTTACAGTGTAAATAAATATTCTTCAACAGAAAAGGCCACTGAGCTGGTGGGGGCAGAGTGCAGGGGTTAAGCCCAGACGTAGTGATTCTCTGAAAAGCCATTTATGCCTGCATGAAGGGCTTGTGCTTCTACACTTCCCATACCCATGAGGTCAGCCCCTTCTGCTGTTCCCATGCCTGCATCAGGAGTCCTCCCTGATGAAAGTACTTGTATGTATCACTCAACTCCTTTTCCACATTCACAGTCCTTCCCATCAAAGTAATGTCTGTGGTTTTATGTGGACCTTCCCCTCATCTCCTCCACCTCCTGAGTACTGGTACCTGCATCAAGAGGAGACTAGGCACATACTCTTGAACTCTATGGAGGATCCCAGTGACAACAAAACTTCCTGCTCATCAATTTGATTTTAGCATCAAAACAATGTACCTACCTGCTGATGACAGCCAGACTCTCCTGTCCCAACATAAACTTCAACCCTGGGAACGGAGAACATCAGAAAAACAGCAACTATCAGAAGGACCTGGGCAGTCCTAAACAGACCACTGGCTTCATCCTAAGCCAACCACCAGCCTTGACATAAGCTGACCACTAGCTTCAGGAATAGCATGCTTTGTTATTATGAATACCAGGCTGGCTTTAATCTAAAGAGAAGGTAGAGTTAAGAACAACCAAATAAGCTCATCTATCATCAGAGAGAGATGAGAACCCATTTAGCACATGCTGGGTCTTGTCTTTTCTAGGGATAGAAATGTCATCATAAAGGTTTGAATTTCGTCTGATATCTGTTTAAATAGCAAATGATCACCACATTCCTAACTTCTTAGTGAGAAAACTAGCTGAAGCCAGGCAACCTTGGAACCTCAGAGGTCTAGGGCTTTCAAGAGGGACCTTGATGGGGGTCAGGCAAAAGGCACTGTTAGTCTCAAGGACCATTTATAGGGGAAAAGAGGGCTACAAAGTGAGGGGAGGACTCAGGAGGCACCAGTATGTTATAGACTCCTTTCCTTTCTTCTTCCTCCTGCTCTCCTTTTCCCTCCTCCACATCTTTTGTTGTTGTTGTTTTCCCAAGACAGGATCTCTCTGTATATAGCCCTGGTTGTAATACAAGTTATGATAGAACATGGTTTAGGTATAAAACTTTGAACTCACCAAGATAGGATAGATAATAATTTCTCTGAATTTGCCAAATACAAGTGGACTAGACATTGTGAATGTAATTCTTACCTGATAATTGCCCTCCCTCATTGTATATAGTTTTACTATGTTAGAGTTACAACATTTTCTTTTTATTTAGGTAATACCTGATAATTGTTCTTATTATATATAGTTTTACTGTTAGAGTTGTTTTTTGTTTGGGTTTTTGTTTGTTTGTTTTAGGTTTTGTTTGTTTGTTTTTGGGGTTTGGTTTGGTTTGGTTTGGTTTGGTTTTTGGTTTGGTTTTTCAAGACAGGGTTTCTCTGTATTGCTTTGGAGCCTGTCCTGGAACTCATTCTGTAGACCAGGCTGGCCTCAAATTCATAGAGATGCAGTCCATCTGCCTCTGCCTCCCAAGTGCTGGGATTAAAGGCATGTGCCGCCAATGCCCAATTTTTGTTTTTTGTTTTGTTTGTTTGTTTGTTTGTTTTTTGTGGGGGTGGGAGTGGGATGGGGTGGACTGTTATAGTTAAAACCTTTCCTTTTAATTAGACAAAAAGGGAGAAATGTTGCAGAATATCTTTACACTGTGTAAAGAAGTGTAACTCTGATTGGTTTAATACAGAGCTGAATGGCCAAAGCTAGGCAGGAGAGAGTAGGCAGGACTTCCAGGGAGAGAAAGGAATTTGGGATGAATCTAGGCATGCAAGAGACACGAGTGAGGCATGGAGAGAGTCAGACATATACTATGAAGGAGAGCTAAAAAGCCATTTGATAGATTGTAGGTTAATGGAAATGGATTAATTTAAGTTATAAGAGCTAGTTGAAAACAAGCCTAAACTAAAGGCCACACTTTCATAATTAATAATTAGTTTTTGTGTCATTAATTGGGGGCTGGTGGCCAACAGAACAACAGTGCTTTTGTGTGTGTGTGTGTGTGTGTGTGTGTGTGTGTGTGTGTGTGTGTGTGCATGTGTGCTCCAGGACACATTTTTGTAGGCTCCAGGGATTTGGGACTTCAGGCTTTCAGGGCAAACCTCCTACTCACTGAGCCATCTTGTGCTGACCGCAAATCTCTGTCTTATAAATGATACTCACATAAATAAATAAATGACACAAGTTAAAGGGTTGCTCTGGCTTCCAGAGACTGGGAGTCCCCATGAGCAATGCTCTTTAGGATGAGAGCCCTGAACTGTCAAAGACCACCTGCCAATAACTGCCACAGAAAGTGTTACTTTGTATCCTTCCGTTAACTGTTGAGTGACCACACCACTTCCAAGCAACTTGCTTCCCAAACTGGCTAATCCGTGGATATCTAAAGGCAGATAATTAGCTCAGACAGCTAAAACTCCACACAGGATGAGCTACAGTCTAGGAATTACAACAGGTAACCAGGGGTCAACAACTCACTTCTGACCCCTTCTTGTCCATGCCCAGGAGAACTCATCTCAGTCTGGGCAATCTATTGGCACACACACCCACTGATGTTCTGACTGTGGGCTGTTTCTCTAAGGACCATTTAGCAGCAAGGGAAGGAGTGAATCTTGACTGGTTTTCACAATCCCATGTGGATAAATCTGGACTTGAAGGAATTTTATAAAGAATCTAATGAAGACAGAGAAGACTGATCGGATGATCCAGGACTCCTGCCATCAAGCCCACACTGCCTCTCCAGGGTTGTTTGTTTCTTTGCAGCTTGCTGCTTGGGGGCAGTGAGCATGCAGGAGCCTAGTTATTTTCTCCCAAGTTCCTGGCGTCTCCCTCCACCCCCAGCTTCTCCCTCACTTCACTACCAGCCTTCTGTCTGGTTTGAGTTTATTGTCAAAACACACCCAGCCAAATTACTTGTCTGCAGACATTTTTGCTGGCCTTGGTGTATCCACAGAGAGCTGCTAACGATCACCCTTTCTTGTGTGCTTGGTTCATCCTCAGAAGGGAACTGCTCATTATCCTTCTCCACTGCAGGCTGGGATGTCTGGAAACTGTCAGGCAGGCGGGATTCCCTCAGCAGTAGGGCTGGAGGCCCAGCATCTTCTGCTGGGCGCCCAGTCAAATCTCCACCGGAGGCAGCAATCACCACAGGTCCTGGCTTCTCTTCCTTGAAGCATGAGGGAATCTGGGGAGGTGGGGCCACAAAGGGGATACTTTTGCTCATAGTTGGCTTCCTAAAGCTCTTCAGGACCAAGTTACAAAATGAAAATGAGTAGTCCTTTGTGCAAAAACCAAGGGGAAAGATGCCTTTTGTCAGTGGTCTCTTTTTCCATTTGTCATGAATTTTGATTTGCTACTTAAAATTTTTAATTTGCAAGGATACGCTCTAACATTTATTATTACCTTATGGAAGGCCAGATTTAAATGCAGATGTAAGAGCATCTTACTCCTGGGCAGAATCACCAAAATGGCATGCATCACGGCTAGATGGTGGACATGTACATGTAATGATGTCACCATGCAAGTAATTCAAGAGAGAAGGAGCTCCCAAAAGTTATTCTCTAACCTCTACACATGGATCATGGTAGGTGCTGGCACCAGTACACACGTGTTCTTACACACACACACACACACACACACACACACACACACACTGCCCAATGTATGTGCATCTTTAATGACAGTTCAGTTCAGTTTTCACTTCCTGGAGAGAAAGGACAAAGGTGTTTTTCTTTCCTTTCATGTCCTCATTTTCGGCATCAATGTTTGGCTAATAAGAGGAAATCATAAAGCAAGGGGGGTCTAAGAGAGCTCCTTTTGGGCCTACAAAGATGATACAGTTGTTCAGAGCTTGTACTGCTCCTCCAGGGGATCCAAGTTCCATTCTGAGCCTTCATGACAGGTGGCTCACAACTACCTGTAACTGCAAGGGGGTCTGATGCCTCTCGCCTCTGTGGGCACCTGCACTCAAGTACACATACCCTCCCCCACACACACACACACACACACACACACACACACACACACACACACACACACACAATTAAAAATAATAAAAACAACTTTGTAAAAGGTCCAGGATACTGAACAAGCTGTGCCTTCTTCCTGCATTTGTTGCAAGTTCTAACATGATAGATCTGTCCGTACCTTTACCCAGGTGGAAGTAACACACGCTGGCTCAGCATCCACTTGGTCTTTCTAGGGCTCCTGCACCACGGGTAGATCAGAAGTCAGTGTTCATTGATGTAGTGTGTGTGGCATGCACATGGCCTGTATCCTCTCACTTGAGACTGTGCTCCATTGTCCCATTAGACTTTATTTACAAGAGGCAAACACAAAGATGAAAAGGTAAGAGTTACACCACAATGGGATGGAGTACCAGAACAAGCATGAGGTCCTCCCTGGCAGGGGTCCCGAGTGATAATGCAAGTTACGGGCTCCTGAAGCTGTCCCTGCCCCTACTTGAAATCTTGCACCTGGACCTCACTCAGAACTACACCAAGAAATAGAGGAGAGACATTAGGAATGGCTGGAATGAGGAAGCCAAATGTTGGAAATAGCCAAGTGTGAGAGGAGGGAAGGCCCTGGTAACAGAAGTGCCCACGCCATCTGTACCTTAGAACAACGCAGGCAATATTTTAAACTCTGGTACTTACTTGAACCTTAACTAATCCTAAAGGTCTGATTTAGCAGGTCCAGCTCTGGTCCAGGCATGGTTCAGTTTTTGAAGCCTGGCCAGTGTTGCCCCATGCCCTTGTGCTAGACTCATCTCTCTCACTCTCTCCTCTCTCTCTCTCTCTCTCTCTCTCTCTCTCTCTCTCTCTCTCTCTCTCTCTTTCTCTCTCTCTTTCCCCCTTCCTCTCTCCCCCTTTCCCTCTGCCCCCTCCCCTCTACATACCACACACATACATTTTTGTTTGTTTCTGAAGTTATCTTATTTAATTGCTTGAATAAAGTATAATTGGCAAAAATAGCATTGCAGACATGTTCTCTCTTTTTCAGCTAACACATATTTTCTGTCCTGTTAGAAAGTTAGTGAGACAAACAATGGACCCAGCTACTTACAAAAGGCCAGACTGTTCATTTTAGTTTAGCCCTGACTGTTGTTCTTTAGTTAGTTAGAAGAATAAAATGTGGAGAAAGGGTGGGGGTGAGTGGTCCCCAGTGAGGGTCCCAAGGGAGTAGGGCCCCACCGTAAGGGACCACATGGGAGAGCATAGCAGGTTCCATAGCAGGTGAGGGTGACCCAGGCAGGAGGGGAAAACGCGCCAGGCAGATAGAGCTTAAGTGGGGAGTTTATTTAGAAAGGGGAGTGAGGGAGAATGGAAGAGACATAGAGGCACTGGGAACAGAAGAGGAGAGAGGGAGAGAGAGGGGGAGAGAGAGGGGGGAGAGAAGAAGAGGGGTAGCTGGTAGCCAACTAAAAGCGGGGGGGGAGAAAGCAAAAGAGAGCATTTAAGTGGGCCTTGTTCATGTTGTCACAGTCTATGTTAGTTTATATGTGTCAGTTCTGTTATGTATGGAAGACACTGTGAGTGTCCATTAAAAAAAAAAAGATTATAATAGCATTTTTATTTTAAAAGAAAACCTCTGTCACACTAAATGCTGCATTCTAGCCAACAATCATTTTTTGGAAAAGGTTCCCTGGTCAAATCACTATGTGGTTCTGTCTTCAGCTGTGATTCTGGTTTATGCAGACATGGTACTCATCTAGCTACTTTAGTGAGCAATTAGAGCTTATTTTCACAAGGAAGCTCTGAGAATAGCATCAGAGATCCTAGACAAGGGGTGGGGAGGCTGCATTGTTGTCCTAAGAGTTGTGAATACAGTATAGTAAAAAGTTCTCCCAAGGGAAAGGCACACATTCATGGTGTTCTGCTATAACTTTTATTATTAGCTATTGATATTATTACTACTGTGCCTAATTTATGAATTACAATTTCCCACAGGTAGGTGTGTATAAGAAAATACAGCCCATGTAGGGTTCAATGCTATCCATAGCATGAGGCATTCATTTGTAGGCCTTGGGTATATCACCTGAAGGGGAGAGAGCTACCATATGTTTTTCTCTTATTTATTGTGTTCATTATTCATTATCTGCATTCTCCAGTTGGAGTATAACCTCCATGGAGACAGACGTCATGGTCTATTTATTCACTAAAGCATCCCAAGCATTGATATGCCCTTCACACAGTTAATATTTATGTATCAGTAATGATACGATTTGAAAACAAGAGCTGTTGGGAAACTTTGTAAAGCCGAAGATGCTGCAGGGCTGGTGGGAGTGTGCCTTCTCTCTTCTCACTGAGCATGCCTTCAGGAAATCTGGTTGCTCCAAACTCCTGGTAACTGCTATGCTCCACTTCACGGACTTAGGGGGCAACTGGTGGTGGTGTCCCCTTTGTGTTTACATTGTGACTTCTGGACCTAGTGCCACAAATTGAAAGAAGTGTGTGTTTCTCTCTTAGCCACCTACAAGGATGGGGCATCAGCTAAAGATGTGATCAGGATGACTAGCATCTTCCAAGTACTTTTGGTGAGCTAGCCAGAACAAAGGAATATCCTGAGTTGCTTAACATCTTTCCAGACATAGGAAGGGGAAGTGCTGTTTTCACAAAGGACCATCCCATCCGCTAGAAGAAATTAGCAGCCACCTCAGCTCTGGATTCATTACCTTAAGCCCATGACAGGAAAATAAACACACATTAGGGTGTCAGCAAGCAGAAGGTAAATTCCACACCATGTTCCCATGGCCTCTTAAGTAGCACAGGTATCCCGTTTAATCCTTCCCTCAAAATAAAATAAGAATGCTCTTAGTCTCTATTAATTCTTAAAAAGCATCCATTACATTCAAAACACTATTTTCTGTCCATTACCTGCTACAGTTGCCAAATGGAAGATTTTTTCCTCCCCACCCCTCCCCCAAGCCATTTAATCCAGCTATCAGGCTGGAAACAGGAAAGCAGAACATTCCGGGGTGATGATCCTTAAATCCCTTGAGAGCATCTTGAAACGGGCCATGGCAACCTTTGGTGGGATGCAATGAGACCTTAACGTGTGACATTCAGAAGCTTTTAGGAATCCATGTTGAAGATATGCCAGCAGGCTGCTTTCATGAGCTTTACCACACAGCCACCGGTCACTAATTCCATGGCTTGACCCTGTCCCTGACGAAGGAGGACCACATCCTCCTTGAGGAATCACAAAATCATTTCTTTCAGAGCCATGGTAAGATGGATGGCTGCCAGCTGATTAGTTCCTTCAATGTCCCCAGCTCTTCTTCAAGGGAAAGATGTCGGGAGGATAGGAATGGGTCAGAAGGGGTGTGGGGTGCTATGCTGCTGGTTCCAAAGCCTGTGCTCTCACCCTAAATCTAAGGAGCAGTGGGGAAGCCTCCTGCCTCCTCCTGTGTTGTGCCCCATATTGGTGCCTCTTTCTTTTTAAAATCCAGTAATGTAATCCCCTGGAGCTGGTAAAGTAGGCACCACCTTCATGGTTATGTGCTTTGAGTCCTCTTGTGTCTTTAGAAAAGGAAATAGGCCTGGGGAGATGGCTCAACACAACACATAAAGCTCATTGATGTGAAGTCACATCAATGCCATGTGGGCATGTTATCCCTCTACAGTTCCAGCCTCTGAAGATAGAGACAAGTAATCCCCAGATCAATCTGTTTATCAAGAATAGCCATATTGGTGAATTCTGAGTTTGATTAAGAGACCCTGCCTCATTGAATGAGGTAGAAGAGGCTATTAAGGATGATTTCTGAAATCAATGTTGGGCCTCTCCATCAGTGCACATCCAAATGTGTCTGCACCAACACATTTGTGGCCCAACACATGCCAACATACTTGCACACACAGATACACATACGTTTGAAAGAGAAAAACACACAAAAAGAAAGAAGTCAACTCTTCCTTTTGTGTACCTACTTGAGAGAAAGGATGGGTGAACATAATGCAACCACTTCTGTTGTCAATGAAGCCCATGAGAAAGTGTATATCCATGGGAGAGACTGGGTGACATTTAGCTGTAGAGATCACAGAATTCTTCAAAAAATTGAGGATGCTTGGGTTCCATCACGATGGATTCTTTCAAGTTTTGTACCCTCTAAGTTTAGAAAACGTCACTATGTCACAGTACTCTTTCAAGAATTAAGTAGAGCAATACACAAGTGCCCAACAGAGCCTTGATAGCCTTTTATCAAACAGACATCTTATCGAGAGCCTTATAAAATGCAAATCCTGTTACAGGTTGATGAAGAGAAGAGTGTTACAGTCATCACTTAGACTCCACAGGGCACTGGCTCCAGGACCCCACATGTATGTAGCCATATCTGCGAATGCTAGTGCCCTGTAAGCATGTAGTGACATGGAGTCGGCATGTGACTTTTGCATATCCTCTGGTACACTTTCAATGTTCTGCAGATTAGATATGATCTCAATACTTTATAAAGTCTATGAGAAATAATAGTCTAGGAAATAGAAATAAAAAGTCTAGGAAATAATGAGATGAGAGAACGCTTACTGAAATTTGATTCCTGGATCTGCAGCTGGTTGAAACACACACAAAGGGAGAACTCACAAGTACAGAAGACGGCCTGTGATTTCCTGTTTTGCACATTAATAAGTTGACCTAGCACAAACCACTCACTAAGGCTGCATCTCAGGACCAGAGATGCTGGTAAGAGTGAACTGAAGTGCAGCCTAGACATGCAAACTGAAAGCCCCCAGGTGATTCTGGCAGCTGACTGAGGTGGCAATCCACAATGTAGGACCAAATCCCTTGTTCCACAAAGGACAGGGCAGCATGTGGGAAGCTTAGTACCTCAGCCACCATAGAAGTCCTACATAGCATGTAGCCTGAGCACACCCTACTGTACTCTTGTCACTATCAACTGTGTGCACAGTTAAAGCTGAGCAGCTAGGGAAGAATCAGAACCTGGACTTGAATCTGAAGCTGGCCAGTTTGCAACACCATCTTTCTATGACATAATCTCTACCTGCATCTGCGAATGTGCTCAGGGTACCATGTCCACTGAGTGTGGTGATGCTCTAGTGCTGGGGAGGTATGATTGGGAGGATCAGAAGTTCAAGGTCATTCTCATCTACACAGCAAGTTCAAGACCAACCGGGACACTTAACTTTCAATACTAGGGAACTTTTCTTGAATCAAATCTCCATATTGGACTTGTAGAAACCCAGTGGTACAAAGAAGCTCACTAATTGCATTTAATAAATGAGAAAACACATTTGTGAGCCTTAAGTCACATAGAGTGAGATATTAGGGTGTGCACCCAGGTTTTCTGAAACATCCCATGCAACCCAATGATGTGTTTCCTTAAGAATGTTCTAGTAACTTTGGAAGATCTTTTTCTCTTCACCCCAGCTGACATATAATACCCTTTTCTCTTTTCTCTGGGTTTTTACATTTCTCCATCACATGCTGAGTTGCAGAAGGAGCCGTGTAGAGGCAAATTCAACTGTAAAACGCTCTTTGCCACAAATCACAACCACTCACAGGAACTTCTACAGCTCTCCCTCCCCCAACACTTCCCTAAAACAACATTCCACCCACAGAATCCTGCCAGGATCATGCCAATCAAGGCTGGAAAGAAATGCACAGAAATCTTGGAGACATGACAGAAAAGCCATCTGAAAGCAGGTGTTCCCAAATATCCCAGTGCAGTTGTGTTGGGACATATCCACCAGCCGAAGGCAAAACAGATCTGATAAAAGGTCACTTGTTGAGACCCAATCATAAATCCTAGAGGACAATGCCACATTGTCAGGCTGCCCCTCATAACATTTTCCCACTGATAACACTGGCATGTGTGTGGCTTGGAGAAGCCCCAGTAGTAATTGAGAAGACAATGTTGAATGAATGATCTCATTCTTGCAAAGTCCATCGTGAAAACCAGAGCACCCCTCAACCCCATGCCTACAGTGAGGATTTGTGCCACTTTAGTGTAAGCTTAGCAGCACCTGTTATGGTCTTAGCTAAAGGGGGCAAGAGCTACATCCTACGCCTACCTGTCTCCTCATGCATTAATGGCATAATTAAATCCTCTTAGAACCTAGATATCTGAGAAATCATCACCATAAAATACTGGATACAAAAAAGACCTCAGGAATCATCCAGGTTAGCACAGAGACACTGATAGACCTATTTCATTTATAAATTACACCCTTTGTAGACTTCCCCTGTGTACCTGAGATGTTGCAATGGTGCAGGATATTTGATCATACTATGTGAAGATGTGTCTCTGTCCTTCCTTACCTATCTAAGGCACCTTCTGATTGGTTTACTAAAGAGCTGAAAAGCCAATAGATAGGCAGAAGTGGCTAGGCAGGACTTCTGTGCAGAGACAGGAATTCTGGAAATAATCTGAGTCAATCACAGGGGTCAATCCTTCAAACCAGGTTCACACAAGGCGAGTGGCAACTGCAACCCATCAAACTACTCTGTACCTTGAGTTCACTTTCTGAAATTAAGTTGTTCTTCTCTGACTATCCAAATAGTGCGCTCCTTTGTCAAAGTAAACCATCCGATCTTTAATTTTAAAATTTATTTTATTATGTATGTATGTGTGTGCGCATGCACAAATGCACTCAGAAACTGAAGAGACTTTTAGCTCTCCTGGAGTCACAAGTCATTAGGAGCATAGTTGAAACCATTTTGTGACTTAGAATCATACGATGCCTGAGCTTGCTACCAGGATTGGCCTCAGAAGCAAGCCCCAGGCAGGTCACTTGTCAACTTAGCCCTAGACAATTCTTAATATGCTAATGAACTAACCTCAGTGTGTTGTTGATATGCTAGTGAACCAGTACCAAACTGTGAACTTGATAGGTTAACATTACCATCCAATGAAATGGTATAAATACCATCTTTAAGATCATGCAGGGCTTCTCTAACCTCTGTGTTGATACCTATCAAGGTGATGAATTGAGACTGTGTGTGTGTGTGTGGCCCTAGCTAGAGTAACCAATGAACTTCTGGCATTGTAGCTGGGCTCACACAGGCCCTCTGGTCAGCACTAGACACAGGCCAATGCTCCCAAGAACTTCATAAACCTCCATCAGTGCCATCCTCCCAGCCTGCCAGCTGAAGGACTTCACGGTGGACACAGGTCAAGCCTGAAAGCTTCTGAAGCATCCTCACCTGAGAAGATTTGCCCGGCGGAACCCTGCAGCTGCATTTCCTGCCCAATCAACTATCCCCTGGTGAGATATCTGTTTTACTTTTCTATTAGCATGGTATTATAAGGAATTTTTTCATGAATAAACCAAGCATGTTTGAAAAGACAAATCTTGTGTGGACATCCTAATCATTGAGAGGGTGTCCACACAAGATCATTACAGCCTATAGACTGTGCTTGCCACACAGGTGGCTGTGAGCCACCCAAAGTGGATGAGAGGAATTGAACTCCCGCCCCTGGAAGAGCAGTGGATACTCTTAATGGCCCAGCCAACTTTTCAGCCTGGTTGAGCCAATTTTGATCCTAGCTGCTACCCAATTCTAGTAGTGCAGACGAGAACTGAACTAGATCTGTAATGTTCTCAAGCAAAACCATTGTTCTCTTTGCTGGGCAAGAAAAGGTCATGAAATACAAAGCCCTCTTCCAGATTTTGGAAACACACCCTGCAAGAACTATGGTGTTCCACTGGCACGTTTATCCCCACAGAGCTAGGTGTTGGAACAAAGAAGGAAGACAACTGTGAAAGAATGACCGAAAAGGGGGCGTGCTGACTGTTTAGAACAGAACAGAACTGACTTAAAAACAGTAAATGATCTAGAGAAACCTTTGAACGGAACCTCTGGCTCACAATGCATCGGGAGTGGGGTCAATACCCCTCCCCACTGCTTCTATAATACTTAGTATTTGCACCAAGAAGAAAAGAGTCCATCGGCTTGGACCCCATTCCCATTTCAGACAGGCTGTGCTCAGGAGTCTCATTCTGAGAACTCGTTCTAAGAAGTATAGCTTTAGGCCAAACCCCCAAAAGGGAGAGGCTGCAATAAAGGGGTGTCCAAAGGATGAAGTCATGAAGTGAATGGAAAGAAAGAAAGAAAAGTTCTTGGGGCCGAAGATGAAAGGCCTTTTTCACTGTGGAAATCTGTTAGAATATGTCATCCCCTTCCCAGAATAGAGCAGCCTGCTCCCTACATTATTTAACACAAGGGAGAACAAAGAACTGGAGAATATTCATTGATCCCACTTCAGCCCCTGGGAGGATAGGAGAGATGGCCTAATGGTGATTTCCTACCTCTAATTTACATGGTCATTTGAATCTGAAAACACCAGCAAACAATGAGCCACCGTCTCCAATAGGGAGAGGGCAAGGGGGCTGCCCCTTGGCATCTCTCTGGGGCAGGAGAACTCCTGGTACAATTCCATGGCCCTTACTACTAGTGCCTGGTACTGGATGTGATGAGGCTCAACCACACACATTCCAGTGGCTCAGAAGGGACTCACCATCCCATACCAAGCCCACAGACTGCCTTCTAATAGATTAGGTCAATAGTCCTGAGAAACACGCCTTCTCATGAGAGATGAGAAGTTAAAATCTGATTTAAAAAAAATCCCCGAGAAATTTTCTCATTTGAGTAGGTCAGAAGGCATAGTTCATCTCTGCGACAGGGCATAAGATAATGTCTGAATTCTCCTAGGGTCAAACAAAGCCATCCTATACGATTGCAGGGCAGCAGAGCAGACCTCTCCTCACCCCTGCTTCTTTCCATTCAGAAGGGACTGTGTACCCTCAAAGGAGGAATTAAGTTCAGAGAAATTCAGGGGCATGGATGGCAAGAAAGAGTTACAAGGAGAGCAGTGTTCACCTGGACGGAGCCAAAACTGACTGTGGTGGCAGCAGTGAGGTGTGAGAGGGAGAGGTGGGGAATGCAAGCATAATCCCATCAATGTGAGACTGCTCTTGTAGACATCCCTGACCCACATGATGGCTGCAATTCACTTTTTGTCCTAATGACAGAGCATAAAGTGAGTGCTTGAAGTCTTAGTGGCTGTGCTGAGATGTGCTGGGAAGAGGGCAAATGTGCTGCCAGGCCATTAGGGATAGTGTGCTTTGCACCTCTACCCTTCCCCTTGCTGCTTGGCATTGTGACCAGTTCATATTATTAAAAAGGTGACAGGAAACAAGGGGCTTGTGGACACATGCTGATCCCAGGGAGGAGTGTACCAAAGCCTTGTAGCAGGTAGAAACCATCTCCCAACTCCCCTACCCCCCATTCCACCCTGCCCTGTGCCTTGCACTTCAGATGGGGAGGGGTTAGAGACACCTCAGTCACTAAGCAGAGGGTGATTTGCTCTGATCTCGAAGCCACACGCAAAGGAACTGGGCCTTTGCTACTATGGAGCCTGTGCTTGTCAAGTCAATAATGGACAGTGGTTCTTGGAAGATCAGTCCTGAAGTGATTCCAGGACAGCCAAATGAAGCCTCACTAAAACCCCATCATGCCTCAGGGCTTTCTCCAGTTAGCAGAACACCCTTGAGTATTCCCCACAGCCTCTGCAGCTCCAGGCTGGGCAAAGCTCCTAGGGAGGTTCCTCCAGGCAGTTGCCCTGTCAATGCCCCTCAACCTAGGGCCGCTCCTTTTGAAGAAAAGGGATCCTGGTTTGTTTAGGAACCCCCATTCTTTGGCTGCTGGGGCGAGTTTGGTGTTTACTAGGGCGAGGTGAGGATGAGGGCTCTCCTCCTCCCCTTGCCTAAGGGGATTAAGGCACTCCATTGTCCCTGGCCTACTGGCCCCAGAATTTGCATATATCAAGTCCCCAGAGCAGTGAATAGAGCCAGCTGCACCTGCCACCCTATGCTCTGGGGGCTGACCCCAGTCAGACCTTCCAGGTAATTCCATTTGTGTCCTGTCATCATAGACTCAGGGGGCTGGGCTTGAGAGGCGAGGGAGAGGCTGGGTTAAACACATTTGTTCCTGGGCGAGCTAAAAATGATCAGAGCTGGGTCCAGGATTCTTGATATTCTCCTAAGTAGGCCATTGTTTGGAGAGACTTTCAGCCTCCTAAGCCTCAACTGAACTTGAAAATCTACAAGTTCCCTTTCCTTCCCAAGACCCTCTGGTATCTACCTTACCTCTCTAGTCAAGCCATGGTTGCAGATTGCTTTAGTAGGCACCTGCTCCCCCAGGCTTCAGACAAAGCAGCAGTATCATATTACAGATATAAATATGGTAGAAGAAATGATTGAATAATTCAGAGGAGTGTAGAGGGAGCCCCTGTCCTAAAGGAGGGGACCTCTCCTTGGGCTAGGCAGCTCTCCTGTGGAAGTGACTTGTAAAGGTACACAAATTGTTCTATTGCTAGGAGCAATGGACATTCCCATTGGACAGGGAAACCGAGGCTTCCCAATGAGGCGTGAAAGGACATAGCTGATCACTGACATGGCCAGGACAATTTAGGCTTTGTGCTCCAAGTTCTCCCACTGTGTGTCTGAGGCACCAGTGTGCAGACAGCAGAGGAAGGAATTTTAGGGACTGAACTGAGCTCATGAGACTCTCTCCACTTAAGTGGGACTCAGCTGAAGGGTTTAATATGCCTGGGAAGTAGAAGAGTGATCTCAGAATATTTTACTGGCAAATCAAGGAAAAGAATTTATTGAGCACCTGAGATGTGCAGAGCCCAGGGCTCCTCTTACAATGGTCTTGCTGATAAACAGCACCCTAAGGAGCGTTAGTAAATGAATGGTTTTATTGACTGATGTGTGCCCATATTAACTGGAAGTGGGCTGGCCTAAACCCCAGCAACAATTCTCCTGCTCATCTAGTCTGCTGCCTCTCCCCTTCTCCCCCCTCCCCACATAAGGCTATGGAACACTCCACCATTCTTAACTTTTACTCTTCCAAATAAGGAATGGCCATAGTAAGGATGCCTGGTGGTTCTTATCTGGCTCCGTTTTCATATCACCGGGCACATGCCCATTGTGTCACCGTTAACTGCACTATGAGAAAAAGAAAGAGACACGTATAACTCCTTCGCAGCAGTGAGTTCGCCCTTTTAAAATGGGCAGTTTCATGAGTGCTGACAGATGAATTCAGTTTGGTAACCGCAATCACAACCAGGATACAGAACAGTTCAAAAATGAACACAAATGGTCTAGGTTAGGTTTTTCCGCTGCTGTGATAAACCACCGGCCAAAGGAAACTTGGAGAGGAAGGGGTTCATTTGGCTTGCATGGACATGTCACATTCCATCTTTGAGGAAAATGAGGGCAGAAGGTAGGAACTGAAGCAGGGGACATCAAGGAATCCTGTTCACTGGCTTGCTCTTATGACTTGCTCATCCTGCTTTCTTATACAACACAGGAGCCCCTCCCCAGGGGTGGCACTGCCCACACCAGTTATTAATCAAGAAAATGCTTCACAGACTTGCTCACAGGCCAGTCCGATAGAGGCAATTCCTCAGTTGAGATTTCTTCTTCCCAGGTAACTTCAATTTGTGTCAAGGTAACAAAAACTAACCAGCACAACTGACCCCTTGTCAATTTTATACACAAACATCACTATTAAACCATAGCCTTTCCTATCTTGTTTATCCCCAGGATTTCATGTTAATATCACAGTGTGAAACAACATAAAACTTTAAAAGCACCACAGTCTTCAAACATTTCAACACCTAAAAGACTAAGATCTCTTTAAAAATGTAATCTCTTGCCAGGAGGTGGTAGTGCATGCCTTTAATTCCAGCAGAGAAGGCAGGTGGATCTCTGTGAGTTCGAGGGCAGCCTGGGCTACAGATCAAGTACCAGGACAGCCAAAGCTACATAGGAAAAGCCTGTCTTAAAATAAAAGAAATAATAAATAAAAGAAAAGAAAAGAAAAAATAATTCATTCAGTCTCTTCATTGTTGCTGGCTTTCTTGGACCACCTGTCCCCAAATCACGACACAGAGACTTAATATTAATTATAAATTCTCGACCTTAGTTTAAGCTTATCCTACTAGCTCTTATAATTTATTTTAACCCGTTTCTCTTCCTCTACGTTTTGCCTCAGCGATTTTTACCTTTCTTTTATTCTATATGTCTTACTTCCCTGCTTCCTCCTAGGTTGTCTCCAAATATTCTACTGGAGGGTTTCATGTGGTCACATCTTTATGTTTAATAAACCTGTGCCCACACCATGATGTTCTTATTCAGGGTCTCCGAGGCTACTCTTGCTTATTCCTATTATTGTTGTGTCTTAACTTGGCAGTGATTTTCTCTAGCTCTCAGTAGCATGTGGGAATGGGAGAGGCAAGTTGCCAAGCCTGCATGTGGACAAAAGGACCAAGGACAAAGACACAGCAATGTTTCCCTAAGCCTGTTCCAACCGGACTTGAGATGCTTACCATTGCTCATGGTTTCCTGGGTCCCACAGCTTCCTTCCCCCCCCCCCAGTCCACTCTGCACTTGAGAACCAAGGAGAACACGTGTGCAGTGATGACGTGGGTTTGCTCTTTAGTGCTCCATGTGCCACAGTTATGAAGGGAGCACCCCTCCACCCTGCAAAATCAGCCTTCCTAGCTGTCAGCTGTCCCAAAGTGAGGAGCAAACCTCCTTCAACAGACAACGTGGGAGGTTTATATGTTGCTGTTTCTCTCTTCCAACCCTATCGCTTCACAGAGACTCGTGGAAATGTTTAGAGAAAAATCGGGGTGGGGGTGGGGTGGGAGAGATACCACTTAACATAGAGATGGCAGGAGATAGGCTCAGCTGTCATGAGCTCAAATGCAAAGCCTGTGCCCTCTTCTTGGATGCTTCCTCACCGGAAGGCATCTCTGGTGTAGACAGACTGTGTCTAACCCTTACAGTGCTAAAAGATCGAAGTCTGTTTAAGACATGGGCTGTGGGCCCTGCCTGAATTATGTAGCATCCCCCAGTTCCTGACTTGGGAGTGGAAAAGGATTCACACCTCACAAGTTACAAGGAGATGGGGAAACTGCTGGCCTGAGGACCACACTCTGAGAAGCTCCATTTTTGAGAAAGTATAGGGTGAAACACTAGCTGTGACTCAGGGGATGAACTTATTTGGGACCCAAAAGAGAACCAGATACCCTACAGAGGGTCTTCCTGTCCGGATTCTTCCAGGCATACTAGCGTATGCCTCCCTCTCCGAGGCCATTACCAAAGGCTCAGAGTATTTTCCAAGACAAGTTCGTTTCAATTTGAATTAAGAAATGAGCATGTGTTTCCTGTTGCTTTGCAACATGTAGAGAAGTGAGGTCAGGCTTAAAAAACCAGAAAGGTAGCCATGGCGGAGTAAAGCCCCCAGAGTTCCTAGGAAAGCTCTTTGAGACAGAGGCAGAGCTAATCAGCAGAGCCTTCTCCTTCCATATGCTTTGGTTGGATTTGGTTAGGAAGGTTAGAAAAATAAATAAGACTGGCCCCAGCGTCTCAGAGGCATGCAGTTCTGCTGGAAGCCTGACATAAGAGTAAAGAGAAGAAACACACCATCCCAGATATTCAGACATCTCACACCAGGGCTCAGGGAGGAAAGAGCAGTGTCAACCCGGGATGGCCTAGGAAAAACAAGAGGCTTCTCATTAGTAACTGCTTGGCTTATGAGCTTACATGTCTCACACCTTCCAATTTAATCCTCCAAATGTCCCTTGTGGTGTCAGTTACCCAGGAATCTTACCAACATCAAAGCTTTGACTATGACTGTCCTTTGAGGTGAAAGTGTAATTTAAAGGATGCAATAAGCCACCTAACTGGCTGAACTTGAACTCAATCTTTTATTGTTTTTGGAAAGCTAAGTATACGATTCCTTAGACTTGTCTCAATTGTTTACATCATGCATGGTGATCTCCAAGACCCAAGATATAACCAAATAGAAGGCTTTCTCCCAGCTGCTCTAGCCTCCAGCTCAGCCCCAGAAGCAAACACCCTTTGTCTCTGTGAACTCATTTATTCTTTCTTCTAGACGCTCATGGTTTGTTCTAAAGCTCCAGCCAGCCATGCTCTAGTCCCCCTCCTTTACCGGATACACTTGCCCCATGCCCACCATTGGGAAATCAGAAGACAAGCCTTCAAAGCATG
The DNA here is from genome assembly GCA_030556225.1 of Cricetiscus sungorus. Taxonomy (NCBI): domain Eukaryota; kingdom Metazoa; phylum Chordata; class Mammalia; order Rodentia; family Cricetidae; genus Cricetiscus; species Cricetiscus sungorus. The sequence goes on along the minus strand of JANBXA010000069.1, from coordinate 42,771,157 downwards.
TTGAGACTGCAAGCAACTTGCAAACAGGGGTGGGCACACAGGGAGGGTTGAGGGGAGGCATTGCTCTGCAGCCTCAGATACTGAATCAGCCCTGGACAGTGAGGTGGCTCGGAGTTAGTTTATTCCTAAAGTTACCATGACAGCAGACCCTTTAATCTTGAATCAGGAGCTGGGAATATCACCCAGAAGGAAGGGTCTTCATGTGTCGGTTGTTCTCCACCTGTGGGTTGCAACCCCCACAAGTCACATATCAGATATTTACATTAGGACTCATAACAGCAGTAAAATTGCAGTTATGAAGTAGAAATGAAATACTTTCATGGTTGTTGGGGGTCACCACAACATGAGGAACTGTAGCCAAGTGTTGAAGCATTAGGAAGGCTGAGAACCAATGTCATGTATCCCCATTCATGTGGTCACTACAGACTTTATGCTTCTTAGGAAGCATAAAGTGTTCTCAGACCATAGGTCATCTTTGAATGTTCAGAAACCATATTTGCTGGTTCCCTCAGATCTCCAAAATAAAACATAACTACGATCGCCTAACCCTATGACACCCACCTACCTACAATAGCCTGCACAAGCTGTGTCCCCAAGGTGTGTTCATGTGGGTGGGGTGTTACCTGCCTCAGAGTTTCCCTCCTGTTATGGTCCTGTCTTACTCTCCATGCCCCTTCACCTCCAATGTATTTTAATCTACTCTTGGGACAAGCTAAGCAGACCCTCCTGGCTCTGCTCATGGCAGCCATACCTTGAGGTCTCTCTGGCTGCATGGTTTTATTGGCTCCCTTGAAACCCTGGGTGCTCTGGGAGCCTTCCACTCCTAGTCTGTGACAATGCCCTGCCCTGGCCAGCAATACACCTGGACCCACCCCAACTGAAAATGTCATTTCTTAAGTTGCCTTTTACTTTTTTTCCTCACTAGCCCAGACTTCATAAATTCCTGTCACCAGTGAGAGGAATGAGGTGCCTTACAAAGCCCTTTCAGCAGCAACTCAGGATTTGTTTAAATCAAACCATTAAAATAAGGTGGGGGGGGTGAACGTGGGATCTCAAATACTGAGCTAAACCATTTCCGGCCTAGTCAAAAAACTGTTCAGGTAGATAATATGCCAAATTTGATTCAGACTTGTGGGCATTTTTCATTTGGTCGGAAGCTTTTAGAACCTTCGTGTGTGTGTGTGTGTGTGTGTGTGTGTGTGTGTGTGTATGTGTGCGTGTGTTTTCCCTACCTTCTGTGGTTGAGTTTGGGGTAGTAGGAATTGGGGGAAGAAGGAAAAAACACAGAAAGTAATAGATTGTGGAATGTGGAATGTGTGAAGACAGCGGCTTCCCTGCATCAAAGCCCAAGGCAGTGGCTGTGAGTTGACTTAAATGGGCCACCTGCAGAAAACGGGGAGCAGAGGACAAACACCCCAGCTGGCACGCACAGAAACCACACGTGTCGTGTCTAAAAGCCCATGTCAAGCCTGTGGTGCGGATGGTTTCAGGTTGGGGTGTCTTGGCAAACATGGCCTGGCCTGGCGCCAAGTACATTCGCCCAGACTGGGTACTCGTTGCGATGCCTGGAAGACACTTCCATGCCTATGTGTGGGGATCTGCTGGGTGTTAAGGAAGAGTATTTGTGTCAAAGCAAAGTGGTTGCACTCCTAAAGCAGAGCTGCCTACAAACACACACACACACACACACACACACACACACACACACTGATTTTCTAGGTGCCAAGAACGATTGCCACACGATGGAAATATCTAGAAACTGAATGAGAAATGAGGTCGTTCCACTGACCTCCACCCACTAATGGAAAGGCTCCATCTCCAAAGCTTGTGTCTAGGTTTTGGGATGGGTATTGTGTGTATTTCACAGAAGAGTCACAGAAGTCCATTTCTCAAAGAATTCTAATTATTAAAAACGATACCTCACACCTACCCAGTACTTTCCACCACACTGGGCTGATCACCTAACTGGGTCTCGGTTGTCAAATTATTCAGGCTGGTTCTACCATCATCTTGAACCACAGCTCTCAACTTTCCTGGTATCCATTAGAGAGTTGAATTCGCAGCAAGAGCCTACATCCTTGTCTTTTCTTTGTCTTGGGAGAAAAGGGCTTAGTGCTTTACCTCTTGGGTGGTTTCTCTGGTGTTTAAAGGGAACCCCTAAATCCTCATTATAACCTAAAGAGCCTTGAGTGGATCATGATGCCCAGCCCTTTGTTGCCCCGAGGGACTTGCTATTTGCCCTTCCCTCCCTCTCCAAACACACTAATTACTGACTTTACTCTTCTTTTACATCCAGACTACTACTTTAAAGAGAACTGCCCGACCTTCCTTCCCTAGCTAGGCTTCCCAGGTACCTAGTTCCTCACATTTACAGGATGTAACTTTTTACTGTCTTTGTTTGGTTTAAATCTTTTATTTTTCTTTTCTTTTGGAGACTGGGACCAAGAATCTTTTATTTATCACTGTATGCATTGCCCAACAGCAGCTAGCAGACAGAGAGTGTCTAATAATTATTTATAAAGGATATTAAAAAAAATGAAAATAGGAGTTAGTTCCCATTATCAGCCAGATGGACTACATTGGTTTTGTCCACATAAAATGGTATTATTGTGGTTCTTTGAGTATACTGGGTCCTGTGGTGTTTTCTGGTGTGTGGGTACATGTTTTAATGGATGGAAAAGAAAGGAAGGGGTCTGGGAGAAGGGAATGGCAAAAGAATGGCCAGGAAAAGAGAGATGGGGCAGAGGAAGCAAGTAGGGGAAGCAAGGGCAGCTGGGAGGGATTCTTGTGTGCAGTTTTTGGCTATTTCTGAAGTGTACGTACCCTCAGCACTCGGTATAATGCTCAATCAGGAAAGGCACACCTGCCGTCAAGGCAGCACTGGGTATCACTATTTCTGAAACACCTGATAATCAGGTCATTCAAAGTGGAGAGAATACTTTAAAGAATTAAATCCCTGTTTATCGAACATTTGCTTTGTTCTGAACATGCTGCAGGAGCCGCTGTGGGTTAGGATAGAGCCTCTCTCCCTTGTACTTCATGGTGAGAGTCTGTGAGGGGGAAGCTAACCATCCCCACAGTCCTGTGGATGACCTCAAGCCCCAAGCAAACAATATTTGGCCACAGTGTGTTCATCAGAGTACACACAAATGTAATTGCGTGACTGTACTTGTGTCGCCATGCACATGGAAGTTTTTGATGTATGACAGTGGCAGCCTGGCCTCCTTCTCTACTTTCTCTTTATGACAAGGCAGGGAAAGAGAAGGCCCTAGGCTCCCGCAGCTGCTCCCCAATGGTCTTCAGGCCTGGTCCTGGGCACATCCAATCATTGTCCAACACTGTCACATGGGCATATTTGGTTCAACCCTGGCTGGCTCCTAGGATGATCTAAGGCAGGCTACAGAGGTCAGAAGAGGGCATTGAGTTCCCTGGCCTGGAGTTACAAATGGTAATAGCCATGTTAGTGCTGGGAATTGAACCAGAGACCTCTTCAAGAGTAACGTGTGCTCTTAACTGCTCAGCCAACTTTCCAGCCCTCAATTTAGTCTTAAACAAAAGTTTGTGTCTTTATTCCAGAATTTAGTGTGGGCCACTATAAGCAAAAACACCTGCCAGTTTTCTCTCCTTACAGTGTGTCTATGTAAAAGCCTATTTGATCTGCAGAAGCTCCATGTGGTTTCCCTCCACTCCCCACATATCATATGTTCCCAGGCTCCCCGCCCTCTCCTGCAGCACACTACAGGCTAATACCAAGTTTAAGACATCCTAGTTTCCAAATCCCTGGCAGTGATTTGCTCTCATTTGAGGACACACAAGGTCTTGCTATATGCTCTTTATGACCCACTTAAAGACATCTAATTATCAGAGCCTGGGTACTTTTATTCCCTAGAGGCTGAAAAGTAGCAAGATTCTAATTCTCTCATTTATCATCCTCAACACTTATTAACTTGTATGATTTTGTTTGTGAATTGGATCTCCTTTCCAATGGCTAAACTCTGCTGTTTCCTAGATTAATTTATCTCCCTTAGCTTGTTTGTCTTTTCGGTCTCTGTTTTCTTACAGTATTGTGCTTACTGTTTATTTTCCGTTGTGTGAGTCTGGTCTAATCTTTTCTTTCTGTCTTTTACTCTCCAACTCTTAATGTGTTCTGCCATTTATGGTTTCTGAGCTCATGGTCTGTGTTGGGAGTTCCCCCTCCCATTCTGTCTCATTTTTCCCCCATTCTGTCTAGTTTGTAATGAAGTGGGTTATCGTTTCCATTGGGTTTTGTGTATTGTTTTAGGGTGCCCCGACTTTGGGAACTTGCTCCCCGTATCCTCAGCCTCCACCTCTTTGTCAATGTCTCAATATTTTACTTTCAGCTGCATTTGATCTTGGCACTCTTCTGTTTCCTCTGACTTTTCAGAGGAATGTGAACTTTAACAGCTTTTCCTTCTATTCAAGGCTTTCTGTTCAGTTGTGGGGTCTCTGTCTATTTGTTTGTCTTGTTTTGTGGTGGTGCTGGGGATTGAACTTGGGACAGGCAGGACTGAGGACAGGGGCATCCTTAGCTTTTATCAAAGGATATTCACTGCTGTTTAACTGTTATTCTCTTGGCGTGGGTCCTCCCACTCCCCCAAAATTAGATCTGGAACCTGGACTTGAAGGCATGGTATATGTTGATACATAAAGGGCACATTGGAAAAGCAGGGAACATACTACAAGAAAGAAAGAAAACCAACAAAAGACCAGGTTATAGACTCACTCCCATGGTGGGGTAAGTCTCACTTCCAATGGGAACCAGGAAGAAGTCCAATGCTTTGTCATCCATCCCCCCCCCCACGCCATGAGCCAGTAAGCAGAGCCATTTATCAGCTTCACCCCTCAGTTGCTGCTAGAAGGCTACTCTTAGATTTTTGTTTAATGTCATGGGCATTTCTACACTTCTGTTCAACAGGAAGCACAGGAAACTGCTATTGTCCTAGAAAAATCCTCAATCACACTGATGTAGATAGGGGCAGGAATAGTGAAGGAGACCATACAGACATGTTGAGGATACAGTGACAGATATAGGGTGGTACATTGACAGCATGGGCTATGGTTATTATGCATACACACCACTTTCATTTAAAAACATAAAAGCACCATACACATTTATTGGGTTTCACCTGAGTACCCAGTCTATGCTAATCAGATTCATTACTATTGTCTCATGGATTGCTTATTAGGACTCGTGTCTATTTCAGATACAGATGCTTCATAGAATCTTTTCTCAGAAAAGTCACCAGTGTAAATGTGGACAAGGTATTGAATAGGAGTAGACCAAAGTGCATACAAAGATCTCTAATGTGGCAAGAGCAACACAAACAGGATGGTGAGAGTGACAGGAGAATAGAGTGTTGGTGATTTAACATGGGAAGATGTTCCAGTTGGAGGTGAAAGGTGTTCATCAGATGCCTTGTAGTATCTATTAATCAAGTTGGTGACTAGGAGTGTGTGGCCTCTGGAGCATCTGATGAACATCTCTCACTAGCTTAGGCTGGCATGGGGTTGTGACCCTGCTGTCTCAGAATCCTCATTCTGAGCCTACATCACCACTCCAAACTCAATAAGTCACATTTTAAATAGTTGTAATGTGTCCCCACCAGATATGAAGACATTACTGTTACAGTTGGGTTTGATATGTCCCCAGTGGGCTTACAAGTTTCAACATGGGTTGATGGTGTCCTTCTGGGAAGTCATGGAACATTTGGGCCATGGGAACCTGCCTGTCAAATGCAGGTCACCAGAGGCAAGCCTTAGGAAGCTGTGTTGGTCTCTAGCAGAGTTCTCTGCTTTCTGATCAACTGAAATGTGCTACAATGTAAGCTCCCACCAGCGTAGACCATGCTTGCTCCAACTCTCACACCCATGATTGACTATTCTGTCTAATACTATGAGCCATAGCAAGAGTCTTCATCTGTCTTAATCATTGTTGTTAGAAACCAGCAGTCTGCTGACCTTATCCCCTAACGACGGGTGGGACACACATGGCCATGTCATCACTACATCATTCATTACCTGGCTGGGTAGGGGAGGGGACTCAGTTTCCCTTTTAAAAGCAAGTGCACACCTCCCTCTCCTCTCTCTCTCCTGCTTTTGGTTGGCCACCAGCTACTCCCCTCTTCTTCTCTCCCCCTATCTCTCTTCCCCTCTCTCCTCTTCTGTTCCCAGTACCTCTATGTCTCTTCCCTTCTCCCTCACTCCCCTTTTTAAATAAACTCCCCATTTAAGCTCTATCTGCCTAGCGTGTTATTCCCTCTGCCTTGCTGCCTCGGTCACCCTCACCCGCTATGGAACCTGCTATGCTCTCCCACGTGGTCCCTTACTTTGGGACCCCACTCACTTGGGACCCTCACTCGGGACCCCCACCCCACTTCTCCAGCTTTTATTCTTATAACTGTAACAAAAGAACAACAATTGTTCCATTGCTGGGAAGAGATACCATGATCACAGCAACTCTCATAAAGAAAAACATTTAATTGGTGCTGGCTTATAGTTCAGAGGTTTAGCTCATGGTGGGACATGGCTGTGTGCAGGCAGATGCGTGCTTGAGAGACAGATGTAGAGTTCTACATTCAGATGTCCAAGCAGTGGGGGATAGAGTAATGCGGGGTCTGGATTGAGCTTCTGAAGCTCATTTTCTCCAAAAAAAAAAAAAAAAAAAAAGGCTACACCTATACTCTAACAAGGCCACACCTCCAATAATGCCACTCCCTATGAGTTTATGAAGGCCATTTTCATGCAAGCCACCATACTGTCTCTAAGTTGTATCTGTCATGAACTTTGAAAGAATGATGAGACAGTAACTCGTATGACTCCTGCAAAGTCTTGGGCCAGTTTAAGTTCATGCTATTCCCCTGTATGAGTGCTATGATTAATGAAGTTATGAAAATGGACATATGTTTTAAGATGATAAATGAAAGTGCATGGCCATGGCTCCTCAGCTGGAGAGGGAGACAGGGGATAAAGGAAGTTAAGACAAGCTACTCCTTAAGATGTCTACTCCTCTTATTGTGTGTTATTCCATCAGTGCTGGATGAAGGTGAAACTGCTTCCTGATTCCATTTCTCACAGCATCCTCCCAGCATTCCGCATCCTGACTCTCAGCCTCAGTCTGTGTAATCCACGCAGGATGGCACCAAAACATCAATGTCTTTCTCATCCCTATGGAGACTGGGTGGCAAAGAGTTCTCAGGTCCCACACACACACACTCTCTCTCTGTGCATTATTGAAGGATTATTGTCCAAGACTGCAGAGAAGCTGCAGCAAACCTAGCCCATGTGTCTAGATGACAAACGAAGGAATTTGGTCAGTCACTCACATGTTAGGTGTCCATGGCAAGTATCTGGATTCTTGGAAGCATCTGAGCAATCAACTGTTGTTCACTCTCCATGGAGATATGTTAGAAAGTGTAAGTCCCAACTGAGAACACAAAGAGACTGCAGACACATCCCCACTAAGCCTCCACGGAGCCAAACCTCTGGATTCTCCTGCCCACATGAAATTCATCCTGTGTGTTAAGTGTGGGAAAGAATGCCTGTGTGATCTAGTTTTGTAAGGAGACTAAGGTCCAGAGAAGGGGCTGTGTGTCCCTTTATATGGTACTTTATAACGTTTTTCTGCCTCCTTAAGCACTTTGTTTGATTCCCCATACAAATGCCCATGGCAGATCAAATGGCTGATAACATCCTTACCTACAGATGAAAATGGGTGATGGCTCTCAGTGTGAAAATGATGAAGCCATTACAGTAAACCAAGTTTCTTTTTCTGCAGTTTTTCTCCAAACATTTATCAAGTGCAGCTTCACATTAAATATCACTCTAGGAGTATTTGTTCTTGTCCTGTCTTTTTAAAATTTTTATTTTGTTATTTCATGTATATGGATATTTTGCCCACATATATGTGTGTGAACTATGGGCCCATATGCCCCCGAGATCCATAAAAGGGTATTTGATTCCCTGGGACTGAAGTTCCAAGTGGTCATGAGTTACCATGTGGGTTCTGGAGAACAAACCCGGGTTCTCTGGAAAAGCAACCAGTGCTCATAACCACTGAGCCTTTGCTCTAGTCCCAGACTCACATGTCTTAATGCCTGTTATCCATCAGTGTTGGTTAGATCAGAGCAACAACAAAGAAGTTCAAATATTTAAATATCTGTGGTTTAAAATGCAAAGATTTCAACTTGACTCCTGATGCCTGTCCTGATTCTTCCATGTGTCTCCTTTTCCTTGGCATATGGAATTCGTATTTTTATTTTTAACCAATCACTCAATCACTGTGGCCAGAGTAGGTTATTTACATATTTATATAAAAAAGGATTCAAAAGAAAGAAAGACTATGATTTAGTTTTAGTTATACACTTGAAGCTTGATAATGTCTAATAAAGAGTACTAGGTACCATCCCCATGCATGGCCTTGGTTAAGTAATATAAGTGTCCGCTAGGCCACGAGTTCCCCAGCGATCCGTAGAAGTCATGCTTATACCTACAGTAAAGCATGGTTGTGTGTTAGAGATGGGAGACTTAGCATCTGACATGTGACATATTAGAACTGAATCTAGAAGAATTTGTCCATAAGTCACTATGGTATCAGCTGTGGCATTAAGGAGAAGCCGAACTCAGATTAAGGTCTAGGACTCTCTTCCACTCTTGTTTTCCTCAAAATTCAAAATATTTAGCTCTTCTCCTGGGGAAGGTAGTAGTACCAAGAAGTACATTCATGACTGCTTGGGAAGTCATTCCCAGGGTTGTTTGCTATTCATGGATTTTTCATGGATTTTTTTCCCTCCTCATTACAATGCATTTTCTTCCATTTTAAAAGAGTCTCTCTAGTTGTAATAAATAGTAATGAGTTACTATTTATTTTTAAATTATTTTTTTAGTTCTGTGAGGATTTCATACACAGTTTTGATCATATTCAAACTCCTTCCAGCAGTTATTCATTGCTGTTGGGAGTGCAAACAGGTACAGCTGTTACAGAGATCAGTATGAAGCTTAAAATAGATCTACTCTATGGCCCAGCTAGACCACTCTTGGGCATGTACCCATACGACTTCATATCCTACTCTAGAGATACCTGTTCATCCATGTTAATTTCTTCTTTAATTACCATAGCCGAGAAATAGACACACCCTGGATGTCCAACAGCTGATGAATGGATAATGAAATTAATAGATACCATTCAGCTACTAAGACAAACAAGAAGTAAGTTGATGGAGCTGGAACCAGTCATTTTGAGTGAGGTAATCCAGCCCAGAAAGACAAACGTTACATTTTCTCTCATTTGTAGAAAGGTTAAGCTGTGTTTGGGCACTGGACAGCAAGACTGAGGAGGAGGGAATATAGGGATGAATGAATACTATTAAAGACTCACAAAGGTTATATGGAAACCGCGTGCATGTGTGTGTGTGTGTGTGTGTGTGTGTGTGTGTGTGTGTGTGTGTGTATGTGTGTGTGTGCTAGGAATGGGCTACTTATTTTGGAGTTGTTAGCCAGTGAGTTCTAGTAGCTCCATAACCATCACAAGCTGCCACTGTTGTTCTTTCTTTTTGTTTCCCTCCAGAAGTTGATGGCAAAGACCCTAACACTGAAGCCATCACATACTTGAGTCATAGAACACTGAGAAACCAAGCTGATACTAACCTGGAAGCCTTACTCCTAACTGCTAGCTTTTACAGCATTGGAAGGGGCTATACAGAGTACCAGAGGAGAAAAATACTCATCATCTCATCTTGCTATGAGCAAGATGTGCTCAATGATGCAATGGTGGCACAAACATCATGGGAGTAAATTACCTTATAACTGGGTTTACATACTGCTCCACAAGATGAAACCCATACCTAGGACCACTGCTGGGCCAATAACATGAGGTTACACAGGTTATAGGCCCCAGGGGAGAACTTCCCACTATTAATCTGTTAAATGGGCATAGAATTAAACTGATCCCAAAAGACCTTTTGTTTATTTTATTTTTTTTTAAGAAAACTACATTTGTGTGCATGCCAACACATGGCATGGCAAATGCCTGGAGGTCAGAGGATAACTTGAAGAAGGTGGTTCTCTCCCTCCATCGCCAGTCCCAGGATTGAACTTCGGTCATCAGACTTAGATGCTGGTGCATTTATTCACTGAGCCACCTTTCTTTCATTTCTCCAAGGGCAGCGATTCCTGGGTCCTGGGTATGATGCAAGCTGGTGCTCACTGGTGTCGCAGCCATTGTGGCCATCCACAGGAAGCCGACACCCTGTAGAGAAGACAAAGCAAGAATAGACGCAGAGGGCCCCAGAGACAGAGCAGGAGACTGCAGGGATGCTTTCCTTAGCTACAACTGTAGGCGCTGGAAATGGACTTGGTTACATTTCAAACAAGGGGAGAAAAGAACAATTGTTTAGTGTGTGTGAGCCCCAGGCTGGGTGTGCGGTTTGCATTCTTTGTTATAGCCTCTGGCACGAGTCCAGCTGGCCTCTAACTTCCTCCTGTCAGACCCTGCAATGGGCCTTTGAACCGGAATGCCGCACACCCTGCCCAAGACTGGAAGGCTCTGAAAATGGTCACCGCTCGGCAGGCGATTTTAAATCACTTTTGCTCTTGGCTACCTTAAATCATCTCTCACAGCACTCTGGAACACATTAGACAACTTTATTGCCACATTCCTTGCCAATTTAATTTTTGTAAATCATATCCCCTCACTTTGGATTTCTTCATGCAACTCAGACTTTTTTTCAAGGGAGCCTTTGTATGTGGTGGGCACTGTGGCCAGTGGGATCGGTAGCCACTGGCCAAGATTGCTGCCCTCCATCCATACGAGAGGTGAGGATAATTGTTAGCTGTAGTCCCCAGCACACTTTAGTGATTTTGGACACTGCCTGGAGTTACCAAGGTTATTGTGGTAACCTGCCATGGGTTATTCAGAGGAATGTGAAACATTGTATTCCCAGCATCATCTGGAATAAGGACAGTGTGGGGAGGTGCAGTCAAACTGTATCTGCTCACTAGAATGGAGCATTAAGGTCAGTTAAGGGGTTTTATTATTGACTCCAACTTCAGAGTAAATATTTCAGAACAATCTCCCTCCTATTCATATTATTTCAAAATGGCATTTAATTAAAACATTTAAAAGTGATGTTACAGAAGGCAGAATATGAAAATACTGAATAAAGATAATCACAAAAGGCAGAGAAATGCCTCAAACCCTAATTCTAATACCTGCTTGTCTCTTGGGAGCAAATGTCCTGAAGTGGTCACCTCTCTCTGTTTATGTGGGTGTGCATTTATTTGCTATTAAAGTACTGTTAGAGTTTTATACACACCAATGTGAATTCTTAGTCAAAATGACATTACAAATGTTGTACCAATAGACTGGCTAGACCTGCTTTCCAATATTGTTATGTTCAATTCAGGATTTCTGTATCACCAATAACAGCAATTAGACAGTTTAGATCATTTTACCCCATTTATTTATCATTGTGCATCTTGAGTGTCTGAATTAATAAAATGCATATTTCCAGGGATTTGTTTTTTTATAAACTTGGCCAAACAACCATAGTGTAATAGGAGTTTCAACTGTACTACAGAGGAGAAACTTCATTTGATACAACTCATTACTGGTCCTTTGAAAATTTACCTAGTTTATTTCTGCTGCTGTCCGGGAGGAAAGGGTGTAAGGGCACATTTGGCTTTCGGGTTATAGACCATCACAAAGGGAAGCCAGGGCAGGGCTGGGGCTTAGGGAAGGAACCTGGAGGCCAGACTAAAACAGAGGGGGTGGGGGTGCTGCTTACTGGTTTATCCCCATTGCTTGCTCAGCCTGCTTTGTCATAGGACTCAGGCCCACCTGCCCAGGGGTAGCAACAATCGCAACAGGCTGGGCCCTCCCACCTCAATCACTAATGACAAAAATGTCTTACACACATGTCCACAGGCCAGGCTGGTGGAGGCCTTTCCTCAACTGAAGTTTGGGTCAAGTTGAAAAATATTAACATCCTTTTTGACTCACTTTCATTTGAAGAGGCTGAATGTTTTCACATTTCTTGACCTATTAAAATACTTTATTTGCCCCTTTTACTTCTGGGGCACTCATATTTTCCAAGCAAATTTTGAAGACCTTCTGCAAAAGCTGAGTTGGCTGGGTGGCATACTCTCAGACGGCAATTTCAAAAGTGTGCCGAATGGGCTCATTTCGCAGGCATTTGGTGCGTCATGTAAACATATAACTGTCCCACTTTTTCTTCTTTGCCGTGGCATGTTCATCTTTCTTCCATACTCCCAAGCAGGCCTGGTTCTGTCCTGCAGAGGATGTCTTTGGCGGTCACACCTCAAGGAGAAGGGATGCTATAAGCATCGTTTGGGGCAACTCTGGGAATGCTGCTAAACACCTGATGTGTGGGCTATTTTCCCAAATCCAAAAATGCTAAGCCTTAAAATGTCAGTAGTGCCAAGGTGGAGAATCTCAGCTATAGACTCGTGGGGAGTTCTCCCTTGTATAAATTCCTCAAATGGCGTGTTGCTCTGCTTTTCAGCTGGGTCAAGAAAGGCCTGTTCACGATCACTCAGAAAAATCTCTGCCCACTTGGTCTGTGCTTATTCTTCTCCGTATTCTGGTTAGCACCCTCTGCACCATTCCATTTTACGTTCTTCACACAGGGGCTTCATTAGCCTCTTGCCCATGCTGCTTTGGCACAACGAGTTTTTACAGATGTGGAATGTTTGTCTTCTCACCCATCGTTCCTTGCAGTAGCCCCTTGTCATTAGTTATTGTGGAACCCAAGCACTTACTCTTCATCCTTATAGTTCCTGAAGCAAGTCTTCTTTGTGTGTGTGTGCATGTGTGCCTGCATGCGTGTGTGTGCATGTGTGCGTGCATGTGTGTGTGTGTGCATGTGTGTGCATATGTGTGCGCGCACGTGTGCGCGCACGTGTGTGTGCATGTGTGTGTGCATGTATATGCATGTGTGTGTGTGCGTGTGTGCATGTATGTATGTGTGTATGTGCATGTGTGTGTGTGCGTGCGCGTGCGTGCGTGTGTGTGCATGTGTGTGTGCATGTGTATGAATGTGTGTGTGTGCGCGTGTGCGTGTGTGTGCATGTGTGCACATGTGTGTGTGCATGTGTGTGAATGTGTGTGTGCGTGTGTGCATGTGTGTGTGCGTGTATTGCATGTGTGTGTGTGCGCATGTGTGTGCATGTGTGTGTGTGCGTGCATGTGTGTGTGTGGAATGTGTATGTATGTATAACAATAATAGTTGGAGAGGGGGCTAACAATGTAAGAAGCAGACATGAAGGAGTTGGAGGGAGAGGACTTGGAGGGGCTGGAGGGAGGAAAGAGAAGGAGGAAAGTGACGTGATTAATTTTTAATTAGGTGTCTAGAAGTGCAGCCTTCACATTTGCTTAACCATCTATTTTTGTTCTTCTTTTGGGGGTGATGGGCTACGGGGACACATCAAGAGCCTTACACATGCCAGGTGAGCACTGCTCCGATGTGCCACCCTCCAGTTCTCAGCTGCTTACGCTTATGATGTTCATTATGAGAGAATTCCGGGATGTCTTATATTCTAGTGTCTCCTTCCCTTTCGTTTTCGTGAGCACATAGACGGACTTGGGGTTCCTGCTGTCTGCTTCAGCTCTGTTTCAATAACTCCCACAAATGACAAACAGGAAAAGGCGATTTCTGTTTACACACAGCCAGGGCTTCAGGAGCCTGGTGGTGGCTGGGGTGACAAAAGGTGCAGGACTTCACCACCGAGTGTTTTTTGTAGTAGTAGTTGTTTGTTTTTGTTCTTTTTCTTCTATACATTATGTAACCATGCTGGGAGGTGGCCAAGTTGAAGCAGTGTCCTTCCCTCAGAGGGAGTGTGGGTTCAGACACATCATCCTCCTTGAAATTACATGAAGTCATGGCTTGCAGATGAATGGAGACCTAATTGAATTTGTGCTGTTTAGAGATGGAGTCATGTGTTTGTTTTTGCCTCTTGCTGTTGAGGCTACTTGTCTACAGAACAGCTTCCAGTATGTTGAAACCAAATGTCTTCTCGTTCTCATTCAAGTGTAAGGTTTTACAACCAAGTCAAGCCCTGTTTTGCTTTTAGAAGATTGTACTCCAGAGATAGAGACGTGAAGATGGTTAGCCTGCGGTCAGCCTGGGCTGCATAGGGAGATCCTGCCTCAAAACCAAAAGAAACCAACTAGCCAAACAAAATAAAGCAGAAGATTCCGATGTACAGATGATATTTTTAAAAAGCGACGGGATAACTTCTTAGAAAATTAAAAGCAGAATTACCATATAACCCAGCAATGCTGTTCCTAGTGAGATGTACCTGAAATGTCAAAGGGAGAAATGTGAGCAGATTTGCAAATGGCCTCACAGCAGCATTCTTTACACAACCAAAACATGAAAACAACCCAAGACACACATCCAGTGCATGAATGGAGGGATGCACGTGGTATGTGCATCTAGATTCATTTCTATTGGCGAGGCAAACACCCCAACAAAAATCAGCATCGAGGAAGAGAGGGTCCATTCTGGCTTACAATCCCATAACAGTCCATCACTGAGGGGAAGGAAGTAGAGGCAGCCAGTCAAGCAGACAGTGATGACACCCCACAGTCCAGAACAGAGAAGGAGAAATAGATGCATGCATGCTGCCTGCTCACTAGCCGCTTCTGCTCAGTCAGCTTTCTTCACACACAGTGCAGGGCCCAGACCATGAAATATTTCTGACTCTTCAAGACGGCTTTTCCTACCCTAACTGACAAGGAAGACAAGCCCCCACAGGCTGCCAACAGGCCAGCCTAATCTAAATAACTCTTCAGTTGAGACTCTGGCCCCTGCTAATTCTAGATTATGGCAAACTGGCATTTAAAACTAACCAGCACAGTACACAGCATGGCATGTTTTGTAAATAGAGGTTCTTAATTCCGTTTTTGGCTAATGTATAAAACAATGGACTTTATTATGATTTGATATCTGTACCATTGTTTATTTCTCAAACTCTCCTTCCCACTAACCTTCCACAGTCATCCTTTTCCCAACTAGTTCACTACTCTCTAGATTTCTTTCTAGATCTTAAAACCCCTTTTAGTTTCACATAGCACAATCTAGATTTAAGTATGCATATGCATGGGATGTGAAACTTAAATCTAGATTCTGCTATGCCAGTAAGTATACTTGTTTTTCTGCATTTGGCTTCTGTCGCTTAACATCATGATCTCCTAGTCTACCGTTTTTGTTCATTTCTGAAGATGACATAATTCCATTCTTGTTTTTGTCTGAATAAAAAACCACACACTATGCTGTTCTTTATAACCTGTTGGAAGGCATTCTTGGCTGGTTCAGAAACCTGGCTATTATAAATAGCACAGCACTAAGCATGAATGTGCAGGTGCCTCTAGTTTACATTGATTTTTTTTTAGTCCTTTTAGAGTCTAGGGTGTATGTCAGTTTCTTCTTTAGTCTTTTGAGGACCCTCACAGTGATTTGATAGTGGCTGACCCAGCCTACAGTGTCATCAGCAAAGTCTAATAATTCTTTCTCCATTTGCTTGTCAGCATCTGGTATTGCTCTGCATTTCTTGAGTATAGTTGTTTTTTCGTTTGTTTGTTTTGTTTTCAACAGTGACTCACTCTATAGATCAGGCTGTTCTCACACTCACAGAGATCCACCTGCTTCTGCCTCCTAAGTGCTGGGACTAAAGGCATGTGCCACCATACCCAGCCTAATGTAGTTTTAATTTTCATTTCTCTCATATATATTTACTGGTGTTTGCTTTATCTCCTTTTAGAGTGACCTGGTCAGTTCCTTTGCCAATTTATGAACTGCATGATTTCTTCTGTGGTGCTTTATGTTTTTTTTAAGTTCTTTCTAGAGTTTGAACTTAAATCCATTAGATGTGTAATTGGTAAACATGTTTTCCATCCTGCAAGCTGTCTCTGCACCTGCTTTGTGATTTCATGCAACCCCATTTGACAGGTTTGGTGTTATTTTACTGAGCTATTAGAGTCTTTTTCAGAAAATTCTTGCCTACTTCTATGCCTATTTTCCTATGATTGCTTCAGTTCTGGGCTTACATTTAGGCCTACAACTCATTTCAAGTGGATTTTTGTACATGGAAAGGGATGGGGATCCTTTTAAAGCTTTTACAAATGGCTATCACGTTTTCTAAGCAGTGTGTTGATGAGGCTTCTTTCTTCCAGGAAATGCTTTTGGTTAACTTTGTGGAAAACTATATGGCAGTAGCCATTTGGGTTCATTCCTGAACCTTCTGTTTGGCTTCATTACTCTGGGAGTCATGTTTGTTTTGCTGCCAGCAGTATGCTGTCATGTCATTTAAGATCAGCTGTTAACTCTGTTCCCGGTGTGTGCTTTCTGCTAAGGGTTGCTTTGGCTATCCTTTATCTTTTCCATGTGGTTTTTACAACTGCTTATCATAGTTCTGTGAAGAATGCTGTTGGAATTTTGATGGGGATTGAAATGAATCTGTAGATCACTTTGGTCAGTAGAGTCATTTTCACAATATTAAATTTGTCAACCTACGAGCACAGAAAGCCTTCCTGTTTCTTTAGTTCCTTCTTCAACTTCTTGGTTCAGCATTTTAAATATTCCGCTGCAGAGATCTTTAACTTCTTTGGTTAAGTTTATTCGTTTGTAGTTTTCTTTCGAAGCTATTGTGAATTACTTTTATTTTGTTTTCCTACTTTTGTTTGTTTTTTGTTTGTTTGTTTTGGCAAGTTTGTTGTTATTACTATATAGAAGAGTGGTGATTTTTTATGTATGCTACTTTGGCAAAAGTATTGATCAGCTCTAAAAGTTTTCTGGTGGAGTCATCAGAGTCATTTAAGTATAGGTCATGCCATCTGCAAAAAGTGATAGCCAGACTTCTTCCTTTCAGGTTTGTATCCCTTCTATTTTCTTCTCTTGACTCACTGCTGTAGGGAAGATTTCAAGCATTGTATCACCTAAGAGTGGTTACCTATTGTCTCATTATTGGTTCTAGGGGGAATGAGATGTGTTTCCCCCACTTATATAATAGCTTTGTCATGTATGCCTTTTATTCTGTTGGCATGTTTCTTCTAGTTCCAGGAAACCAAGGGCATTTATGATGGAAGAATGTTAAACTTCTTCAAATGCCTTTTCTACATCTATTGAGATGATGTGGTCTCTTAACTCAAGCCTCTTTATGAGCTGCATTACTTTATTAATATGTGGATGTTGAACTATTTTGTACCCCTGGAGTGAAACCAAATTAATGGTATTCAAAATGTCTTGAATTCAGTTTGTATGTATTTTAATGAGAATTCTAGTGTATAGTTTTCTTTTATGCCATATCCTCATACAGCATCAGGGCATGCTTTCCCTTTATGCTTCATAGAATAATAGTTTGAGAATAGTTGTCACTAATCCTTCATTAAACAACTGTTAGAATTCAGCAGGGAACCCATACAGTAACTGGGTTGTTCTTTGGGGGACTCTTAAATTTTTTAAGTCATATGTGTCTTGGAGTTTATCCATTTCTTACAAACTTTCCAGTCTTTCAGAATAAAAACTTTCAAATATTTTCAATATTCCTTAATAATCTTCTGGATTTCATTGGTACTCCTTTTGATGTTTGCTTTTACATCTCTAATTTTTTGTTTGTTTATGTGTGCATTCGTGGGTTTATGGTGTGTGTGTGTGTGTGTGTGTGTGTGTGTGTGTGTGTGTGTGTGTGTTAGTGGGGTGGGGTGTTCATGCATGCCCTTAGAAACCAGGGGAAGGTATTTGTGAGTTACAGCTATTTGTGATCCAGCCAAAATAGGGTCTAGTATAGAACTCTGGTCCTCTAGAAGAATAGCAAGTGCTCTTAACCACTGAGACACTGCTCATAACTATTAATCTATGTATTTTCACATAGTCTTAGCTTACTGGAAAATGCCTGGACCTGTTACTCCTTTGCTGGCTACATGGCATCCTCTCTCTGAACCTCTCTGCCTACGTTTCCCAGAATTCTCCTTGTCTCCTAGTCCTGCCTATCTTCCTGCCTCTATTGGCCAAACAGTGTTTTATTCATCAACCAATAAGAGAAACATTTATACAGAAGGACATCCCCCATCACCTACTCTTTGTTTTATATTATTCTCTCAGTCTTTATCCTACTCTTTATCCTGATCTCATTAGTTCTTTCTATCTACTACTTGTGTGTTTGGCTAGGATTTGTTTTCCTAAGCCCCTACATAACATTATTAAGTTATTTATTTTGAATATCTCTGATTTTTAAATGCAAATCTTTGAAGCTCTGAAGTTCTTAGAACTGGGTCTGCTATACCCTAATTGTCTGATAAGTTGTGCTTTCATTTTCTTGATTCTAGGGTGTTTTCAAATTTCTTGCCTAAATTCTTCAATGACCCAGTAGTCATTGGAGAGTGTATTGCTCAATCTTCAAGAATCAGTATAGTTTTTGTGTTTAACTCCAGTATGAACTGATAAGATATGAAACACTATTTAAATTCTTTTTGTATGCTTCAAGACTACCATGAGTTCTAGAATGTGATCTCTTTGGAAGTTCAATAGACTTCTGAGAATTTATATTCCACATTATTAGATGGAATGGTTTATACGTATATGTTGCTAAGACCATTGGTTTATGGCATTTACCTCTGAAGTTTCTTCTTGCTTTTCAGCATGAATGACATTATATACTGATGAATGTGGCAAACTTAAATCACTCATTACTATTCTGTTACATCCATCAGTGTTTGTTTTATGAAATGGGAAGTAATATTCAGCCCACATGTGTTTATGATTAGGATGTGATCTTCCTTTCATTAACATGTGTGATTTTCTTTATCTCTTATATTGTATTTGTTAGTTGATGCTTTTTTTGTCAGTTATGAAAAGAGGTATGCTGGCTTCTTTGTGCCTTCCATCTACTCAGTGAACTCACTTTCATTCTTTGCTTCTCAGTCTGTAAGTGCCTTTGCCAGTAAGGTGTGTTTCTTAATTAGATCAGGTAGTTGGACCTTGTTAGCAAATCCAATCAGGTAGACTATGTCTTTTAATTGGATAATTTAAACTATTTACATTTAGTATTAGCACTGAAAGAGATTTACTAGTTTCTATATTTTTTTTTATTTTAAGCTGGTTGGATTATAATTTATTCTTTCCTCTCCCCACCATTCAGAATAGTTTATTGTGTTAGACCTAGGCTCTTTCTTAGTTCCTTTGCTCATGCATTTTCCAATTACCTTTTTTCCTTCTCAGTGCTTAGTATTCCTTAAGTATTCCCATCTGTGTTGGCCTAGTGGGCATGGTCTTTTAGTTTGTCATTGGCTTGAAATGTCTTCATTTTGTGCAGACAATTTTCAAAGGAATCCTTTTCCCTGGATATAGTCATTTCAGTAGGCAGTTATTTACTTTGATAAATTAAAATCTAACATTCTAGCCAGGCATAGTGGCACACATCTTTAATCACACCATTCAGGAGGCAAAGTGTCTTCATCAGAGTTTCTATTGCTGTGAAGAGACACCATGACCATGGCAACTCTTATAAAGGAAAGCATTTAATTAAGATGGCTGCTCAGAGTTTCACAGGTTTAGTCCTTATCATCATGGCAGGGAGCATGGCAGCATGCAGGCAGACATGATGCTGGCTACATCTTGATCAGAAGGCAATAAGAAATGGACCATGACACTGGGTTATCATGAGCATAGGAAACCTCAAAGCTCTCTTTCACATGACATACTTCCTCCAACAAGGCCATATCTGCTATGACAAATCTACACCTCCCAATAGAACCACTCCCTATGAGCTCATGGGAGGCAGTCATTTCCAATGTTTCTATGATTTTCTGGCAGAACCTTTATTTCATCCTGAATTTCTCATCCATATTCTGACTTTGTATGAAAGCATTTCTGTGTTTTGCCTGCTGTTTGTAGTCTATTTATTTTGGCACTTAGTCTTTTTAATTTTTCACTTGGCGTTTTTTTCCATTCCAGTATCTCTGAGTCCAGTAGTGGAGGAGGCACATCTCTGGAAGAGTAGTGTTGCTTTGTTTCTGTGACTGTGTGTACATGTCCTTTTGTGTTGTGACCTGCACACCTAAGACTGGATACCTGTTTGGATTTTATTTGAGGGTCCTCTCAATCAGGAGGTCCTATGGGTTGTGACCCCTTTCACGGGAGTTGTATCAGATAGCCAATATTCTGCATATCAGATATTTACATTATGACTTATGATGATAGAAATTACAGTTTGAAGAAACAATGAAAATAATTTTATGGTGGGGGTCACCACAACATTAGGAACTGTATAAGTGGGTCACAGAATTAGGAAGGCTGAGAACTACTGGCTTATAAATTGAACAGAATACTCTTAGGGCCTCTGTCCTCAGTAGAAGGGAAAATAAACAGTTGTACTGAAGGAGAAAATAAAAATAACAGCTTTGGTGTTGATTAAATATGATTAAAACACTCAGGAAATATTAGGTTACACAGGAATAAGAATGCTGAGTTAAGAACCTGCCTTTGAAAAATGAACTACTCACCTCTGCTTCTGTGAGCCCACCTACCATCCCACCTTCCTGAAAATCATCACCTCTGCTCTTCCCCCTTGAAAAGTGACCAATATCCACATAGGCAGACAGCAAGCTCTGTTTGCTGAAGACCAAACTGTCTTCACTAGAAAACTGCACATTTCAGCTTCTGTAATACTTGCACAGTTCTTGGGAAATGGCCTTTGGAGAGGAAATAAGAAGACCACCCTCGGATGGTCACTGGTCTCGTAGGCAAGATTTTGGTAGTGTCTGTTCTTATATACGATATGGAAGGTTTCTGATGGGGGCTGGGCCTCTTTAAGCAATAGCAAGAGGCTACAACTGCACACTAATTAAAGAGTTTTTTCCTTTATCTTTGAGTGCAGGGAATGTCTGATTGAGGAAGGCAGAGGCCCCTTAACAGTAGCAGCAACAGTGCCAAACAAAACAAGATACATAAATACACTCAAAACCAAAGCTCACTGACACCCACTGATGGCCAAACCACAGAAAAAATTGGCAAATGTAAGGTAGAGTGCATTATGAGGTTAAAATTGTTTAGGATGACTGAAGAAATAGCAAATAAAAGCAATAAAGGGAGAGAGCAAGAGAGGGGGAATAGGACACCAAAGCAAAGAAAAAAACAGTAGAAATGAGCATTGCGAAGAAAGGGAGGGAGGTACAGGATACAGGGTGGAGGGCAGGTTCAGCTTGTGAAAGTATTGGCTGTGCCAGCCTGATGGCCTGAGTTCAATCCCTGAATCCCTCAGTACAAGAATGGATGGAGAGAACAGACTCTTAAAAGCTGTTCTCTGGCTGCCACATTTGCTCCCCCACACACACACACACACACACACACACACACACACACACACACACACACACACACTATGCTTGTATATACACACACAGACATGCACACACACAACACTAAATAACTAAACTTTTTGAAAGGACAAGAAATCCAAAAATGATCATGTACAAGTGAAAACTTACATAAATAAATAAATGTGCACAAAGGGAAATATAAGATTGAAACAAAAACTATATATATATACATATAAAGTAAAGTCAAAATTATTAAAATTGTAGTAAAAATTATGGAAACACAAAGAGCAATAAGAAGATGAAGTGTTAGGATAGCTTCTTTCTGTGTCCCCAATGGCTATGGGCAGGTGCCACTCTCACCTATTTTATGGCGGCATTGAATGTGTACTGACCATGGTTCCAATGCCCTCAGAGCTGACTACACTTCAGCCGCTTCGCTGCTTTTCACACTTGGGGTCTCCTCTGACTCTACCTAGCTTTGCAGTCTGGGTGATGGACAGCTTCACCTGCTATTCAGGGCCACCCCATCTCATGCACGGGGGATAGCTAATGTCCTACCTAGAGTGTGTGTCCTGTGTGTGCTGGGAGTTGGGGAAACAAACATAACACTGTTTCATCTGGACAGCTTGAAGCTCTTGGTGCTTTCAATGGCCTTAGGCATTAAACACTTTCAGGAGGGATTGCAGATGTCAAGCAGTGTGCCCGCCTCAGCCTCCAGGATTCTCACTCTTCATGTACCACAGAGACCCTCTGGGCAGAGAGGTGGCTTTA
Source organism: Cricetiscus sungorus (assembly GCA_030556225.1). NCBI lineage: Eukaryota > Metazoa > Chordata > Mammalia > Rodentia > Cricetidae > Cricetiscus > Cricetiscus sungorus. The sequence goes on along the minus strand of JANBXA010000069.1, from coordinate 42,749,034 downwards.
GAGCCATCTACCTACCGACCTCAGGCCCAGAGATACCAGACCTCCCAGTTGTTTTGAGGTGAAGAGGTCATCTGTAGGCAGAGTTTTCCTGTCTTGCAGTAGCTCTCAAGTAATTGCTCAGAGGCTTAATTTAATTACAAATGTTTGGCCAAACACTCAGGCTTGTTACTAGCTAACTCTTACACTTAAATTAATCCATATTTCGTATCTATGCTTTGCCATGTGGCTTGGTACCTTTTCATAGAAAATGTACCCATCTTACTCTCTCTGCATCTGTTGATGACTCTCTCACTCTGCCCCTCTTCCCAGTATCCTCAGGTTGACTGTCCCTCCTAAGTTTATTCTGCCTTGCTATAGGCCAGTCAGCTTCTTCTAACTAATGAGATTAACACACATTCACAGTGTATAGAAGTCATTCCACAGCAGGCATCTCCTAGCCACAGGGCAAGGCCACCTCCTCCTGTTTGTTTCTGTTTAAGGAGAGCCTTCTGACACCTGGATTTCAGGACTTGTATGCATCTGGCACACTACTTTTCTCTCCCATCACTATCTTCCTGAGCTGCCTCTTACCCTGGGACTGTGGGAGGCTGCTTTAGCTGTTTTAAGCAATGGTTTCTCAGTATAGTATAAACCACAACACTTCTATCTAAAGAGGGGTGACAAAATGAAATGCCCCTCCACAACTGACCCAAGGTGTCATGTGAAAAAAAACACTTCGGCTTCCCCTGTCCAGGGGACCACAGCTGGAGTGCCACACTTTCTTCTCATGAGTCACTATCCTATTGATACTTTGTAGTTTCTGAAGCTCTTCCACTCTGCCTTTGGCATATAGTCTTGACTTTCTTATCCATCATGTTAAGTGCACGTAGCTTCTAGTCAGCCATCTTTATAACATAGAATTTAATTCAGACTACACACACACACACACTCACACACACACACAACATATATGATAACATGCAACACAGATGATTACTTTTTTAGACTAGTCCACAATTTTAATTCAAGTCAACTCTTTAACAGAAGTGCACAGAGATGAAGATGTTGTGAAAGACTAAAGCATCATCATGACTAAGCCTAGGAGATGAGCAAGAGAGAGCTTCCTCTTGCGTTGATTAAGGTTCATCATAAAACGGTATTGACAAGGTCGGGGCAACAATCGAGAGATTAGTTTTTAAAATGGGATGGAGTAATTATGTCAGACAGAGCAGCCCACATTGTATACCATACACAAAACTCAATTTGGAGAACAAAATTAGAAAACCTAACCTATAAAACTTTTAGAAAGAAACACATGAGGACATTACCAATTAAGATAGGCCAGGATTACTTAGCTGAGAAAATAAGGCAAACTATGAAAGTCAAATATTTTATTTAGATATTTCTTTTCATAAAAGATAAATTAACTGTTTAGAAGTTAGGGAAATATGCTTTATTCCTTGTGTTTGATAAGAAAGTACCTAAGGAAAAATTTTAATTGTAAAAATAAATAAGGATTGTGAATAATTTCGGATAAATGATGGATGTTAACAGAAGAGAGAACTGGAATGATTTGTAAGCAGGTGAACAAAATAAAATACTGCCTCACTTTCATCAGGAGACAGTGAGGGGGAATCAAATGGAGAAGTTGCCTTATGTTTGTTGTTTTGTTTTTGCTTTTTGAGACAGGGTTTCTCTGTGTAGCTTTGGAGCCTATCCTGGAACTCCATCTGTAAACCAGGCTGGTCTCGAGCACACAGAGATCCTCCTGCTTCCTGAGCGCTGGGACTAAAGGCATGTGCCACCACTGCCCCATATTCTTAAGGCAAGGGCAAACCTTTAAATTGTGTGGCCTCTAACTGACAAGGTTGTGGGGAAAAGGTGACAGTTAAAGCTTGCTGCTGTAAATGTATAAATTTGTAAGACAACCTTGAAGAACAGCTCGGCAATGTGTATGAAAATGAAGCCTAGGAATCCTTAGAGCCTGTGGCCTTTTCACTGAGAAACTGCCAAGCGGCTGCTCATGGAGGGCTGGGCATGGGGGTGCATGACAGAGTCTCCACCCAGCATTCCTTCCTAAAGAAAACCCAGCTCCACCTCATGTAGGATTTGACAGATTGTGTTCTGGGCTTAGAGTACTTTAGCTGCCAAAATGGATGAACTAGATCTTTATGCAGCAAAGTGATTAAATCCCTTAAATGTAATGTGGGAGGAAGAAAGTTAATTTGTGGCAGGATAAATACAAGAAGGCACTTTTATAGCTACTGAAAAGTCATATGCACTGGTAGTGCATTTTATTTAAGGATATTTGCATACACGATAGCATGAAGGAGGAAGTGGCTATGTCAGGCAAAGGGGGTTGGGAATGGTAATGGAGCTCAGATTATATTTATAATATTTTACTTATTAAAAGTTTTAATGTGAAGCAAGAATGACCAAATGTTGACATTTGTAGACTTGGGGATGGAGTGTTTATGTATTTCTTCTATCACCCTGTTCTTTTCTACATTACAAATAAAAATATATTTGCCACAAAATAGTATAACTAGCTTCCATTTTCCTGTGGAGCATTTCAATTTATCTTTTTTTTATCTTTTTATAACATTGAAATTACCATCTAGACCCACCATTCACTTCCCTGACGCATCCTCTCTCTGCTCTTAGCAGGATGAAGTTTTCTTGTGGTTTGCCTGGTGTTATCAGTGAAGTTGGGAAGATAAGAAGTGCAATGGCAGTTCTGAAACCTTTGAGTGACACTGTCTGAGAAGGTCCTTCAGCAGAGACCCAGGGAGGGCGGGGAGGCATTAACATGATGCAAATCCACATGCATGCCACTGAATACAGATCAAAAGGCTAAAAAGTACTATAGACTAACATGTTTTATATTTCAACTGTGCTGTCCTGTTCTTTGTCCAATAAGGCAATAAGGTGTGTGCTCTCTCTGTCTCTCTCTTCATGTATACATGTGTGCCTTTCTGACTCTCTTCTCTCTCCCCCCATCCCCCGCGTGCATGTGTGTTTGCATGTGTGAGCATTGCACAAGCTGTACACAGTCTTTCTGTCCCTCTCTTTCTCCCTCACCTGCCTTTTCTGTGTTATCATTTCTTGCTACCTCTCTCAGCCACCACAGACCCTTGCATGCAGCTGAGCCAGTGTGGTGCTTTGCTTCGGCTGATTTCCAGTGGGAATCTGGGAGTTTGGGACAGGCATCATTCTACATTGCCCTTTAAGTGTGTACCAAGTCACGGAGTTAATTACAATCAGTGGATGCAGGAAACATTGGCATTGCACACCTACCTCATGGCTGGAAGTGAAAGGCACTCTTTGGGGCAGATGCCCCTCTAGATGTCATTTGCACTGGTCCAGGCAGGGAGCTTCCGCAAGCCAGGCTTCACTTGGATATTGCTTTGTTGTGCTTTCTGAAATGAAAAGCAATTCACACAAAAAAGGAGAGTTTCATTTGCAATAGTTACGAGATGCTTGCAAGGACCCAAAGGTTGTTAAAAACAGCAACCACACCTCAAAGAACTTCCCGCTTCCATGCTGAATATTCAGAATTTTTCATTTAGAACACAGTAATTCACAATGAAAATTCAGAAAACAGAAAAGTGAAGACAAAAAATTAAAAAAAGTAAATGAAGTCAAAAATGATCAGTAGAAAGAGGTACCTAGCTTCTGATCAATTTTGTGTGCCTTTTTCTTTCTGTTTTAATATATTCTTGTGTATATTTTCACATACACACACACATACATATATATGTATATATAAAACAAGTTATATACATATTAATAATAAATCTGTAATTTTAACTTTGTATTTTCCTCTGTTTTTATTCACTTTTATGTGTACCAGTGCTTTGCCTGCATATATATCAGTGTGTCACATGTGTACAGTGTGTGAAGAGGCCAGAAGATGATGTTGAATCCCCTGGAACTGGAGTTACAGGTGGTTGTGAGCCACCATAAGGATGTTGGGAATTGAACCTAGATCATCTGAATAGCAGCTAGTACTCTTAACCATTGATCCATCTCTCCAGTGTAAATGGAGTTATTAATTGGTCTAAGTAATAAAAACCTGGAGTAAGATATAGAGAAAAATGCTTACTGATCAGAGAGAAGAAGGAGCAAGCCACAGCCACACCTCCTTACCATCTCAGCAGACCAGAGAGCAAGTTCCTATTTCTCCCTGCTTATAGCCTCTATCTACCCAGTCATCTCACTTCCTGTCTGTCTGTACAGACCTCCAGACCTCTATGGTTAGCTATTGGTAAACTGTAAGCTCCATTCTCTGACCTTCAGACAGGCTTTATTTGTACAAGCAAGATATCATCACACTCCAGCCCTGTATTTTATGATAATAGGATGGGGTGCAGAGATGACTCAGTGAATAAAAATTCCAGTTACACAAATCTGGTCAGTGTTCCTGGAAACCACATAAGAAGTTGGATGTGGAAGTGAAACCTGCAATTTTGGTTCTCTTTAGGAAAGGTGGGAGGCAGAAATGAGAGAACGGCCTGGAAGTCCTCAGGCTAGCCGAGCTTAGAATACACAGAAACAGTAAGACAGGCCCACCCTGACAAAGTGGAAAGAAAGGGCTGGCTCTCAAAGGTTGTCCTCTGCTTCCTGCCTTCAAATATCCAACGTGGGATACATGCACCCATACCTCTACAAATCACACACACACACACACACACACACACACACACACACACACACACACACACACACAAACACATGCACATTCCCCCATCTCTCTAAACTAACAAATAAATATATTTTAATTAAATCTTTGCTGTGTATTTTATTTTTAGTTTATTTATTTCATTTATGCGCGTGCATACGCAGGTACTATGATGTGTATGTGTGTTCCTGTGCATATGTGTAGGAGCTTGTAGGAGCTGCTTCTCTCTTTCTACCATGTGGTATCCAGGGATTGAAATCATGCCATCAGTCTCGGTGGCAGGAACCTTTACCTGCTAAACTATCTCATTGGCCCTAAGAAGAGATACTTTAAAAAGAAATGTAAGCAACTTGTCAAAAATAAAAAATAAAAATATCAACAAATAATGATGCCTACTGTGGTGGTTTGAAAGAAAATTGCCCCCAAAGGGAGTGGCACTATTAGGAGGTGTGGCCTAATCAGAGAGAGTGTGTCATGGTGGGGGCAGGCTTTGAGGTCTCTTTCTCTCAAACTTCCCTCAGTGTGACAGTCAGTTCAACTTCCTGTTCCTTGCAAGCCAAGATATAGCCAGTATGATATCTGCCTGCATGCTGCCATGCTTGCTGACATGATGATAATGGATCCACCCAATTAAATGTTTTCCCTGTAATAGTTGCCATGGTCATGGTGCCTCTTCACTCCTGAGACACCTTCCAAACAAAGTGGAATCTCTGTTGCATTGTGTCATTTGGTGTTATGATGAATGGGAGTGAGTGTATATATGTATATATATATATATATATATATTGTATGTATGTATGTATGTATGTATGTATGTATATGTATATGTATATGTATATGTATATGTATATGTATATGTATATGTATATATATATATGGGCCTTCATTACATAGCTGGTCAAAATAATTTCTGTGTGTTAATAACAGGAGCTATGAGGATTCCTAGACAGAACTCATAGGATGAATGCTGCCCTGTTCTGCAGGGCTTGAGATCTGGCCTGACCAGGGCAATGAGGGAAGAAAGAAGGACCAGACAGAAGCGCAGAAAAGCTGGGATCTAGTGGGCCGTGCTCTCTGCTGGGGCAGCATTAGCCACTCAACAAAGAAACTCAGCACTTTTATATACTTACTTACAGCACAGGGGGAGAAGTCAGCTGTCTCAGTAGGAGGTCTCAGGCTGTGTCCTTCTGGGAAGAGGATGCTGCAGTTGCTAGTGGCATATACTGCCCACATTCCCACTTGAAGCAGAGGCAAGCCTTGCCAATTTCAAGTCTGACCCATATTGGGGAGGCTTTGCCATCCCATGGATCTAAAGCATTTAATCCCTGGCACGACTGTGCCCATGTCAACAATTTGCACTCATGCAGGACTTCATCGGGTCTTTACACACCCACTCAGGGCTTCCTCTACTCCCCACAGAATGCCTTCTCCCTTTGGAAGGACTGTGATTTATTCATAATTAAAACAACAACAACAAAAATCCAGTGGCTTCTTATTATATAATAACACATGTTTCTTTGATTAACTGCTTTTAATTAAAAATAGTATTGCATTTAGAAAAATCATCAAAGCCCAAAGTATACTCACTGGAAGCAAGGCTCTTCCGTATGTGAATTTCCTTAGTCTCTTTTTGCCGATAGACTGAAATGTATTGTTATCACTTTTATATAGTAATGTTGTCTGTATTCTTTTTGTTTAAAAAGGGGGAGTGTTCCCATGTACTGTGTTATACTGTTGTATGATGGTCCATGGGAAGTGGTGAGCAAATATCTATTCACCCTTGAGAACAGCACTGACAAACAGATGGAGGAGATAATTCTTCCTGAGTCTGCCTCACTGAGCTAGTGAATCTTGGTGCTATTTACAGGAGCAGGGGCTACACAGAGGCAGTTACATCACTGAAAACCCCAGTTCCATTTGAAACTGGTTCCTTGGAAAGTCTCTTCTCCCTCAGAAATTAAGTGCTTATATAACCTTGGGGAGAGGCCTGGTGAATCTTGAGACTTACATTTCATGACTTTCCTAAGCCTCTTAGGTATCCTTAGTTTCCAAAGGGAGGGAAGCTATTTCCTCCTGGAGGGAATAGCTCAATTTAGAAGGATTGAAGTTGGAGAGATCTAGCAATACACCACTCACCCATCCCCTGGTTCTTACATTCTCTCTGTCCCCTTCCCTCCTCTGTGATGTCCTCTGAGCCTTGTATAGATAGACATGAACAAATGAGCATTCACTCCAGATAGGGCAGTGATTAAGTAAATGAATAATTCTATCCAAGTCTAGTTTAAGGACCCATTAAGTTCATCAGAATTACTTACAGAAGCATGCATGGATCGTGGGTGACTTGAGGAAGGGCCACATTTCATTGTGGGTGATGACACAAACACTGAATCCTTGAGCTCCCAGCCCATCTTTCAGGCAGATCCACTGAAGAGACTCCCATCTTCCAGCAGGTATTGGTTGCTCGTACAATCCTGGGGAGATGAGGTCTTGTGAACCATGTAACATTCTGAACTTGTTGAGTCTTGTCAGTTTCTGCATCTTGAGATATTCCTTCCTCCCTCTGGAAAGAAATGTTTTAATTTGAATGAAACACCCACCCAGCATGTATATGCTGTGGCTTTCCTTACATATTTGGAGTATATATGCATATGTATTCATAATATGTATTATATTTAATATATATAATATATAATTATATAATTGTATAATATATAATATATAATATAATATGATTATATATTATATAATATATATTATTATATCATAGAAATATTTATGTTAATAAATATCAGTCTTCTTTTTCTTCATGGCTCTACAGAATTATAACATAATGGACTTAATTACTTTGCCAATAAGAAATACATAGATATCTTCTAATTTTTTCTTCTGTGTGCAGTGGTGGTGAGAGTTGGGGGGGACACATATACCACAGTGGAGGTCACATATGCCAAGAATACAAAGGAAGTCAGAAGACAATTTGCCAGTTAGTTCTCTCCTTCTACCATGTGGATCCTGAGGATCGAACTCAGGTTGTCAGGCCTAGGAGCAAGTGCCTTTATCCACTGATCTGTCTCACTGCTCATCTTTTATATTTTTCTATGATAAGCATTGTGCTAGTTAACATTCTAAATTATTTCTTGTAGAATTTCTGGGTATATAAGTATGATTACTTAAAATTTTTCAATAGGCATTTCAATAAATACCTATTATATTATTTAGGGTTCTCTAGAGGAACAGAACTGATGGAATGAATATACAGGAAGAGGATTTATTAGAGTGGCTGACAGGCCACTAGTCCAACATTGGTTGTCTATCAATGGAAGGTCCAAGAATCCAATAGTTGTTCAGTCCATGAGGCTGGATGTCTGGTCTTCAGTACACACCAGAATCCCAAAGAGGCAGGTTATAATGCTAGTGTAGGCACGGACTCACCAGTGAGAACAAGAGCAAGCAGGCAAAGACAGCAAGCTTTCTTCTTCCATGTCCTTTATGCAGGCTGCCACCAGAAGGTGTGGCCCAGATTAAAGATGGGTCTTCCCACCTCAAATGATCTGGATTAAAAGGGGCTCTTCCCACTTCAAATGATTTAATTAAAAAAGAAAAGATCTCTCAGAGATGTACTCAGCCACTTGGGATTTTAGATAATGCCAGATGCAGTCAAGTTGACAATCATTTTTAATTCATATATCCTGAAATACTGATCTCCCTTGTGAGAAAGCATGTGTTTTCTTATGGTAGCTCATGTCTGGAGAATCTGAACACATTCTACACATTGCTAGGACCAGGTGCAGCAGAGCTCTTCATGTTTAAGAGTGAACTTTTCAAACACTTGTACTTAAGAATATCCTGCTGAAGAGAGGGCAGAAGGATTGTAGGAGTCAGAGGGGTCAAGGTCAGCACAAGAAAATCCAATCCACAGAGCTAACCTGGCTCCCAGAAACTCGCAGAGTCTGAACCAACAACCAGGGAGCCTACACATGACCGACCTATGCTCTCTACCTATATGTAACAGTTGTGTCTCTTGGTCTCTTTGTGGGACTCCTAACAATGGGAGGAGAGGCTATCCTTAGTTTTCTGGCTGGCTCTTGGGAACCAATTCCTCATACTAGATACTAGATTGCCCAACTGGAACACAAGTGGAAGTGCTTAGCATTATGGCAAGTGGATATGCCAGGCTTTGCTGATACCCATGGGATGCCTGCCCCTTTCTGAACAGAAACAGGAGTGGATTGAGGGAGGGCTGGGGGTGGAGTAAGAAATGGGAGGAGAGAAGGGAGGGAAAACTGCACTCAGGATGTAAAATAAATAAGTAAATAAATAAGTAAATAAAATTTAAAAGAGAATGTTCGCTATCTCAACTCTACCAGTTGTTACTTGATTTTTGTTTGTTTTGTTTTATGGTGTTTGTTTGTTTTTTGTGGTTCTGCTTTTTATTTTTTTAACAACCTTCTGTTATGGAGCCTAGTTGGCCTGGAACTCACCATGTAGCCCAGTTCTCCTGCCTCAGCCTTGCATGTGCTAGGATTACAGACTTGTACCACATTGCCTGGCTCATTGCTACTTAGGGAGTCTTTATATTTTCAGAGCTACAGAGAAAGCTAAATGGCTAAGAACACTGGCTGCTCTTTCAAAGGGTTTAGTTCCCAGTGCCCACCTAGCAACTCAAAATAACTATAGCTATAATTCCAAGGGATCTCACACCCTCTTCTGGCCTCCTCAGGCACTACATATACATGATGCATCTTCCAAACACCTAGGGAAAACACACATGTAGAATAAAATTTAAAAAAAAAATCTTTTTAAAGGAATTTTTGTACTCTAAGAAGTTAAGTCTTTCTTGGTGATAATTTGTTGCATTTTTTAGTAAGTTAATTGTTTAAAACTTCGCTATGACAAATTTCATTCATAAACATTGCTTGCTATTGACCCAAACTTAACAGAAACATTGACACTGACTGGTGTTCACTTTGGTTAAAAGAGTGCTCCTTCATTGCATCAAGAATATTTTCCAAATGTTTCTGTCTTTCCCCACTGTGCCTATAGCTTTGTAAAATCCATCTTTGGTTTTTAATATACTTGAAATGTATTTTGATACAACGAATGAGGTGATTGTTCATATTTAATTTCTTATTTCAGTATAGTTAGCATATTTCACAATATTAATGGAAATTATTCATCTTTTAGCCACTGATACAAAAACAATTTCAATTGTTTTCTACCATAAATTATCACATTAAACCACACAAATTTATTTTCTAACAGTTCCAGAGTTCCCTCCAGAGCTACAGGATAGAAATGATTTTGGGATTCTTCAGCTTTAGGAAGCAGTCTACATACCCTTGCTTAAGGCACCTCTCTTTTTTCCATCCCCGTACTTCATCTTCTGACTTTGATGCTGCTGCCTCTTCCTTCCTTTATACTACCCTTGGAGTTGGGGTAAGCCACCAGAACTCTCTAGAATAATCTCCCTTCCGATGGCAACTGGTGTGCACGGGCGTTTTGCCTAGGTGTATATCTGTGCACCACACGCATGCCTGCTGCCCCTAGAGACCAGAAGGAGGTGTTGGATCCCCTCGAACTGGCATTACAGTTGGCTATAAACAGTCATGCCATTGATCTGAATTGGACCCCAGTGTTCTGCAAAAGCAGCCAATGCCCTTGACAACTGAGACATCTTTCTAGCCCTAATGTCAAGATTCTTAATCACATCCTTTTACAAGGAATCAAGGTCCTCTTAACATGGATATAAACACACACAGAGGAATGCTACATCTGGTAAACATAACACGTGACCAGGGACATGAGCAAGGACTCAGGCATCAGGACCACTGCGGGTGGTTAGTGGGATACAGTACACATGAGCGTCACAGGGATGATCTGTGAGCATGTGGCCACAGAGAGAAGCAGTGGTGGTGTTATGCTCATCTTTGATATGTTTTATGTATTTTTAAAGAAATCTGAAGTAAAATGTCAAAATACTTATATTCCCTAAATCTGTATGGCAGTTTCCTGTATATATGCATCTCTGCATAAGAATGAGTTCATCACTGTGGTAGGATGAAAAATGGTCTGAAGAATATGGCAGGTGAGTTTTTCTTCAATTCAAATTTTGTTTGTTTTGAATAGATACAAATATAGGATTGCTGAATTATATAGTAGCTTCACTTTGTAAACTAAATTCTTTTTATCATTTTATGTGTGCTTTTTTGTTTATATGGTATTTGCACCACATGTACACCTGATGCTTGCTAAGATCATAAAAGGGCGTTGGATGCTCTGGAATTGCAGTTACAGACAATCGTGAGCCACCGTGTGGGTGCTGGGAATTGAACCCAGGTCTTCTGGAAGAGCAACAAATGCTCTTAGCCATTGAGCCACTTCTCCAGTCCTTTTAACTGAAGGGATATTTTTGCTGCTTTCAAAAATTGTTGCATCACTTTTATATTAACCAAAATAATACAAAAATTCAAGTTTCTCCCCAAAGTTCCAGCTTTTATCATTGCTTGCTGGTTGGCAGCCATCCTAAAAGAATTGATGTGATACCTACTCATAAGTATGGTTTGGGTTTTTTTGTTTGCTTATTTGTTTGTTTTTGTTATTTTTTTTCCTGCTTTGTTTCCTCTAGATGGCTATTGATACTGAGCCTCATTGTACATCTGTTAGACATTTGTTTGTCTCTATTGAAGAAAAGTCCTTTGCTCATTTTAAATCATTTTTAAAATTCTGTTTTTTTATTTTGTTATTTAAGAGTTCTTTGTATATTTTGGGACTAACTCAGTCAGACATACTCTTTACGAATACTTCCCCACTCTATTCCATTTGTAATTTGTTGCTCATTTTCTCTACTCTTGTTTGATGTAACATCTATGTTTGAATTTTATTTCTGATTTTAGTGCCACATCAAGAAATCATTGCTAAGACCAATGATAAGTTTTAGGCTTTCTTGTAAGAGTTTTAAAGTTTTGGATTTTTTTTTTAAAGATTAATTTATGTGTGTGTATGTATGTGTGCCTACTTGTATATATGTTTATCGTGTCTGTCCGGGTGTTTATGGAAACCAGAAGAGGATACCAGTTCCCCTAGAACTGGAGTTATAGGCAGTTGTGAGCTGCCTAGTGTGGGTGATGGGAACCAAACCTATGACTTCTGCAAGAGCAACAAGCAACTTCTGAGACATCTCTCCAGGCCTGAAATTTCCGATAGTAAGTTAAAAATCTCCTGGAAGGCCTCCCCCTCCCTGGGGAGTGGGTGGGGAATGGGATGGGAAGGGGGTTCGAGGGGCATGGGAGGGAGAGGGAACTGGGATCAATATGTAAAATAAAACATTAATAATAACAATAAAAAACTTCATTCATTTTAAGATCCTCTTTTACAGTGGGGGTGGGAACAGAAAAAAATGTCACCACAATTCTTGGTGTGTTCATCCACTCTTGCAGATTTCATTTGTGGAGGAAACTACTACTTCTCCCTTAGACATACTTAGTGCCCTTGCTGATAGGAAAAAGAAGCCAGTGGGAAAGGATTGTTTTTAAATATCGGTTTGCAGATGCTTGCAGATGATCTGATTTCATACATAGAAAATGCAGAGAACCTCACACACAGACACACAGAGATAAAAGCTGTTAGAAATAATTGATGGATTTAAAAAAGTTGTAGAGTGCAAAATCAACGTACCCAAATCAGTAGTTTGTTTCTCTATGTCAGTAGCAGAACAACTACAAAGGAAACTAAGAAAAAAACATATGGATAAACTTGAAACATTTTTAAAGGTGGCTCTTAAGGGAGGGCTCAAGCGATTCTGCGCCAAAATACAGAGTCAGAAATATCATTCCTCCTGATTTTAACAAAGCTACCATTCACCTTATTTTAAAGGGAGATTTTCCAGAAGCGTGTTTACTTTTTTGTTTCTTTCCTTTCCATCCTCTCCCTCTCTTCTCCCCTCTTTTCCCCTCTCTCCCTCCTCCTCTCTGTCCCTCGCTTTCTTTCTTCCCTCTTCCCTTTTTCAGTGCTGAGGGTTGAACCTTGGGCCCCTCGCATGCTCAGCAGGCTTTCAATCCCCAGCTCTGATCATTTCCATTTTGTTCTTATTTTCTATCCAGCCATGTATACGATGACTGCTGCTCTGTTTCCCCTACTTTTGTGGTTTAGTCTGTTTTGTTTTATTGGGGACCCGAGTTATATCCTGTGCCCACAGCTTCCAGTAGTATTTCCTGTGTATTTAAAACCATTAACTTATGTGTGCATTTTAGCTGTATCCCTTAAGTTCAAATGCATTCAGATTTAAACATAGTCTCTAATTCAAATTGTCTTAAAGCTTCTTGTCTCCTGATAGTTATATGTTTAGGGTTCTGAATATGTGGAAGACTATTTTTTGTTGTTGTTCACTTACCTTTTACTGAACTGTAGATTCAAACTACAGTTGGGTACTGTTTTTATTTTTGTAATTCCTCTAAAATTACTAAATATTAGAATAAATAACTTATAATCAGCCATAGTCTTGGTTTGTTTTCTGTTGTGTTAACAGAACACCTCATACTGAGTAAATACTAAACATGGGGGCTTCTTTGTGCATGACTCTAGAATCTGGGAAGTCAAAGACAATGAGCAGTATGTGGGGAGCTTCTGTGATGCATGACATTAGAAAATAGGGTAGTGAGCACTCAGGGGGTGAGAGAGGACCTGGGAGCCCATGTCAGCCAATGTAAGGAATGAGCTCATCTCTTGACCAGGAGCCACCTTCAGAGGAAATGTTAGTAACCCATTCCTGTGAGCTGAAATCTCACAGCCTGATCACTTCTACAAAGACTCATTTCTTAATATTATTGAAATGGGGCTATAGATACATTTATTTCCACCAAAGCAGGAGGACCTTAGTTTGCGTCTTTGGCACCTACATAGAAAGCCGGAGGGGTGTGTGGTACACATCTGTACCCCCGGGTTTTTCCAGAGCAGGGAACAGTAGACAGAGATAGACTGATCTCTGGGGATCATTGACCAACCAACCTAGCCATACTAATGAGCTCCAGGTTCAGTGAGAGACCCTACCCCAAAAAATAAGGTGGAAAGCAACTGAGAGAGATGTTCCATGCCTACCTCAGGCTGCTACAAGATGTGCACACATGTGCATAGGCACCTGCACAAGGAAGGCCTCATGTCAACATATCCATACACCACACCCACACGAACTGTTAAATTTCAGCACACATTTTGGAGAGAACTTTCAAATTGAAGTATCTTTGATTTTACTGCTCTAACTCTGCATTTCTTGAGTTGCGGCCATATCCTGTAGATTTAGAGTGTCTGGAAAGCATTCCTATTTCATATTCACTCTTCATGATAACTCTGCAGTTAAGGATTCTGGGTTGGTTATTTTTTGTAAAATGATGCCCTCTTGCCTTTTCATCTGTGAGAAATCCAGGGTTACCTTTGTCTACATCCCTAGTATCAGAATGCTGACCTGCTCAGCAGCCTAAAGGATCTTTCTCTTGTTGGTTTTCAACATATCCACTGCAATGGCCTCATCTTTTCTCTGTAAATGCTCTTCTGTTGTTTGTTTGAGTATATTTGATCATCTCCCTTCTTCCTCTTGTGGAAAGGCATTACACACACAGAATCAAGCACACCTTCCTGGCTGGAGGAATTTTAATTCCTAAGTAAACATACAGGGATCTAGTTCTCTGTGAGCCATTCTTTACAGAAGTGTTGGTAGGGGTTTACAACATAGAACTTGAATTTTGTTATTTTCTCAGGACTTTTCTCTCACAGTGGCTCTTAGTCCTCACCTCCTGATAGTCATGCCCTAGTGCAGATGTCTCAGGCTGGATAGTTGAATGAAACCAATCCATGGAACCATTAAGTTATTGCAGAAAAAGAAAAGAGTATAATTTCAGAGGCATTCTTTTATCATGACATCTTGGATTAGTTGTTCTGAGGGAATCCAGAACACATGAGGAAAAACAAACAGCCCTGTGGGGAAATCTGCATGGCAAAGAATTGAGTCCTTCTGCCAACCACAGCAAGGAAATAAGATGTACTTACAGTCACATGCAGTGGCCAACAGAGAAGAGACGCCTTCATGTGACTGTGCTCTGGTCCTTAAGTTGACTGTGGTTTTATATAGAAGTTAAAAATCACCCAGTTAAACTGTTTTGGGATTGCTTTGTGGCATAATAATAAATGTTTACCAATCTGCTGAGTTGCTGGATAACTTGGTACACACCAACAGATAACTGAGCATGTTTTCTATTGTCCCAGGAAATGAATGCTCTAGGTTGCGGCACCTTCCCTCCACCTTTTAACAAGCTCTGCTTTCCACTTCAAATGAAATGGAACAGCTATACCGCAAGGAAGCTTACTACTCTTATATAAAGGAAGTGGGTATGTTATCACTTACCCTTCCTTCTCCTAACTCCTTATAGGATTTAAGGAATTCTGTGCATCTCATGGATCCTGCTGTGGGTCACTGTCAGTTGTGTCTTGTAGTTCTGGAGCCTCTGATATATTTATTGTCCCTATGTGTCTATATGTGCTATTTTTCTATTCTATGGTAAGACACCATAACCAAGGAAACTTAAGAAAGAGTCCATTTGGCCTTCTAGCTCCAGAGAGTTAGAGCCTACAACAGTGGACCAGATGCAGCAGGCAATAGCATCACTGACAGAGCAGCAAGATGAGCTCTCACCTCTCAAAGCACAAGTATGAAGCAGAGAGGATGAACTAAAAATGGTGTGAGTCTTGAGACTCCAGTTACAAACTCCCTCCAGCAAGGCCACGCCTCTTAATCCTCTCCAAACAGTGTCACCATCTGAGGACAAAGTCTCCAAATGCCCAGGGCGATGGCAGACATTTCATTCAAGCCACCACCGTGACCAATACTGTATATACTTGAGGATGATGAAGTTTGAGAAGCAAAGTCAGAATGTTGTATGTGAGCTGTCCTGAAGAACACCCTGGGTGAGGAGGATTGGACTTTCCTATTCTGTTTTATATTCATAAAATACAAATGACAAATGGCTACTTAATGGATGTTTGCCAGAGGAGATGCAAAGTAAAGAAGGAGTTTGTAAGTGCTGAGCCACTTGTGATAATTGACAGCTGTATTGACAAATGTGTGGACCAGGCTCACTTGTCAGAAAGAAGTAATAGGTGGTCATTAGGAAATACTGACTTGCTGAAGAGGACTAAGGTAGATGTTGTGGTAAGGAATGATGGTAGATTTGGGGGTTCTGTTTTGTTTGCGGGATATGTGTGTGTGTGTGTGTGTGTGTGTGTGTGTGTGTGTGTGCATGTACATGTATATATGTATATATATGTATGTATATGTATATATATGTATGTGTATATATATGTATATATATATGTTTGTCTTCCTTAAAATGTGTATTTTTAGACTATTAAGGGGTTTTGAGGATATTCCAGGCCATAAGGTGTGGTCTTTTCTCACAATCCATTGTTCCAGCTACATGTTGCATGATTTAGTTTCTACAATGGCTAATTTGGGGAGCCAATGTTATTGCATCTAATGATGCCCGCAGAACTGGTGGGTTGTTATTCCTGGTATTCCCCTGAGCATGTTCCCAGGGAAGCCTTGACTTGGAGGTATCATTCTGTCAAAGGCATAGATGGTAAGACAAAGAGGAAAAGAAGTGCCTCCCCCCAGTCATCCTTGTTCTCATGCTACCTCTATCTCCATTCCAGAAAGGATGAATTTTCTGCTGCCGTCTCCCTTCAACATCAGATTCCAGGGGTTTTGGCCTTTGGCCTCCCAGAGCTCCAGCCTGCTTCTTGGACTGAACTACACTACCAGACTACAGACTGACATTATGGAACTTTTAGCCTCTGTGGCTGTGTGAGCCAATCCAATAAATGCCATACTGGGTCCGTTTCCCCAGAGAACCTCGCCTAATAAAAATCCCTGGCTTAGCAGAGTCTCAAAAGGCCAAACAGCAGAAACCCTGAGATGGGAGGCTGCACACTGATGATCACTTGAGTTCCTGTTCACAATCTTAACCTTTATGATTGGTCCCCAAAGAGTTATAACTGGCCAACACCTCCAGTGTGAACTTCATACATACAACCTGCCATCCTCCCTGTTGACTGATGATGTGTTCCCCTGTTGTCCATAATAATGCTTGATGATGGAAAGTTACCTCTTCAAGCCATGTGGCTGGAAAGTAGTGGAACCAATGCACGAGCCGTGGTCTTTGGCTCCTGGAGCCCACAGACTTCCCATTATGATATGTTGTCCATCATTTACGTAGTGTTGGTCTCTGGTCTCTCATGCTGCATATTTAAGTAACACAGCTTCCCTGGCAAGTTCAGAGCCAGCTTTCTCTTCCCTGGGAGGCCATTCCTTAGAATGCAGAAACTAAATGATCTGCAGTGAAACATGGTTCTTGCCATGGAGTCTTCACAGATGACAGCTCTTCCCTGATCCGTGAATTTGACCCTGGAAACTCTCACTGCCAGTCCTCGGGCCAAGGCTGGGCTGAAAACAAAATGTTCTCTAGAATTCACTCACCGCCTCAGCCCTCATGATGCAGAAGGGCATGTTTCATTCAGAATGACCTGCAGTGATGCTGTGCATCCTGGGTGCTGTGCATCCTGCCTGTGGGTGAATTAGCTCAGTCACTAGCTCCCTGCCAGGGAAGGCTAAGCACAGAGTTGATCCTGTTGAAGTCCATTGCTGCTGAGAGCAGTGATTCTCAAAGTGGGGCTCCCAGCCCACACAACATCGCCTCAGAAATGTTCCACAAGTCTGGCATATGCTTCAGCTGGAGAGCTTCTGGTTTTGAATGTATTCACAATAGCACTGGACATTCATACACTGTGTTCTATTACAGCATCAGCCCTGTACACAAGTCCACACCACACTCTACACTGCTTTAATTAAAATAAATAACAATGATAATGTTCACTCATCCCTCATCCAAAGAAAAGAAACCAAATCATACTCATCGGAAGGCATGTTTAGCCCAGTATTAATTTCCTGGGAACTGAATGGTTTCATATCAACATAAAGTCATTTCTGAATGGAAAAACCAGTTTCCTGTTAGTTTTGAAAATTGCTGCAGGAGGCTGAGAACTTCATCTCTTGTCTCTTGGAGCGCAAAACCACACATAGGAAGAGGTGGAGGGAGTGGGTTGGGAATCCATTCTGATATGGCTCCCACCCTGTAAGAACAGCAAATTCAGCACCTCACCCTCCTGTTCAGTATCTTGCTTCCAAAGCCACCCTGTGGGACATCCAGGATTTCTCCTTGGAGGAGACAAAAGAGCTGTCTGCCTGGCTCTTGTCAGCGGTTGAGTTGACAGCTTTATGTCCTCAGTAGAGAGAGGCCCTGAAAGGAGGTGTCGTGAGACTGTATCTGTGTGGCAAGGAGGAAAGATGGCTGTTTTTATAGAGGAAGAAAAAGCATCGAACAAGGGAAATTAGATGGAAAGACCATAAAGGTCTCAGGTTGGCAAAACCAATTAGTAGATGTTTATGAAAGATAACCCCTGAGGTCAGGGAGGATTTGCTTTGATGTGGGTACCCTTGGGTTTGTAAGATGGATTAGTGTCCCTTCTACAGTGGTTAAGGGAGAGAGAACCCCCGTCTCCTGCTGGAGACTCCAGACAGCTGTGTGCCCTTGGGCAGGCGACTTAAAGTTCCAGGAAGCCTATCTTCATCTGCTGCAGCAGGGGATTATGATCGCACTCAAGTCCCCTTCTAGTTCTGACATGCCAGCAAATTCTTTCTGATTCCTGCAATGTTAGGGGGACATGTCAGCACTCCCCTGCAATGTTGGGGAGACATCAGAGTCTCCTGCAATGTTGGGAAGACGTCAGAGCTCTCCTTAAATGTTTGAGAGACCCATCAGAACTCCCTTGCTCATGGCTGACACCTTGGCTTTCTGCACAGTCTCAGTCTCCTTTGTCTAATTTGAAGGAAAAGGTTTTTCACCTCCATCACAGACATTTTGAAACAGGAGTTACTCCCATCAAAAAGAGAACAAACTCCAGAGTGACATCAGGGGATCTCCCAGCTGGCTGATGATGCTTGCCTTACTGGGAACCTTGGTACAAAATTGAGCTGTGCTGTAAGGTCCAAATGTGTGTTTTTGCTTGCTTGCTTTAAACTTTGAGTGTGTACTCAAGGATGCTTGTGTTTCAAGTATCATCAGGAACATTTTTACAACCCCAAAAGCGATGAAAATGGCTTCTGTAGGAAGCAGAGAAAGCCAACTCTCCATCTCATGATCTCATGGAACAAGACAAGGTACAAATACAAATTGATAGGGCAAACTTGCTCAAGTTCTGCCTGAATGGGACTGGTGTACCCAGGGAGGAAAGCCTGCTGTTGTGTGGCTGGAGACAGGGCACTTGCCCAAAATACAACCAAGCCCAATCCCAGAACCCTGTTTTTCTACACGGAAAAGCAGCACTTCCCATTGACTGACCTCCACTCATGTACCCAGCCACTTTGCAAATCAAGGATAAAAGTGTCATGTTACTCCAGCTTGCAGAATGTTGGGGACAACACATGCTCAGCTCTATACATGCTTATTTGGAAATGTGTGAGAAACGCAGCTTCTTAGGCTCTGCCACTTCTCAGATCTGTTTCAAGATACTAGAGTCACATCACAGAGCAGGATAAGCAGTGTGGGGCTGGCTGCCTCTTGTGGGCAGAATGACACTGGTCCCACACAGAGAGTAACACACTTTGATACACAGCAAAGAAGCGTCAGAGGCAGACTTTATTATACTCAAGGAATCTGCCTGGGTAACCCAGGATGTTGTTGTTGTTGTTGCTTTAATTTTTAATCACTTATTTATTTATTTTGTTTATTTATTTAGAGAGCCATCTTGGGTGTGATTAAAGGACAGTTAGTTCTCTCCTATGTGGAGTCCTGGGGGCTGAACTCAGTTCAATAGGTTTGGCAGCAAGCTCTTTTACCCACCAAGCCATCATGTCAGCCCAGAACTCAGGCTCTTGATGGCAGTGCTGACTGTCTCTAGCCCTGACTATGATCTCCATTCTAAGCCTGTGCTTTGCCTGTTTGCTCTATATGGATTTTGCAGAGTCCATAGCCTTTCTTATGACTTCTTATCTTCCACTCCAGTCTCTATCTTGACTGATCCCCGGTGTCTATTTTGCAGTGTCTTCCTCTCTTCTCACACGAGTCCCCCAGAGTAAAGAACCATACTGATAACTTTGCAACTCTATGTGACTTGTCACCAAGTCCAGGAGGCACCTTTGTCTTTAATTTTTCTTATCAGTGAATCAAAACCAACTGGCTATGACGAAGCAGCCCCTTATAAACAAGTTCGCAGCCATGCCAGGCAAGCTTCTATTTTCACTCTGGAGTCTCAATGCATGACAAACTTTTGCAATAGTGTCACTGCCATCTGCCCTGTGAGACTTTCAGGAAGCGTGCGGTGCTGGCTTCCATCCCACTCTGACTCACAGCTCTGAGAGCTCAGCTCTGAAGATGAGAAGCAACCTTCTGTCTCTCTCCTCTTGCAGGGGAAAAGGGATGCCAGTGCCTACCCTGCTCAGCTCCTGATACTGCTTGGTAGATCTGTATGAATGGGCTTGGAAAGCCAGAAGATACTATGCAACCATAAGATGGTATCTCTCCACTGAAGTATGCTAGCAGAAGGGTGCATGCTTTGTAAAATTCTGTCCCTGAAACCGAGTGTGGGCTGAGCAAGTTCCTCTTCAGGAACATTGCTTGCAGCTTGCAGCTTGCTTTCTGGGTAGAAGCAGCTCCTGAGAAGGTGTTAGAGATGCTATTGGGGCACCACCAGCTGACTCGGAATTGCAGCATCCTTTACAAGTGATCAAACTATCCTTCTCAGAATGTCACAAAGATCTGTTTCTTGATACATGAGAGACATTCTATATTTGAATAACTCAGGCCATAGTTTATAATGAAGAAACAAAATGAAACCCACTAATATAAACCATTAAACAAAAGAGTGCAGTATGTCAATTTGGATATCATTTGTGTAAAATGTGATATAAATGTGACAGTCACATTTATATAAATTTTAAAATTATTAGGAGATTGATGAGCAAACACTTGCCACTAAAATAATACCCTTTCTTTACAAGGAAACTGGGACCTGATTGCACTGCAGTAAAACTAGAATCATGGGCCAGTGAGCTAGATCTAAGTTCCATCCACACACTAAAAAAATAAATGTAATAACAATAAATGTTAATAGCTATTGTTTTGGCATTTGTTCTGAGATAATTTTTAAATGTTTTTTAAATTTATGAAGCTTTTACTAAGAAGGGAAAGATAATATATTTGAAAACACACTGTAAGATTTTTTCCCCTCATGGTTACTTATTTTGTCTGATTATTCCACTTAATTTTATTTTATTTACTGTAAATAATTTTTAAGCAAAAAAACATCAAAAATATGTCAATGCATAGTTCAAAAATAAGCAACCCCATCTCATACCACTGCTAGTTGGTTTCAGTTATTAACAATACATGAGTGTCAATCAACTTTGGTAAAAGGTTATTGAGGACTATTTCAAATCTCCTACCCTGAAGAAAATTGAAACAAATCAATAAAACATAATGGCATTATGTTGATCAGTCATAAATCACTCAAAAAACAATAAAGGCAGCTAGAAGAAGAAAAAATTCAATGAAACACTAAAGTGCATAAACCCAGGGAGAGAGCCAGCCTGTTAGAGATATGTACTTAGGCCCCTTCGACAGAACTTGAAGTACCACAGACGACAAATTAACCCAATTACACACTTCCGAACACACGGATCCAGTGAATCATTAACTGGTATTTTCAACTACAATCAAAATAGTTGTGGTTTATGCAAATGTTGTTTGTCTGTTTATGTTTTTGTTTACTGTCTTTTCAAAGGTTAAAGGTAGGAGTATGGTGAGAATGGCTAGCAGGCATTTCCCCTGCTTTGATTGACTGGGGGGAAAAAAATAGAACTGTTTAATTTTTAATTTGGAGAGACTTTTCTAGAGAGTGTTTCTCAAATTTCAACCGTGTGTGTTAAGCACAAACTGCTGGCCTCACCAAAAGAGTCTGGTTCAGTAGGTGCCAGGAGGGGTTCAAATTCTCCAGCAGCTTCCCTGGCCTCAGAACCCCAGGAAGGGCGTTTCCCGGCCCAAACTGAGGGTTCAGAGCAACCATATATTCCTCCTATTGCTGCCTCCACTGAGATTACCCCATGCAGCTCAGACTTCAGCCTTGCTGCTGGGCAACAACTGACTCCTCTAGAGCCTACAGTGCATGTTGGCTAATTAGCTTCAATTGGACAGACTTGCTGGCAACAAAGTCGGCTCCAGGAGGTTCAAAGAAACTCTTGACATCCTCCCCGCCTCTCTCCTTCAACCTAGACAAATTGAAAACTAGAGAAGGAAACCAGCTCAAAGAAACCATCAAAATTAGAGTCAGAAAATAAGCTAAACCTTGAAAATTGCTTAAATCATTTAATCCGGGTAATTAGTAAAACACCTTGAGATAATGGCGTGCCTTCCACATACTTCACAGGATTCACTGCCTGTAAAGCACATTTAATCATTAAAAGCTTGCACAGGGCTTGCCACACGCCCAGCACTGTTTGAAGCGCACCACTGATAAAACTCATTTAATTCTCACCAGCATTCTACAAAGGAGGCAACCCTCCCCCACACCTCCCCCCAACAACCCCAACTGCCCCCACACCCATTTCAAATGATGAAGAAACTACTGCATAGAGAGGTTAAATAAATTGCCAAGGTCATACAGCCATGTAAGGGAAAGCTCAGAGATTTGGACCTAGACAGCATGAATCCAGCCTTTGGCACTCTATTGCCAGGCACTGGTGATCAGGTATTGACTCAGCTTAAATCAGTCTTGTTAGTTAGTAAAGCCCACCCATTACACACATCTGAATCTGGACTTTACCCTGGCCACTTGAAAGAAGACTTTTGGAGGTGCCACCAGGTACTGTGTGTGTTCCAAAGGGGTCCCAGCAGATTGTGATGTGTGAGGATGGAGAACAGTTTTCTGTTGCTATGGTAAAGCATTTTGACCAAAAGCAACAGGAGGAGGTAAGGGTTTATTTGGCTTACACTCCCATGTCACAGTCCATCATTGAGGAAACAGAGCCAGAAACTGATACAGAGCAATGGAAGACCTCTGCCTACTGGTTTGCCCCCCATGGCTTGCTCTCTATGGCTCCCTCCACATGGCTTGCTTAGCTTGCTTTCTTACACAGCCCAAGACTACCTGCCCAGAGGTGGCACTTCCTACAGTGGGCTGGACCTTCACACATCAATCAAGAAAGTGCCTCTACAGACATGTCTTACAGGCCAATCCGGCGGAGGCATTTTCTCAGTTAAGGTTCTCTCTTCCCAGATGGCCTGAGCTTGTGCTGGAGTTGACAAAACTAACCAGCACAAGTGGCCACAAAGACCTCTTGGTTTGCTTTATGTCACAAGCAGAAGGGCAGCACTACACAGGAAAATGCACATGGCTGTCTTCTAGAGAAGTTGCTAGAACATCAGAATGGAGGAAGCATCAGGCAAGATGGCAGCAAAATGTGTGGACTCTGGATATTATTGCTTAACACTCTGAATGTATGGCTTCACTAATCCCAGTCCATTGTTTGATACTGGGTTTGTTTCATCTTGGGAAAAGATGAATGTGTCCCCCACACCTTTCCTTTACTATTTTCCTATATATCAAGTATTTTTCTGTATCTTATTTTATTTAATTTTCTTGGAGATTTTGCTTTCAGATTATAGCCTCTTGTCTAAACTCTGGGACCTTCTGAGCTCCTAAGCCAGAGAGAACTCAGTGGGTAGGCAGCAAGTTTCTGGGGGAAAGTTCTGACATCTGATAACATGTCCAGTAATGACATCTGATGACATGGCTGGCCAGCCTGGGAAGGATCTGAGTGACACATACAGAACAATTGAGAATGTTAGAGGGAATGGCAAGCTTCAGGACTACACGGTTTCCCTCTGAAAGGTCACCCTCCATTTCTTTTAAGACACCAATAGCACCAGATCATCATTCAAACACAAAGAACCACAAAGCTTTAATATAAATTAAATGAGGTGAGAGAGGAAATGATTACTAAGGATAGGATAGAAAAAATAGTAATACTAATTCAACATTATTGGCACAAATGAGCTCTCAGAAATTGTTGCTGGGGGAGCAGCTTGTGAGCAGGCAACATCAGCAGCCATGTGTCATCTCATGTGTCCCATAGCTCTTGTAACTCTCAGCAATGACACTTACCTGCTCATAATTGCCACAGTTTGGTTTCTGTTGCTGTGGTAAAACACTGTGACCAAAACCAAATTGGAGAGAAAAGGGCTTGTTTCATCTTCTGCTTCTCAGGTTGCACTCCATCACTGAGGTACACTGGGGCAGGAACCCAAGGCAGGAACCCAGAGGCAGGAACTGAAGCAGAAACCAAGGAGGAATGCTGCTTACTGGCCTGCTTCCTAAGGCTTGCTCAGCCTGCTTCCTTGTGCAACTCACGACCACCTGTCTAGGGGTGGCACCATCCACGTCGGGCTAGGCCTCCACATATCAATCATCGATCAAGAAAATGTCCCATAGAAACTCACACAGGCCAAATATATAGAGGTAAGTTTCCTAATTGAAGTCCCCTCTGATGGGAGATGCCATTCTGTAAATATGTTTCTCTTATTGGTTAATGAATAAAACTCTGTTGGCCAATAGGAAAGCAAGATAGGTGAGACTAGGACACAAAAAGGATTCTGGGAGATATAGGAGGAGAGTCAAGATGTAGATACTTAAGGGAAGAAGGTCAAGACCCTCTCTCTGGTAAGGTAAGACCACATGGAAATACTTAGATGAATAGAAATGGGTTAGTATTTAAGACAGAGCTAGCCAATAAGAAATGCTATTAACAAGCCAACAGCTTTATATCTAATACAACTTCTCTGTATGTTGAAGCAGCACTGGTACCAGGCTGGCAGGAAAACTGCTGGTAACACCCCTCCTTCCAGGTGGCTCTACTTTGTATCAAGATGATAAAATGACAACAACACAATCAGCACAATATCAAGGGCAGAAACTAGCTAGCACATGGCATTGCTAAGGATTCACACCCAGCTCTGACACTGACACAAGAGCACTTAAAACAGTGATTCTCAACCTCCCTAATGGTGCCACCCTAAATATAGCTCCTCCTGTTATGGTGATCCCCAACCATAAAGTTATTTTGTTGCTACTTTGTAACTGTAATTTTGTTACTGTTATGAATCACAACAAAAATATCTGATAAGCAATCCCCAAAAGGGGTTGCAACCTACAGGTTGAAAGCCACTAAATTAAAGCATGCGAGGCCCAAATCCAAAATGACAGTGTTGTGTTTTCAGATTAAAAAGTTATTATTTGGAATGGAAACAGGGAAGCATAAAAACAATGCCCATACTCCTTGAAAGTAAGACAAGGCTCTAAGTAACTGCACAGTGTACTGACCCACAGAGCCATTGCTACTCAGAATACACTGCAGAGCTGTCAGCATCCTCATGGAAATTAATAAGAAATGCAATCTCAGGCACCACCAGAGTCCCAGTGATCAGTTTGATTAGCCTCACAACTCATGGGAGGAGGGTGCACACTGAACTCTGTGGGGTACAGTTCTAGGTGTGAGCATCCCTCTGGAGCTTGCATCATCAGATGTTAGGAAGAGCCTTGACCTCTGGGATCATGTTGCCCCATCAGGACCAAGGGACCTTTTTAGTTCTCCACTTGAGCAGGTGGGTCTTCTGCACACATTGGCAAAATGTCCTATTTGTGGTCCCCCCCTTCAGTTCCTGTTATAAATGTCTGACCAGTCCCCACTACCACAGGATTGAGGGCTGTAGGGTCCTACATGAACCCCCGAGCCACCTTGAGCAAGCCTGAGCTATTGGCTGGAATATTCTACAGTTATCTGGAACACCTTGCCCCAGAATTGTTACTGGTACTCTGCCTGATTTGCTAACACATTATCTGCTGAGGCGGAACTAAGCCCAAGAACTTGTACGATTGACCCTTGATTGTTTTCCGCTGTGCTGTGAGTCAATATATAAGCTCGGTCCTTCACCTCAATAAACAGCTTTCGGCATTCGAGCACTCCTGTTGCACGAATAACCCAATGTCTTGTCTTTGATTTAAATCTTTAGGCCTTTGCCCCTTTAGTAGGACAGAGGGTCTTCCCTTCAGAGCCACTGAGGCAGACAAATAACCCTTTTCTTCCATAATTTGTCTTGGGCATGGTGTTTGGTCACAGAAATAATAAAGCAACCAAGACAGTCATGAAGATAAGAAAATCTAAAGTTAAATTTAGGTGTTATTCTAAAAATGCACTCCAAACTTTGGACACTAAACACACTTCCTAGTCTGAATGTAACCATTGGGTGATGGAAGTTAGCATCTTTGGGCATTACATGTTCTCCCTTTGGGGTCTCAGTGCTAACACTACTGTTTATTAAGTCATCTCATCTCTCTTGGTCTCATTTCCACATCTGTAGAGTGCTTCTTGAGCAACTGGAAGAACTCTAGGGCCTACCACAAATACCCAGCCATTGACTTTGCCTGTCTTCACTGTTCCCATGGTGACTATGGATTAAGGCTTTGTGCAGAGAAGTTAGCAACTCACATCCCCAGCTCTGGTGGGCTGTCCTGCTTCCCCTACAGCAGCTATGTATCATCCCTGAGACTGGTCACCTTGTGTCAATGAATGATGACAACGTTCCTGAGGGAGACCAGCTGGTTTCACCACCTCTTGTGACAGATGGCACTTCATTTCTATGCAAGGACAGACATCTGCTGCTTCAAAGCCTCCAAAAGTGACCAGGTACTCTGGCCTTTGTGGAGGACAGTGCTAGAAGTTTTCCCTCTACCCAGCCTTAATACTTAATGACCACTCAGTTACTGCACCTGGCTTGAGATGCTGCTCCAGGTACCATACACTACAGCCATTATGCTTTTACACAGGTTCTGGGGACCTGAGCTTAGGTCCTCATGCTTGTACTGCAAGCACTTTACCGGCTAAGCAATAGCCCCAGCCTTCTTTTGAAACATTTTTAAAAACAAATTTTGTCTCGTGTTTTGGCCTGCTGTGGAGCTGACGTACTTTGACTCTTAATGGCATTCCTGGTCAGGCTGAAGCATCACTGCTTGTGTGCAGAGCCCAAAGACATTCCTAGGTGAGATTTAGTTATTTTACTTAGTGAATTAATTTTTTAAAATATATTTTATATTTTAAGTCTGGCTGATTCTTCTTTCTTTTCCTGAGGGATTCACGAAGTCCCAAAGATCTAGAGCAGTGGTTCTCAAAGTGTGGGTCATGACCCCTTTGGGTTATCGAGTGACACTTTCATAGGGGCTGCATATAAATATTGCATTACAATTCATAATGGTGTTATGAAGGAGTAACAAAATAATTCTATGGCCGGGGGGTCATCACAACATGAGGAACTGTATTAAAGTGTCGCGGCATTAGGAAAATTGAGAACCACTGATTTAGACATACTTAGAGGCATTGTCAGGGCGATTTTGGAATTGAGGTCCTTACTCATTCCTTTTTGCCCTCCTCCATATTTACTATCACCAGGAACATTACATCCTTCCACTGGGCTGTTGGGCTCTAAGGGCAAGAGGATTGAACTCATTATGTACTTTTGGGTCCATAGCCTGCAGTGTAGTACATTATCAGGCACTGCCAACTGGGAGTATTTTAAATTAGAGAGTGCTGTGACTTGAATTTTGCCCCACTGCCCAGTGCATATATGGGAATCCCAATCCCCAAGGTGAGACCATCAGGTGGAGCCTTTGGAAGGTGATGTGACAAGGTCATATGGGTGAAGAATGGCACCATGCTCACCCAGAGCCTGAGTTTCAGCTCCCAGAAGGTAAGAAATGAGTTTGTTTCTTCTAAGCATCGATACATGATACATAGCATCCCTCCTATTGTGGCAGCCACTTGGACTGAGGCATGGAGGAGCAAACACAGCTGTGCCAGCAGGGACCCACTTCCTAAGAGACTGCTTCAGAGCAGGGTTCCTTAAAGTAATATCTTCTTTTAAATTCTCTTTAGCCTGACTTTTCCTACCAGAAACTGATACCACTTTGTGGTCGTGCTGGGCTCTTTCTTCACGTTATAGCTGTCCCTGGTACTTTGCTGTTTTGTTTCAAAATAATGCATATTCAATTAGTATTTCAATGAAAGCTTTTGTGTGTGTTCCAAAAGGCCCAACTAACATCCTCCTATTGATGCTGCTATCAAAGCATGGAAGCAACTTCTAGGTGGTAAGGCAAACTATCAAATCATGAATTCCTGAGTAAAGAGCTGTTGAGGAGAATGGAAGCTGTGAAGTCTTCTTTGCATAATGAACCACCAGACACAGGAAAAGACACAGCCACTTGTGATAGCCAGCTGGTGGCAGGAAATAAAGAATGCAAAGTCTCAGGCTGAGCATGGTGGTGCACACCTATGATCACAGTACTCAAGGGGACTGAAGCAAGGTGATCAAGAACTTAAGAGTGAGATGCTGTCTGAAAGGCATGAAGGGAAAGTATCATTGTCTTCCCTATTATCAAGCAGTGTCGTCATAATTGTCATGAATAGGTAGTAGGTAGGTCAGGCAGACAGAAGCTGCTCCACACGGAAAGTTTCCAAGAGAGTGCCTTTTTCGAATTTTTATTATGGTATCCTAGCTTACTTCAAATATAGATCCAGGCCAGGATTGAGGAGCAGAGGTGTGAGCAGCCCTGGGCTGACACATCAAGGTCACATTAAGTGCTCATAAAGCAAAAACCCAAATTATGGGAAAGTACCTAATTTATCTCACAGGGAAGCCTTTGTAATATAACGGACATAATAACACATCCTTTAAGAACATCTTCACATGAGAAGACAGGAAAATATACAGGCCTGGCCAGGATGCTACTGAGGAGAAAACAGACTACAGATTGTTGATCTTGGGCACTTGGCTGGATCGGTTATGTCCAAGTCACAGTGTGAATCTCTGAAGGGCTGTGTGGCATCCCTCACTGGGGTACAGGTGAAAACACTTCAAGCAAAAAGCAGCTGAATCACTGTACTCTTCCTGTCTGATATAGTAACCCAATCTACTTCTTCCTCCTGGACTTGCCCTCTCCCTTGGACCCCTGGACCCCTGGACCCTTGGACCCCTGAACCCCTGGACCCTTGGACCCCTGGACCCCTGGACCCTTGGATGCTTGGATCCTTGGACCCTTGGATGCTTGGATCCTTGGACAATTGACCCTTTGATGCTTGGACCCTTGGATGCTTGGACCCTTGGACCCTTGGACCCTTGGACCCTGGACCCTTGGACCCTTAGAACCTTAGACCTCTGGACCCTTGGACTCTTAGACCCCTGGACCATTGGACCCTTGGAGTTACACTGTACCTACCCTCTGACCCTTTTAAAAGTTGTTCGTTATGATTTCCATGCTTCAGATATCCCCCAAAGTCTGATGTCAGGTTCTAAAACTATTATTTACACTTACTTGTTTATTTGGGTAGAGGGTGTAAGTGTGTGTGGAGATGAGAGGACATCGTGAACGAGTCAGTTCTCTCCTACCATGTGAGACCAAGGAATCAGGGCCCTTTACTCACAGAGCCATCTTGCCAGCCCCCAGAGCCTCTGTCTTTTCTTCACCTTTGTACAGGTTTCTCTTGGAAGAGTTTTCCCAAGCACTTGACTATCCCCTTCATTTCCTTGGCTTAGATGTCCCTGGCTCAGGGGGTTTTTCTGGTCCAGATATCTTTAAGAAGGATCTGTTTGGATATGGTCAGAATGATTAGAATATTGCAACAAGAACTTAAAAACTAGATTGCTCTCAATTAGTACATGTTGTGAAATTGATGTACAATGGATGCAGTCACAGAGACACCAGGAAGAAGCAGAGTGGCTCCAGGCATTAATCTAGGACATATCTGTCCAGAGTAAAATGAGCCACTCTCTAAGAAATGTGTGGGGAGTCCTCAGCAGAGAATAAGGCTTTGAGCACAAGTTAGGAGAGAGGGTTCTGAAACGGGAGGAAATAAGTGAATGAGGGAGTAGGGGCATAAAATAGAGGTGTGTGTTGGGGAGGAGACAAACACACGCTGGGTGGTTGGATGATGTCCATCCATGCCCACTGGGAACTCATCTACGGAGCATGTGTCTGCCCTGGGCCCCCTTTGCTCCCTCATTAGAGAGTCACTTCGGCTGCTTCTCCTTTTGATTTCGTTCCCAAGAAGGAGATCTGTGATTAGGAGTTGGCTTCCTACAT
The DNA here is from genome assembly GCA_030556225.1 of Cricetiscus sungorus. Classification (NCBI taxonomy): domain Eukaryota; kingdom Metazoa; phylum Chordata; class Mammalia; order Rodentia; family Cricetidae; genus Cricetiscus; species Cricetiscus sungorus. The sequence continues at coordinate 42,719,090 of JANBXA010000069.1, read as the reverse complement.
AGCTTTGCCTATAAGGAAGGAATGTGCTGGTCATGCTGAGAGGCATATTCCAGACAGGTGACAGCTCTTATTACAGGTGATGGAAAGAGAACACTGGCTTTATATAACCCAGCCCTTTGAATTTGGTTAATGTGCTTCTCTCTGTCTCAGTAGGCTGCAAGACTAAGAACCAAACCCCAGACAGCAAAGTCTCTTCAAAAGGTCAATGGCATTTTGAACACTCCAGACAATGCTCTAACTCCCAACAGACATCTTCTCCTCTTCACGTCCACAGATAACTGTGTTTGTTGGTGCCACATGTCTTATTACAGAAACAGTGAATGCAAATAGTTTTGACTCAAGCTGTTAGCAATAGAAGATTTTCCCTGTGCCAGTTTTCTAGCTTTCCCATTTCTGTACCATGGTGGGTTCTTGGAATAGGCTGGGCTTAAATCCCAGCAGTGCTCATGCCGACCTTAGGCTCACATTTAATCAGGAAACCTGTCCTGTTGATTGTTTCTAACCCCTCAACCTCCTCATCTTTTTCTACAACCATGAAGCTAATTTTAGCATATCTACTCATACTGGAATTAATACAGTAACCTCTTCACCATCACTCTGGTCTCTGATACTACTTCTAAACTACACTGTTAATTACCTCTGTAATTAATATTGCCCAATGAATCACATCTACTATATAATAATGACCCACAATTTGGCTCAACCACCACTCAAGTGTCTCATTTATTTATAGTACTCAAACTCTCTCTCTCTCTCTCTCTCTCTCTCTCTCTCTCTCTCTCTCTCTCTCTCTCTCTCTCTGTGTGTGTGTGTGTGTGTGTGTGTGTGTGTGTGTCTCCACTCTGTCATGCACTCATCAGTTACCTGTTGCTGGACAGCAAAACATGCCCGGTCCTCACACTTGCCCAACTATCACGAATGTCTTTTGCTCATTGAGTACAGCTGTAAGGAAAGAGCAGGTCTGGATCTCCTGTGTTGTCAGATGACCTGCTTCAGAGGGGCCTGTGAGATTCACGTGGAGGTGGAGGGCTGGCAGAATCAGCAACCTGCTGCTCAGGCAGTATACTGGGATGGTGCCTCTTCATAGCCCCAATTATGAGATCCGGGGTTGCAAGAGTCAGCAATCCAAAAGAAACAGGAGCTGACCCTTTATATTTTACTCCTCAGCCTCAGAAATTGAATAGTGTTATCTGTGCCATGGTGACAATACTATAGGAATCAAGGGCATGAAGCATGGGGACCATTCAGCAGAAAGGCTTCCAAGGTTATGACTGAAAGATGGAAGGAAAGATAAGAAGGGAGGGGGTGGAGAGGGAGGAAAGGAGCCTTTACAATGGAAAAGACTTTGGCAAGCCTCATTTTAGGAAAATGTGGGCTATCACAGCAGCCTATAAATGAGCAGATAGGACCAGGTCACCCAGTGATTAAAGCAATCAACTGCTAAATGAGTGACTGAGAGTAGCCAAGTGACATGTCTTCTCCAGTAGCAAATGTCTTATATTGGTAAATCTTAGAGTTTCCCTTCTCACACTACACCTGAGGCCCACCCGTCCAAAACGTGACATTCATGGTTCATAATTAATGGCCGTGTTGGGGACAGGGGTTACGTCTATTGAACTATCCTAACAGTAGCATGGTTAGGTCCAGTAGGTCCAAAACAGAGCAGGCAAAGTGTATTCTTAGCAAACGTGTGAAACCACCCTTGTAAGCAGGCAGATTTGGGGACACTGGGTACAGTGCACTTTATTGCTCAGGGAAGCTGCTGTTACAGACCAGCATACAGGTGGCTTGTTACAGGAACCCAGCAGGGTGTGGCTGCATAGCCTAAATATTTGTAAGCCCCCCCCCACCCATGGAAGACATTATTGCTAGTCCATAGTCCTTGTGCATGAATTAATCTCCCTGGGTAATTAGGAGGATGACTACTCTGGCTTCCCTGTCTTGCCCTGGAGAAATAGCAGTCAGGCACTGACTTGCTGGGGATCATTTAATCCATGCTGGCATGCTGGCAGCCTGCCGTTTCCCCTCAAATGCTTCGAGAACAAAGTAACCTGTTACCACAAGCAGAAGCCATTCGGGTACCAGCTGCAACTGTGAACTGGCAGAGGCAAGCTCACCCTTCATTATGCAATTATCCATAATTAGGTGTTCATTACTACTTTATCATCAGGGAGTCAGCGCCCACCTGTGCACGGCTGTCGTGAGGCCCAGCGAGCCAGTGGAACAGTGCCTCGCTTGTTCTCCAGGACCGTGACATCTCAAGTCAGCTGTTCTAGCCTGTGCGTGTAGAGACACTGCGGTCAGAACAAAGCTGCCTTACGCTGAAGCTGAGGGATGGAGCTGACCAGAACTCTGACCCTCAGACCACATCTTACCTTAATTACTTTTTTCAGAGGAAAAACGAAAAACAAAAAAAACAAAACAAAGCCCTACCCTATTTCTGTAAGGCGACTCCTGAACCCTAGTAGCTGCAAACCCTCTGTCTTGTCTTCTCAACTCCTGGCACACATTGTTTAGGGACATCAGCTCATCAACACAAGTGGGGTTGGCTGGATAAATGAAGTGTTAATAATCAAATAGTAGGTATATAGGGGCCGAGGGTTGGTCCTGATGCTTAGAGAGAAAGCCTACAATTAGCTGGTCACATACTCCTAAGCCAGCAGGAAGTACAGGCCCAAGTGCCCACACTAAGGCAGAAGGGAATGCAGTTCATAGGTACAGAAACCCAGGGGACACAGACTACACAGACCCTAAACTTGAGTGTAAATCAGAGCCAAGCAGTGAAATTAAGCTGCAAAAACCCCAGTTTTTACTCGAGTACAAATGTTTGCTTTGGTTCTATCCCAGAACCAGCTAGTGCTCAAGGGATAACCCACTCTTCTCTGCTTCCCAGGAAAGAGGCAGGGTGTGAACCTATTGATTTATCTGTCAAATGCACGTAAAGGCTTCAGTAGCCAAAGTTCCCTGGCTGGGCAGCAATGGGCACGGGTGCATTTAATTCGCTACAAGCTTAAACATAGCTTCACTGTATGTGTGTGTTTGGGGTGGGGGTGGGGGTGGAGGAACGGTTCAAAGAATGAGATGGTGGTAGCAGCTGTACAGCTCTGTGATGACAGAAAAGTATATATCACTGTGAATTCAACAGAATAATAATGGTAGTTTGACCAGATTGATACTGGGAAAAAAAAATGAGTAGATTTTATTTTACCAGAATGTTCAAAGAGATCTATATTACAAATGTTCTAGACAACGACTTGGGCAAGCTGGTTTGTATTACTTAGCTGTGGAGTGGCCTTTCCATTGTAGAGGTCTTTCATACCAAAAATCACCAAAAAATTTAAAACTTGAGTAATATGGAGAAAAAAAAATAAAGGTACTATATACAGAATCAAGCTTATGCAAAGCAAGGCAAGCTTGCAGTGTGTAACCAACCACTAATTTTTGTGACATTTACGGTTCATTTGAGCTGGGTTTCAGGTAAATAGTAGAGCCTTTGCCTAGCATACACAAGGCCCTTTCCATCCCCAGAGCAGAAAGTAAAACTTAGATCTATTTAAAAATAACACGTGAAACACAAAACATAAAATTGGTCAGTTACGGATATCTACTCATATTTAAGAGTCACACATGCACTCACACACACACACCCTGAATGACTCTGTGATTCATGAACAAACTCATGAAATTACATGCATGGAAAGGTTGACTTCAGCATTGTTAGAAACCGGTCGCCATATGGGAAGTAACCCCTGCCTGTCAATATAGAAGTGATTAACAACACGAACCAGCCCTTGAAAAGAATAAGACTATTAGATACATTAAGATCTCACAGGTATTTCAGTGAGACCAAGCAAGGTTTAAGGTTCCTATATGGGGTGGGGTGGAGGATTAGCAACACAACACACACACACACACACACACACACACACACACACACACTCCACACCCCACAGTATATATGCACACAAGTAGAAAGTATTACACACAAAGAACTTAATGCTATATAGTTTCCTTTTCTGTGGGGAGCAGAGGAAGCCCTGAGTGTAAGGAGAGTATAAAGTCCTCAGTGAATGAGTGTTGCTGACACGCATACGGCTATGTCAAGGACCCAAATGCCTTGGACCCAAGGGAATTCCAAAGCCTTCCCCTAGTGCCTGTGCACATTTTGACAGTGTGTACAGAAAAAAATAAATTCAACTTCAGCTTCCTTCTCTGGATGCTGACAGCCTGAGGTTGCTCCTTGACAGAGACCCCCTCCTACTGAGGTTAGCAAAACCTGTCTTCCTGTCCGGCAGCAGCTAACAACCCCACCTCCCTGACTGCAATGGGTTGTTGCAGGTGCATCTCCGACAGAGCACATGGCCTGCCCCATCCCAGTGTTTGTATACCTCTGTCTGTCCTTGCTGCCTTCACTCATTGCACCAGATAGATCAATCCCCAAGTCCTGCAAGATCAGAAAAATTTTCCTTTCTTGAGTGCAAAGAGTTCAGGTGAATTTTTTTTAAGGCATATGCTTTCCCTGCATTCTTTCTTAAAACACTAAAAGTCACTTGAGTGTCAAATTCCAGCAGCAGACTAAGGCAAATGCTCTAGTGCCCAGAAATATTGTCAAGTGGGCTACCATCTGAGATCTTGTCTCAAAACCACAACAACAAACAAACAAACAAAACAGAGAAAAGAGTATCACGTGCTAGGAAACATAAGTAACACAAAGACCCCACATCGCATGTCACACAATCTCAAAGAGATCAAGGCCTTTTCACAGTCATATGTATATATGTCTCAGAAGGGAGTATGGCACATATGTGTCATTTACACACAGGTGTGACACACACCACACACTAGAGCATGTAATCACCAATAAAAAGACCTTCCCCCTTGTCCAACACATGCAATGGCTCTGTCTCTTTTAAGCTGCTGTAATACAGTATCAAAGGCAGGGTAGTTTTTCAAATCATGATTCTGATGGCTGGAGGTTTCCAACAGCATAGCACTGGCATTCTGGGAGGGCCCTTTACTGTGTCATCTAGCAGAGAAGTGGTGAGGGAACTTCAATGTGCAGAAAGGGCCTAGGCATGGGTACTGTCACTTTATAACAATCCACACCAAGGCTGGGAATATAGCTTAGCACAGAGTGCTTGAGTAGAATGTAATAGGCCCTGCATTTAATTCCTGCAACTTGAAAAGAAAAGGAAGAAATAAAACCACAAAATAACCCAGTCACAGATGACTTGATATACGCCTGCAAGACAGCATGAATGAGTTCAGGAGGGTACAGTCCCAGTTTAATGTGTTTTCTCTAAAGGAACAGGGCTGACAGGACAAACATATTAAAGAGAGATTGAATGGATCTCGGCTTACATGATATAGTCTGGACATGGTCCAGGTACTCTCATGATGGCCATCTCATACGGGTGAGGCTGAGAACCAACAGTGGTTCAGTCTAGGAAGCTGGATGTCTCAGCAGTCCCTTTCTGACACTGAAGGCCTAGAGTATTCTTAGAGAGCTGCTTGTCTCCAGTCCTTGTTAGAAACCTTAAAAAGCTGCTTCTATCATCAGTGAAATAATCATTACCAGCAGCGATGGGATAGGTGAAACTGGCCAGCAAATGTGGCCAGAGGGTGCCACCCACACTTAGGGTGGGTCTTCTCGCCATCAACAAAGGCAATTGAGGCACCTATTAACTCTATTGGTTTCCATTCCTCTAGAGAACCCTGACTACCAGAGATGGTGGCTCCAGAAGTTGTTCTGGAGATTTAACTGCAGGGGTAAATTTCTCTGGTGGGCTTGGTGGTATCTAGAACTGTTTCTCCAGCTCAACAAATCTGTACTTACTAAATGAAGATTCCTCCTGTGACGAAGAGGGTACCAAGAGAACACAGTGCAAACTATTTGAAGGACTATTCAAGACAAATGCATTTGATGATCCTGGCTGCCCCTCTTGTAAGAAGCAGTGCATTTGAGGGCTCTTCTACTCATAAAACATTTGGATATTTGTGGAAAAGCAAAGAAAACAATGATTCTGGCATCCCTGGACAAAGTGACAAAGAAAATGAATGAACCCAGTGATAAAAAGCAGCCAGTTCTGGCTGGAGAGATGGCTCAGTAGTTGAGAGCACTGGTTGCTTTTCCCGAGGACTCAGGGTTGATTCCCAGCACCCACCTGGTGGCCAACACTTGTAACTCCAGTCCCAGGAAATCCAACACTCTCTAGTGGCCTGTGGAGGTTCCGCACGCGCATGGTGCACAGACAAACATGCAGGTAAAACACCATACACAGAAATTTTAAATAGTACCCAGATCCAGATGCAAATAAACACTCCAAAGATTTCTATGTGTGGGCTGAAGGAGAATCTTCTCTCCAACAGTCACAGAGTCCAAGTTGCTGAAAACAAAACCCAATCCCTATCATGTGAGTGGCTGACTTATGTCAAGCTTGGATGCATTTTGAGGTGACTTATTATGAAGTGAACATATGGCCTGGGTATTTCTTCTGATTGGAAAGCTTGCCCAGGCAACTCTGCCATCTTGAGCATTAGGCAAAATGTCCCTGCAGGCCACTCTTCCCACCCCAATTAACACTTCACTGCCCACGTATTTCCCTTTCAGCCTAGTTCTAATTTCCAAACACCCCCATAGGTTTATCATCTTCCAGCAAGCAATTATGCATGTTTCATTTATGCTTTTTGAAAAATTTCCCCTCAATGTGCGGGATCACATGTAGCACAAAGAAAGTTCATGTAGGAAAGGATTTTATTTAATGATTTTGATCTTGATGATGGCTAGAGTGTAGAGTCATGGCCAGCAGCAGAGATGGGCCCACATGACAGCTTACCCAGGCTCCCCTCAGCCATGAGTATCTCTGTATCCTTGAATGTTATCTCAAGAGGAGAAGGCTTTGAGCCTCTATTTTATATAGCACACTTTCATAGAAATGGAAATGTCCACTATCAGCCATTTCCCCTATGTGTTATTCTTATCAAACAAGTTGGGACGAATCAGCAGTGACCTTGCTCCCTTGGTGAAATCCAGGGACCTGAGAAGAAGCTGTGAAGCCTTTGCCAGAGATGGCAACATGAAGGCTGTGAAAGGAGCAACAAGCAAAAGACACTGCTCGATCTTGCCATTTGCCATAAAAGCAACAGAGTTGAGTTGAGGATTGTGCACCCATTGCCATCCATATGCATTAGCAACAAGGAACAAAAGACCTGTCTTGGTCACGGAGATTTAAATTGATTTCCCAGGAATGAACCTTAGTTATCCACAGATGGCAAGCCCTGGACTAAGGTGGTCACATTCAGCTAATATTTCTGAAGGTTATTAGATATCACTATCTCCACCTATAAATTTGAAGCCCAGACTCTGAAAAGACTTGTGGAGGGTGCGGGGAGACTCACAGGATCTTACGTTCATATTGGTGATGGAGATACCACCAGCCTCCTGCATTTACCCACAGGGTACCGTGTGAGAGGAGACAAAGCATGGGCATCGAGAAAATTCTTCATTTTTTGTTCTTTTTCTCATATGGAATGCTGGCAGTTGCTGGGAACCATTGTGAGCTTACCCAGGGTTAAGTGGCACATAGATGTCCTAGGTCAGTCTCAAGCTGAGACCCTGTTGGAAAACAAGAACTAAGAAAGGATGCCTTACAGCCTGTGGATTCCACTTGGGTTCAGGGGAGGGTCTTAATTCTACCTCCTACTTCTGGGACTCTCTATGGGGCTGGTTTCCCAGACAGGCTCTTTATTATGCTGCCTTTTTAATAGCATAGGACTAGTTGTTTGGGAGCAGTAGAGTCTGAGGAAGGGTGCTGACATTTATGGAAGGCCAGCTGTTTACTGGACAGCATGATTTCTCAGATACTGTTTTAATTCTAACCATCTCTGGCAGAAAGTATTTCTGTCTTGCTGATGACCAGTGCCACCCCAAACGCCCAGATTGCACAGCCAGGATAATAGATGAGGCTGAGTCTATGAAAACTGTTGGGTGGAAGAGTTTTACATAGCTCTGATGCTTGAAGGGCACAAGCAACTTTTCCAACATGAATTATTCTCTTTAGAGTGGCTTGAACTGCACTGACTGTAAAACAGAAGCGCTGGGTGATAAAAAAGCCACGCATACTGCATCATTAAAACTTCACTCAGACTAGCTTCCCAGGGTCCTAGAATAAACCATTCTCCTTCCCAACTATGCTTCTTAGGTGCTGCCCCTTTCTTGAATGCCCTTCCCCATCTGGTGAGCTAAATCTGAGTAGTCAGTTGAAGCTGATCCTAGTCCCTCTCCTGCAATGATGGCTTCTGCATCATCCTCTACTCATACTCCTATGATTGACAGGATCTTTAAGACCAATCAGATGTTCCTTTGAAGAATGGTACTTTGTCCCACAGGAAATTATTTTTCAGGTGCAGAGTCCCCTGTTACCAGCTATAGCTTTTGTTAAGTGGAGTATTTGGTGTAGTAACTATTCATATTGATTGGATAGCTACTGTGTGGTAAGGCATTGTGCTTGTGTCTACATAGAATGATATGCTTAATATCCATAATCATCTAAGGGTGCTGTTATTATTATTTTATGACCCTTGTTTTTCTGTATATGTATGTGTGTGCATGTGTATGTACACATGTACACATGTATGCATATGTACATGGAAGCCAGAGATTAGTATCTGGTGTCTTCCTAAGGAATTTTCCACCTTAGATTATTATTTTATGTGCATGAATATCTTGTTAGCACATTTGTCTATGCATCCATCACATGTGTGCAATGCCCTCAGAAGCCAGAAGGGGGTGTCTGATCTTCTGATTAGAGCTGTATCTGCTTATGAGCAGCCATGTGAGTGGTGAGAACAGAACCCAGGTCCTGCGCAAGAGCAACAAAATTGAACCATCTCTCCAGCTCTTACCTCATTTTTTTTTTTTTTTTTTGAGTCAGGGTCTCTCCCTAAACCTGGAGATCACTGATTGGAATATACTGGCAGAGACTCTTGTCTCTGCCTGCCCAGAGCTAGGATTCCATGTGTGCCTGCTTTTAAGAGGGTGCTGGGAATCAAACTCAAGTCTTCATGATTGTATGCCAAGTACTTTACCAACTGAAAGAGACATGGAGAGATTGGTCAAGTTCACACACAGTGAAAATGTTAGAGCTGAGATTCTGACCTGGAAGTCTAACTGCAGACTCACGCTTTCCCCGCTGAAACAGCCCCTGGTGATGGTCTCCCTGATCACAGTTTTATCTGAAGGCAGATGTTGGATGCAAAGGAATTTGTAGTAATTTTAACATCACTTTCTAGACAGTTGTACAAATTGTCCCAAGATGGACTTCATTTAGTTTGATAGAAATTCTGAATTTTATTTAAAAATCCATTAATGTTATGCACATGTGTGTCTCCCCTCCCCCTTCCCCTGACACTGCGGTTTCCGTGTGTGTATTTATGGATCTATATGAAGTTCTATCAACGGGTAATTCCAACAGTGTAGTGGCTGAGTTAAGGAATGTCTGTACTTTCATTTGATATGTAGCCAAACTTTTGTCAGAAATGTCTACTCCAGCTGTGATGATAAGAATACATGTTTCCCCACCTTTGTAACATTGGGCCTTACTACGTTTCTGCTATGAGGAACATAAGGACTCATTGTTTAATATTACTTTTGTTCAACGAGTTTTGCAACAGAGGTGGACCTTGGAGCCTCTGTCACTTCAACTTTCTTCATGCCACTTTAAACCCCCATGTTGCTCACTGAGAAGTCTTCTGAGGCTGGAGAACCACCACGGTGGCATTTCTGCTATGGGCCACGCTAGTGCGAACAGGCAACGTTTGGAGCAAAGGTCTCTTGGGTTTCCACATCTGCAGCTTTGTACAGGCCTCACCTCTGAAAAGCCTCAAAGTGTGAAGCCAGGCTTGGCCTAATGTGAATTAGCAAGACAAAGAGCCGTCGAGGGGCGGAGCTGTGATGCGCTTTAATGTACTGAAGATTTATGAGCCCTCATGGATCTGCCCCAACCACCCATTTTCTATCCTCTCTGCCCACATCCAAACGGGCCGCCTTTGTTCCGATGTGATGGTCATTTAGAATTATCCAGCAACAAATCTCGCCACTTAAAAAAGGATGGGAGCAGAGCGCTGGGGAGGAGAGTTCATGCTCTAACCACAGAACTCCAGAGCTGGGAAGATGGGTATGTGGGAATGTTTCAGTGGCCTCGCGGGCCTCCCCCCTTGACTTTTGTTTATGGTCTCAACGTGTTAACGCTGTTTGTTTATTTGAGCATGTGAATAAAGCCTTCCAGAGGACTGGAGTTGGCTGGGGCGAGTCTCAGAGAACCAATGCGCAAACTCTCAGACTCAATGGAGCAAATCCAATATACTACTCCAAAGCTCGGCTTGCAAGTGCAAGATCTCTCTGTGGTAATACATATGCCAAGACGGCTTCTCCTTAATTCCAACCAACGGTAAATAAAAGTTATTGGGGTCCTCAGTTTTCCATTTAGCCTTAAGCTTCAGCTCATTGCCAGGGTGCTAGGGAATCCTCCTGAGTTTCTTCACCAGAAATTTGCAGATCTTAGCGAGTTTCTACTTGCCCATTTAGGCAATAGGTAGATGTTACAAACTCCATAATAGGAAGGCTCACTGATCACCCTGAAACTTTGCCTAAGTCAGTATTCGTAGAAGTTACAGGAAATAAAAGGAAGGCCTCATCACCTGACTCAGTTGGAAATGGTAACACAGCTCATGACAAACTCTGAAACTTCTGACTGCGAAGGACACAGGACACAGGACCTGTGTGGTGTACCCCTGACAGATTTAAACTAATATAAAGTAAATAAATAAAAGTAGATTTGTGCTCTTATTTAAAAAAAAAATGCAAGAAGAGAGACCCTAAAAGTGGTCAGTTGGATTAACTAAATAGAGTCGCACAGAAAGGCACGCGGTGGGAGTATACCCCAGCCCAGGCAGTGGCAGAGTTGGCATCACAGCATCCCACACTCTGCCCTTTGGTAAAGAGTCTACTTCTAGAACCCAAAGCAAATAGCTTTAAAACAACATTCAAGCTGTTTGTTTTCCTATCAACACAGAATCATGTGTTGGACTGTGGGTTGCCACGCATCATTCTTAATCTGTCAGTGCTGAAATCAACGCGACAGTCGACAGTCCTCAATTAATGCAAATGAAGCCAGTTGTCTTGTCTATAATTGTCTAAACCAGCAAAGCGCCTTTCTTTGGTGACAGCACCCCAGACTCCTTGCTCTGCTACCCTAAGGGCCCAGCACTTGTTTCATGCTTTATCTCTTTCTTGTGGCTTTTATCCACACAACATTAAAGGGACTCTCTTCCCTTTATGCAGGCAAATAAAAAAGATTTAGAGAACAAAGATGAAAAGAGACATTCCACTGGCGGAGTACTTCAGAATCCAGCGGCCTCGTGCTCAGACGCTGGCCAAGTTAAAAGTTGCACCCGGTTCTTTGACATCAGAAACTCATACCAAGAAAAAAAAAAGAAAGGAAAGGAAAGAAACAGAACATGTTCCCGTGAGGACTTGATGTACAGTAAACTAAAGCAGTGTCATCAGCTGCTCTTGTAACAGAGTTTCCAGGCCTTGGCTAATAGGGAAGAGGGGCTCATAGGCTGCAGGCTGCCACTTACCCTCTCAATCTGGTTTCTGTTAAAGGACATTGTCCTTAAGTGCAGAGCAGGTAGCAGAGTCACAACTGAGCCGCTACCTCTAAGCCATCCGCATCCCCACCAGAGAAGCAGGCTGGGTCCATCTGTGGTGAACTGCACAGGCCAGTACAGGCTTTCTTAGGCAGGTAATCATCAAGCAATGAGAATTCACTTAGTTCCCCAAATGAGGACCCTCAAAAGAAAGGAGTTAAAGTCAAAGAATCAGTTACCAGGGTTTTGTTTTGTTTCGTTTTTCCTTTATTTTCCCCATAAAGCACTTAGAAAGTAGGGGTAAGAGAAGCAATACTGTGCATGTGATGTGGCTATGTTGGTTACTTTTCTATTGCAGTGACAAAACACTGACCAAGGCACTTAGAGAAGAACTTATTTTGGTGTATGGATCCAGAGGGCTAGAGGCCATGATGGTGAGCAGAGGCAGCAGCAGGAGGTAGGCATGGCAACTGGAGGAGCTGGGAGATTGCTTGCATCATGAACCAGAAGCAGAAGAAACCAGAAACAATTTTAATAATGGCCTTTAAACTCTCAAATACTGTCCCAGTGATAGACTTCCTCCACAAGGCCACATCTCCTAAACCTTTCCAAACAGTGCCGCTAACTGGGAACCAAGTATTCAACTCCCCAAGACTATGGGGGGACACCTATCATTCAAACCAACAGAGTAGCTCCAGATGACATTACCACCTTGTATTTATGTTGTTTATAATCCCCTCTTCCATACAATCAGAGAAACACTTGTATGGCCAGGAAAGCATACAAAAGGTGATGAGATCAGACATTGGAGCACATTCCTGTTTACCTTTGTTGTCTTGGGTCAACACTCCATGGACAAATTCACATGTGATGAACCTTGGAACTTCCCATCTAGAGCCCTTTGAGTCAAGCGAGTGAGCTTTCTTAGAAAATGATGACCCAGCTCCAGGGAAACCTTTCCATGACAATAGCCCTAGCTTCTCTAAACCTAGAATCTGAAGGACCCCAAGTTTAACACTCAGCTAAACCCCCACTTTTGCAACTCACAGGAAGTATATAAATACAGACTTACCATTGTTGTTCTTTTGATACAATTATTGCCTAAGAAACACAAACACCATGTGGAGTTTATTGATAGAGGGGAGAGAAAGTGGGTTGGCCAACCGAAAGCAGGGGAGAGAGAGGAGAGAAAGAGAGAAAGAGAGAGAGAGGAAGAGCAAGAGAGTGAGAGAATGAAGGAGCAAGAGTGCTGTGTGCTTTCTTTAAAAGGGAAACTTGCGCATGCTTAACTGAGTCCCCTGGCAGCCAGGTAAAGCTTGAGCAGCCAGGTAAGTCATAGATAAGACATGGCCATAAACATCCCGCCCATCATCAGGGGGCGGGGTCAGCAGACTGCTGGTTCCCAACAACTATTGTTGTAAATCACAAGTTTAATGGTCATTTTCCCACGCAACAAGAACTAAATATACAGCACGTGAGCAATTAGCTGTTTGATCCATTCCCTCTATTTGGGAATATAAGCCTTGCTTTTACTCCCTCAAGGACATTATACTTAGAATCACTCCTTATTGTTAACAAAATTATTCATGGCCATATGTCACCTGATTTCTCTTGTATATAGACCCTTTCAAAGGTACAGCACACACACTTTCCTCTGACTTATGTGCTGTGCTGGTTTGAATAGTTATAACCTCCATAGACTCATGTGTTTGAATGCTTGACCTATATGGAATGGCACTGTTAGGGTGTGGCCTTGTTTGAGTGGGCGTGGCCTTGCTGTAGGAAGTGTGTCACTGTGGGGGCAGACTTTGAGGCCTCATATGCCCAGGCCACACCCAATGTAGAACACAATCTCTCCCTACTGCCTGTAGATCAAGATGTAGAACTCTCAGCAACTTCTCCAGCACCATGTCTGTCTGTGCACCACCATACTTCCCACCATGATGATAATGGACTGTAAACCAGCCCCAATTAAATGTTTTACTTTCTCAGAGTTGCCATGGGTCATGCTGTCTCTTCTCATAAATAAACCTTAACTAAGACACCTGCCTTTTATGAGGCCACCCAAGGACATATTACAATATCTGTTTTGCACAAGGGGGTAGCTTGAATGACAATGGCCCCCATAGGCTCATACATTTGAATACTTTGGAAAAAAATAGGAGGTGTTACCTTATTGGAGAAGGAGTACTCATTCCCAGCTAGCTCTCTGCCTTGTGCTTTCAGGTCAAAGTATGAGTCTCAGCCATCCCTGCCACTATACCTTTCCTCTACCATCAAGGACTCACCCTCTGAAACCATAAGCCCAATTAAATGCTTGCTTTTATAAGTTGCTTTGGTTATGGTGTTATCTCAGCAATAGAAAAGTAGCTAAGACACCCAGTGAAGATCTACAGAAGGCACTCTTTACACAATGGGTGGGAGCGGGTTGGGGGCAACAAAGCCCTTCTACGGACTTAATGTTCTTTTCAGCAGTTGTTATTCTTCAGCCATTCTATTCTTTGTTCTTCCTGAAAAATTCCTCAGAAAAACATTTTCCACAGAATATGCCTGCTAGTTAAAAGACAGCTTTGCGTAGACATACTAGATTTCCATGTGCAAGAAGCCATGGCCTCGCTGAAACAAGAGCTCAGATCCATGAGAAATGATTCCAGTCACTAGTGGTTTCCTTTCTTTCTTTCTTCCTTCTTTTCTTCCTTTCTTCCTTTCTTCCTTCCTTTCTTCCATCCTTTCCTTCTTTCTTGCGTGCTTTCTTGTTTAAGTCAATGGTTTTTATTGAGATAAAAGGATGTAATGAGTAGCAAAAAAAACAAACAAACAAACAAAAAAACAAATGGGAATGAGAGAAGCACCTTACATATTCATATTTCTAACAACTCAGAGACAAATATTAACTTGTTGACATATATGTTTTCCAGAACTTTCTGCGCATCAAACTGGATCTACACATACACATACTGTTTTAATCAAAAGATCATATTACATTTTCATTTACTAAATATATTATGGTCAATGTTATTTTCCATGGCTATATGATTGCCATTATCTTCTTAACTATAATGTCCATTGTTCTTATTAAAGCCATGTTTTAAAGAATGTCTATTTTGTTTTTTATTTAAATTAGGAACAATCTTATTTTATATATCAATCCCAGTTCCCTTTCCCTCCCATTCTTCCATTGCCCCCCACCGACCTCCATCCCATCTCTCCTCTGCTCCATAGAAAGGGTGAGGCCTTCTATGGGTGATCATCAAAGTCTCAATTCATACTTAGAAATAAGGTTTCTAATTTAAAACACACCTCTGGATGAGGAAGAATGGTTTAGCCAGTAATAATTCAGAAGAATTATCATTTGGCATCATCGAAGGGTCATGTTTTGGAATTTTTAAAAAAAAATTGTTCTAGACATGCTCATATGCACACATTTTAAAAGTCCTACCCAATTTTTGGTATTAAGCCAATGACTAAAATGCACTTTTACTGAAAATAATCAATCAGCCAGAAGCAGCAGTAGTTGCCACTGCCCCTTGCCCCACCTAGTCCAAAGGGCTTGCTTGAGCCCTCTGGTCTCATCTCTCAAGTTCCTTCCTCTGACACTCCAGCTCCTCCAGACAGCTGTCTCCCATGGCAATGAGCGGGTTCAAAGAGACAAACAGAGGACTTCTTCTAGGACTGAGGAGTCTTTGTTTTAGCTCTGAGATATCCTATCTGACCTTGAAGAAATCTCTTAAAATTTTGAGCATCAGTTTCTACTTAATCTGGAGAATAAGAAAAGTCATTCTACCCCTTTTACCCTGTTAGTGTCATACTCTATTTCAGGTACCCCAAGGTAGCATTTCATGCTGTAAAAAGCCCAAGGACTTTTTATAGGATTCTTGGTGTCTGGTCAGTTCTATCACCATCTGTGTTGGTTAGTTCTTGTCATATTGATACAAGCTACTGTCATCTGAGAAGAGGGAACCTCAGTTTAGGAATTGCTTCCACCAGATTGGCCCGTGGGCAAGTCTGGTGGGCATTTTCTTGACTGCAGATTGATGTGGGAGGTCCCAGACTACTGTGGATGGTGCCACCCCTGAGCAGGTGGTCCTAAGTTGTATTAAAAAAGCAAAGTGAGTGTATGGTGATCCAGCCACTCCTCTACAGCCTCTGCTTCAGCTCCTTCTCCAGGTTCCTACCTTTAGTTCATAGCCTGGTGAAATGGCTAATGTCAATTCAACTGCGTCTGGAATCAACTAAACTCAAGCTGCTGGGGACCCCTGTAAGATTTCCTTGATCAGAACATTTGAAGCAGGAAGACTCATTCCATTCAGAGAGCACCTTCTAGTGCCAGCCCAGATACCAGGACATGGAAGAAGGAAACTGCTTTTTGCCTGCTTGCTCTCACTCTTGCTGGCAAGTTCATCCATCCCATTGCTGTAGCATTCCTTTGCTGAAGCTAGCTAGACCCAGCTTCTTCAGGATTCCAACACAGACTAAAGAGAAATAGCTCTCAAGGAATCTTCCAGGCCTTCATCTCCAGACTGGGACTGCTGAGACTGTAGTCTCACAGAGTAAGCAACTCTTCAATTCTCATCTTCTCTATGTAAGACAACAGTCATTTTGGACTACCCAGGACACCCCATCTTGTAAGTCAATCTGAAGAGTGTCCCTTTCGTATGTTATATATATATATATGTATATATATATATATATGTATATACATATATATATATTCATGCCATGTATATATATAAATATATATATATTCATGCCATGTATATACATACTAAAGTTTAGAACCTTTAAAGAACTCTGACTAACATACTTAGCTTCCCTTGACGATGGGCTGTAAGAAGATGAAATAACTCTTTCCTCCCCAAAATGTTTTTTGATCATGGTGTTTATCACAACAGAAATCAAACCAAGACAGTGGCCCTGCCAGGGCCTCAATCTGTGTAGTTTCTGTAATTCTGTTACTAAACAAACAAACAAAAAAGTTCCTCAGGGCTAGTGTTGATGCTCAAATGTTCAGGACTCTATGTTGTTGACCCTCTCCCATTATGGGTACTGTATCAGGGACTTCAACTAAGTAGGAGTTTAAAATATTTGGGAGCCAGGCATGGGGAGGAGACTGCACGTGCAGTGAGCATGTTTCCTTGCCATTCCTTAAACTAGAATAGCAACTGCTTACACAGCATCTGCACAGTATTTGGTGTTATAAGAAATTGGAGATGAAGTCTACAGGGAAGAGCACCTTGACTACATGCAAAGACCATCCCATCTTATAGAAGGCATTTGAGCACCTACAGGGTTCGTTACTCAGAGAGAGGCCTGAAGTCAATCCCCATGAATACCAAGAACTAAACATACTCATATTACATCCCAGGCTTCTTGCCCAAGAATCCCTAAATTCTTCCCCCCACTCCTGCAGTCCCTCCTATCCAGTACAGACAGTACATGAAGCCCATCCTTCCAGAAGCCTCTCCATGTGCAGAGCTACCTCCTCCCCTGTTCTTGCTTGATTAGTTTCATCCTTAAAGGTTGATGATTTGTCTACATTTGTAACAGGCAGCAGGGATCTGAGCCAAAGGCAGGAGGTCCAGGTCAGTGAGTGTTTGAGCAAGGAGGGTGTTAGCAGGCTGTAAGCAGACTGCCTTCCATGCTCCAGTCTGGAATCTGCAGGACCACTCAAAGACAACAGTACTTCTGACACAGTGAGTGAAATCCAAACCAACGCAATCAGTCAGTTTGTACTGTATCGCCTACACTCCCTGTGATGAGGGCATTTGACAAGAGTCCACATGACAGACCACAAAGAGACAGCTGTTTTCCCTCCCCAGGACCCAGGTTTCCCTAATGTCACTGAGAGTGGTCAAAGTTTTATGGGAGAAGGTGGGGGGAAAAACAACAAGTACGTAAATAATAAAAATATACCATCATTGGGGGAAATCGCTTTTCTATTATGGTTTAATAAGGGTCAGGATAAACAAATAGGCCGAATAGATGTTTATTAAGGGAGAAACAACTCACAACACAGACAGATGAACACAGCAGTTGGAACTGGATGCTCCTCTCTCTGTGTCCTGCAAGAAAGAGAGAGTTCTTTGCCTCCTTCCGAGACCAAGCCCCACAGGTCACTTCCGCCCCTGGCTCCACCCCTCAATGGGTGTGATCAGTGCCACAGAAGCAGACACAGTGAATATCCCACTACAATTCCCCTTTTAGTCTAAAGAAAAGATTTAAGCTTGAATCAAAACTATATACAAAACAGTGAATAACAAGTGTGCTCTAAGAAAAGGAAAATCGAGAAAACCACAAACATACCTAGTCCTAAGGTGAAGGCATAAGGGAGTTTACAATAGAGTTATCCTAAGCTGGAAAGCTTAAGTCTAGTACCTAATATATCTAACTAGGAAGAGAGAATAATACTAAAGATAGCTTAATCTACAACCTCATCAAGACCTGAGAAAGAAAATAATGATACTAGGGTAGACAGGAAGTGCGGATGGGCAACTTCCAAAAGGTGCAGCAAGGACAGAAACAGCAAGCTACCTGGACAGTCACCCAAGGTCTCACAGCAACGTTGGTACAGCCAGTTTTGGCTAAGGCCAGGAGTATTTGACAAACCACAACAAAAAGCAGGGAGGTAGAAAGGCTGTCTTACCCTGACTTGGCAAGGTTCAGCCATCTTCTATGTTTGTCTCCTGCAAACACATAGGACCACATGTCCAAATCAGTGGTCAAGGTTGAGGCAGTTCCTTGCCCAAGAGGCCATTAACCGAAGCAAGGATGAACTCCAGAAGGAGCAACAACAGTGTCCAACATACTTTCAGGAAAGTGCATGGTGCTGTCAGGAGCAACAGTGTCTCATGTCAACAGAGTACTAATATAAAAACATTTAAATGCCATGTTCTGCAGGTCTATGAAGTGATTGAAGATTAAGCATCTATGTCTGACTAATCTCATAGGCAAAGAAAACATGGGTGAGGATAATATGTAATACTCAGGAACTTGGCTAACAAACCTGAATAAAACTTCCTTGAGTAAAGCAAGGATAAATACCTAAACAATATAACTCAGTCCCCGGTCTCTGCCACGTGAGTCCCAAATAACACTCAGAGACTCTGTATTTGATACAATCCTGTTGGCCAATTACCATTATTGTTTATGGGCTAGCTCTGTCTTAATTATTAACCCATTTCTACTTATCTAAGTGTTTCCACGTGGTCATCTTATCAGGGAGCCACGGCGGGCATCTTCCTTCCTCATGGGTCTCCATCTTGACCCCTCTCCTTACCACTTCCTCTTTCCTCCTCCTAGTCTCCTAGCCCCACCTATCTAGTTTTCTATTGGCCAACAGGGCTTTATTAATTAACCAGTATGAGAAACATATTTACAGAATAACATCTCCCATCACTTTTCCTGTCTGTGGACACACATGGACTGATGGAAGTATTTGAAGACAGAGTTAAAACTCGGCATGTAGTCCTTGAGCATTGGTGCTCATCTGCTGTATTTTTACAGCCCCTGGGAGCTCTGTAACCTTTTAAAGAAACTCTCCTTGTCAGGAATGTAAGCGGCTTCCAGTTTTTCCCTGTGCCAACCACACTACAGTGCAGTGAACATTCCTTTCTCTAAACCCATGCTTATGTCCTTATGGTTAAATTTCCTGAAGTGGATTTGCTGCATTGTGGGAGGGACATGTTGAAGACCTCTGGAACATTGACCCAACTACTCTCCAGAAGAATTGACCTAAATCTCATTCTCCTGCCATCTCTTTGATTCTCATAGCACTGCACTGTCAAAGCCTGGGCCAGATGAGAAGTTGATGTGATCAATCAAGATTTACATTGAAATATCGTAATTACCTGTGAAGTAAAGCATCTTTTCATATACTGCTCCTCCTGGATACGATGGGTGGGGACTCAATGCTTATTTATTCTGGTCTTCCTACTGGGTGATGTTTAATTCATTTGCTACATATCAGCGATGTTAGCTTCCCAATTAACTGTGTTGGAAATGTTTGCAAAAGTGATATTTTGAGTTGTTAAGATGGTTGTTGTTTCGGGCTTGATGTTGCCAAACAAACAACCTTTTCCTTATGAGTTCTTTTAGCTATTTAGCATCAAAGCCCCCGATGTGGGAGTAATTGCTATACATTCAAAGAAGTGGTTGGACACTTGGAGTGTGTCCCAAGTTGACATGGCAAACATGTGGCCTTAGGCTCTCAGGTCTGTGGCGCCTCTGTCTTTGGATGAACTGATCTCATCAGCAACAGTGGGGGTAAGGCTGGCTCTCTTTATATTCTTCAGTAGCTGCCAGGAAGAGCACCCTCAAGTTAGGTAGTATGGGTGGCTCTCAGCCAGGCTTTCCTATGTGTCTTCCCTAGGGACTGCCCATCTTCTTGGGAAGAATCATCACACAGTCCTTGAGAATGCACTGTATCTGATCTCATCTGCTCCCTGCTTTCTGGAAAAATTCCTCAAAGTTTAAGATATGCCCCTGTGTTAGCCCCTGTAAAATGCATTTCCCACTGGTTTCTTACATCACATACTATTGCCATACTGGAAAAGTACCGAAATTTCAGGTTTGTTTTCTTTTCCCTAGGCGATCTTGCTGAAATTTTATTCCAGCATTTTCCCAAGTATTTTACTCCCTAGGTAACCATTAAAACATCTGAAAACAATTTTCATCTCATTATCCATATTTACAAGTCTCTATTTATATGTGTATTTACATTTGTTCATATTTTCACAATACTGAATAATAAGTGTAACAGTGAAGATAATATGTACTGAGGATCTTACAAGAATGTCTCTCCTGCAGAGACAAATGCTTGATTGTTTCTCACATTTTGCCAGCCCTGAGGATGTGACTGACATTTGTGGGTAGGGGCCAGGCAGCAATGTTATACACAGCGATGTGTCAAATTGCTAGGAACAAAACGTTGGCCAACGTTTTTTTATCATTAGCAGATTAATACAAGTGGTCAGGATTTGTGTTCTGAGTTATAAATGTTGAAGATCCCATTGGTCTGTTTTGTCTTGATTTTTCCCAGCATTCCTGGAGCCAACATCCTATTCTTTTATAACTCTACCATATCTGCTTTCTAGATATTTTGTAAATATTTTTCTACCATGCTTCATGCAACTTCAGTTGTAGTTTCTTAATATATTCTCAAAAGTTCATCTCACTGGCAACACCCAAAACTTGATGTTAAAATCCTAGTGTCATCTAAAGAAATCTCTCAAGGGGGTAATGAAAGAAAAAGTGAGAAGATAAAATTTCCAGGAAAACTTCCTATCTCCACAGGCACAGTGCTTCTTACTGAAAAAAAAAAAAATCTCAACAAACTGGGGTCAGGAGAGAACGTCTTCACGTCTTCAGTTTGATGAATTATCTATGAAAATTCTACAGCTACCCTCACTGTTGGTGATAAAAATTGACTAGTTCCCCCTACAATCACAGAGAGGTGAGAATGGATACTCTCACCCCCTCTACTGCACAGTCTTATGTTACCAGCAGGTTTTTCCTGCCAGCCACCTGACCCTTTGTTCCTCACCACCGGCCGCCCGGTCGCGCCACCACGTGAGCCCCAATAACACGCAGAGACTCTGTATTTGATACAATGCTGTTGGCCAGTTACTATTATTGTTTATGATCTAGCTCTGTCTTAATTATTAACCCATTTCTACTTAAGTATTTCCACGTGGTCATCTTATCTGAGCGCAGCAGGCCGGCATCTTGCTTTCTCCACGCTCTACATGCTGACTCCTCCTCACTACTTCTTCTTTCCTCCTTGTCTCCTAGCCCCACTTATCTTGCTTTCCCATTGGTCATAGTGCTTTATTAATTAACCAGTAAGAGAAACATATTTACAGAATAACATCTCCCATCAGTCTTAGAGATGTTAGCCAGAGCAATAAGTCAAAAAAGGGCCACAGAAAGCTTCCAACGTGGAAAAAAAAGTGAAACACAGACAAAAAGATCTCATATAGAAAGAATCATAAATAAACAAACAAATGGAACTAATAAACGAGCTCAGCAAAACTGTAGGCAACTTTCAATGCATAGACACCAGTTGTATTGGTGGCCCATTGAAATGAACAAACTAAAATGAAGTTAAGAAAGTAATTTGATTTATATTTTCATAGGAGAAAAATTAAATCTTAGGAAAAAACTTAACAAAATAAGTGCACAAAGGAGCTGACATCCATCACCTTTGCTAACAAACATTTGAGGACTAGGTAAACAGACACCTGTGCTCACGGGGCAGCCAATGGTCTGAAGGTCCAACAACATCCCCATCTCTAACTTCAGTTAGCTTCTTTTCAGGAATTGATAAGATGGTTCTAAAAGTTATTAGGAAAATCAAGAAGCCCAGAATAGCAGAACCATCTTTACAAAAAAGAAACGGTCAGGGCCTGGTATGGTGGTGCACACCTTTAATCCCAGCATGGGAGAGAAGAGGCCACTCTAGAAACAAAGTCACATTCATGCCTACTAGACAGCTGGCAATGATGCCAGGATAACTTTCCAGTGAAAGAAGAGTTGGCCCACTGATGCTGCTGAGTTCATGGGCTTCCCACACACAGAAATCCAAAGTTGACCCTTTCTCCACATGATTCAGAATGTAACCCTCTCCATGGAACCAAGACTTCTCTGCAGACACTGAAACTAAAAAGCATATGTCCATCTTCATGTCTGTAAGGTAGGCAATGATTTTAGACAGAAACAAAGAACATAAAAGAAAAAAGACAAACAGACTAGGCATTATTGATGTTAGCTCCACCCGCCCCCTGCCCAGTGAGATGTGTGTGTGTAACTCCTAACTATGATAAGTGGCCTCTGTGTGCAACATATAAATAATGCCTGTAACTCAGCAGCAAAAGTACAGTCCAATTAAAGTATAAGGACCTGAGTAGGCGTTTCTCCCAGTCATGCGATCACTAAGCACATGAAAGGGTGGGCAACACAGTCATCAGGAAACACAAATCCAAACTACACTGGTATGTTTATACTGAAGACCTTATAGTTCATCTTCAGTGTGAAGTGTGTTAAGTAGAATGCCTGCTGAGCAGGAGGTGCTAGCCCTGTCATCACAGGACTGAAAAATTACAGTTCACTCCCGACTGAGCCCATATATGGGTGGGGAGGGAACTCAAGACCCAGGAGGGTGAGGAACTTGGGTGGTGGCTCAACCTGACATTAGGAAAATTATACCCACCTGAGGTATCCAGTCAGTGGGGAGCAGAAGGAGCAGGAAATTGCCACTGGGATTATAACAACCACTATTATCTGCCAAATAAGTGTGTTGGCATTTTTGCCTTTGAGTGGGTACCTGGTCTACAGGAATGAAAATGAGGATACTTTATTTCACTTCTTTAAGTCTCTTGGATTTTGTTATTATGGGATAAGGGCCTCCTTTTTGCAATGGTGATGTCCAAAAGACATCACCCTTACACATTCAATATATATAATTACATATTATGTGAATTACAGATAATATATAATATATGATATATGTGCATACATATATGTATATATAGATCATATATATGTATATAGAGGGATCATATATATATGTATATACATACATATATATATATATATATATATATATATATGAATTCTACTCAGCTCTAATGAAAAGTGAAGTTAAAAAGTTTCAGGAAAATGGGATGGGCTTAAAATGTGTATTAAGTGAGGCCACTTAACCTCAGAAAGAATAAACCTCATGTTCTCTCTCATATGCAGAATTTAGTCATATACATGTATATATGCATACATATGTACTATATAAACAGAAGTACATGTGGGTATAGTATAACATGAAGAAAACAGAAGAAAGGCTAAATACAAAGAGAAAAGGAAGCATGTCTTGAACACGAATTATGAAAGGAGATATAAAGCTAATTGTTTTCTAGTTCTAATTCCATCACGAATTTTTTTTTGTGGTGTTCAAGTGTATAAGATATACTCAATACTCAAAGTGTAAAACAGTGTACAACCACACAGCTTCCTTTTGGATGACAATTGTAACTGTATATGTAAGGTCATTAACTTGTATAAACTTTGGATTTGGTTAACTTTTGGTCTGTGATACTTTTACCGAATTGTAATTTTTGGTAACAAAGTTTATAAAAATTAAAATAAAGGGTTTTCATACGACCCAGCATTTCTACCTGTAACTATAGACCTAAGATAAATCATACAATGTCTGCTCATATTTTATTAGCTAAAGAATGATATTACACAAATTCAGCTATGAGGAAACAGGGCAGAACATATCACCTTTACTGGTAGTAAAATCAGAAATATAGAGTGGGCCTCAGGCATAGCTCAGACATTCTGCTCTTCATCTGACAAGACCAAACACTCTCTTATAGGTGCTTTCTCCTCAGAGAAAGTCAAGTCTGACTTGTGCCTGCAACCTCCAAATGATGCCCACTTTCCAATAGAAAATGGCGTCTCAGTCAACACAAGTTATCCTTCTCTATACTCCTTTAGTACAAAACAATGTAGCAGGAAATATGAAAGAGAAGGATGAATTGCTAGTCTATGACAAGTCTGGACCCCACTGGGTTGTCACTGAGACATCCCCATGTGGCCGTAGAGTGTGTCAATATCTGGTTCTAGGCTGTACACTGGCTTACAACTTGGAACCTCAGCACCCTCTCTCTTGGAGGTACATCCTTTGCCTTGCACCTCTGTGGCTACTTCTCAGCAGGGTGTTGGCATGCATACCTGTACCTCTGGGAGCCATTTGCTGAGCATAGGTGGTTGGGGACCCAAACTGTTGGAATTCACAGTCTTCTTTAGTGACAAAACTCTTTTAAAGTCTAGTCAGCACGTCTTCCATTTTATTCTTTCAACATCTACATCAATTGCCTCTTTCGATATAACTGATATAATTTAACTTTTGCTGTGTTTTGCTGGTTTTTGCTTTTACCCCTTTCTCTTTTTCCTTCTTTCTTTTCCTCTTGTTTCCTTTCTTCCTTCTCCCCCCCCCCCCATTATCTGCAATGAGCAGATTTTGGTTCAGTGCTTAATAATTAGACCACAGGCTTAATTTTTTCCCTCAAAACTTGGAAAACTCATGTGAATTTGTCAAGGATTCCTAACATTTGGGATTAAATATGGTTTTTTAGAAAGGTTGGGATTTTTCCAAATAAGAAATGGAGGAAATTGAACTTGTAATGACGTAATGATTCATCCATTTGGGGGAAGAGTGAATAGACCTTACGTACTATGCTTTAAAATCATTTTCCCTTTGCTATTTTATGGAGTAGTATTCATTAAACTTAAATAATTTAGTGAGCAGATGAGTGCTAGTCTCATGCTGTTTCAAGTTTGGATCATTCTTAACTTTGCAGCTAGAATTCTTTTTTCCCATGAAACTTTCCTAAACAAAGTTAGGTGTCTCCTAGACTTTGAATGAAGACAAAAACTATCTCATCCAGGATCGTGAAGCCTCACCCAGCTGAACTCACTTTTCTACCGTGTTTATATCTGGGCTTTATTACCCATGGTCCTGGCAATCAAGACACAGGGTCTTCCATTGATGCAAATATGGTGTGTTCCATTTGCACCAGCTCAGTCTGTATATTGTTATATATTGTATTACATTATATTCATTGGGGGCTGACTATTTGGATAACCCAGTTGGTTTGTTCTTCACTGGAAAGACTATTTCTTCTGCTCTCATCATTCCTTGTTTGCCTGAAGTTCTTTATCTAGGACTGAAGCATTGTAAGCTTTCCCCTATCTGTATTATCATGTCTATCGGTGTTGTCCATGTTCAGGTCATGTTTAGACAATCATGTTGGTGAGCCTTCATGGGTGTAGTATCTGACACTCCTAGGAAACATAATCTCACAGAGAACTCCTTGCTCCTCTGGCTCTTACAGTCTTCCTCTCTTTCTTCTGCAATGATCCCTGAGTCTTAGGTGAAGGAGCTATATTGCAGATGTCACTGTTGGGACTGGGCTCCACAACTCAGCCTTTTGATTGGTTGTGGCTTTCTGTAATAATCTCTGTCTGTTGCAAAGTGAAGTTTCCTTCTTGAGGAGTGAGGACTACAATTGTCTGTGGATAGAAGTGCAAATGTTGAGTACTAGTTAGGGGTTGCACTGATTTAGTAAAGTTTGCTTGTAGATTCTTCTCTAAGTTACATGACTTCACTAGCCCTCAATAGTTGTCTAGGTTTCCAGTCCCAATCATGACTTCCTCCTGTTGATGGGCCTTAAGTCTAGAGAGCTGTTGATTACCATGGCGGTATTAGTGTGACTACTACAACCTGGGGCCAGTGCCATGCTGGCTGTTGTTGTGGTTCGTAGATGTCATAGCTAGATTGGTTGTTTCCCTCCTTTGGAAACTTGCATGGTACCTTCTTGTCCTATGGAAGCTAGTCAGTTCTAACTCAGGGTCTCCTGGTTCATGTCTGTAGTGTGTGGTGTTTGCAGTTTCCACCTCTGAGGGGACAATCACAATAACCTATGTGTTAGGAGTCTCTTGGACAACCCCAACCAACAACTCAAGATGCAGGGGTGGGGATGTGTCAGACTCTCATGCCTGGCCTCCACATTAAATTTTAAGAGAAGTATCTCCCTGAGGTAAACTTTGAAAGAGTGCTGTTTGAAAAACCAGTTGTCAGCATAAACCTTGACCCGGTCTGCAGCTATTCTGACCAAACAGCAGGGAGGACCTGAGATCTGGCTATTTCAGGCCTCCAATAAAAAGGATAATAAAATGAGTGTTTGGTGAGAAAAATGCTTTTGTGGAAACTTGTGTAATCCAAACGTTTTGGTGGTGGTTTTAACATCAGATTTTACAACCGTCTAGTTAAATGGTTGGCTGGATCTTTTAAAGGTTAGGGAATAATGGAAGAAAGTATATGCTTTGTAGTTTTGTCAGTTCAGAGGACTAGGCAGGCAGATTGGATACTTTGGGGTCAAGTTGCCCAGCTGTAGCACCTAGAGAGTTCCTTCTTGAATAATCTTCCATAGTGAAGTCCACAGCATCTAAAATAAATGATGAGGCAGGAAGCACACTGTTAGAAGGGTGGCTGCTTTCCCAATGAAAGAGTAAGTTATTCCCAAGTCTCCATATCATGGCTGGGTCACTTGCAGCAATCAATTGAAGACAGAGGCTTGAGCCATCGTCACCTTTGCAGAAGTGTCTATAAAAAGAAAGAAGCTGCTCTCAGCCCAAACCCACAGTTCCCATTGTTTAAAGTCAACCACCTGAGTTTCTTGCCCACACAAGTCCCTTTGAGTGAGCAGGTACTTGGGTCACTTTTCTGCTCTAATAGAGGCGTTTTGGAAATTGGAAAGGAGAGGTGGATAAATATCTCACTAAACTCCTCCCAGAAAGCAGCAGGAAGCAGAGTGATCAAGTTTAAAAGGTCCATGTAATAAAGCTGCGGTATGGCCATATGAATCATCGCTACCACATGTTCATTTCTGGATATTAATGAAAAGAGAAGCAGAATGACAGCCCTTAAAAAAATAATCTGTCAATGGATTAACATCCTCCAGCTAACATTTTTATTGCACAGTTATCTGGTCATCCTATCTCCACTTGGGATATCCAAACCATGTTCATCGTCTGTACAGCAACTCTAATTTTGTAGCATTTGCATAACCTGGACATGCCCTCATAAGTCGTTAAACGTTCTTGTGATTGTGAATAACAGCAAATACGGTATAAATGTCATGTAAGTCATTATGCTGTGTTATTTTGGGAAGGAAGACAAACATTTGTACATGTACATGATAGGCACAATTTCCCCCCCTGAATATTTTCTACCACAGTTGTTTGGATCCACTGGCTGTGGCTGTGGAGGGTCTGAGCATGCTCTGTTCCTGTAACACCTCTTGCTGCACGACAGTGGAACCAGAATGTATTCCTGGTACACAAAAGGACCTGGCAGACACATCCCCTATGAAGAGATACTCTCTTAACCTAAAGACAGGAGAGAAGTCCTAGTCCCTACTTCAAATGACTTGACAGATTTACATGAACCCACCTGGATGGCATAGCCCTACATGTGGAATGGGGTGGGGGGATGGGTGGTCAGGGTGCATGTGAGGGGGGGAGAGAGGGTAAGAGGGAGGGAGGGAGAGGGAACTGGGATCGACATGTTAAAAAAAAAAAAAAAGATTATTGTCTGTAGAGAAATCTCTAGAAACCATCTTGTTTACCTTCTCCAGAGTTTGTTGTTGTTGTTCCCTGTTTGCTGAGTAACCATTTGGAACTAGTCTATTAATCTGTGTTTGTTGTATGTAGTCATTTGAATCTCCATATTATTAGCTTAGTAGCTATGCAATAATAGAACTGATGTCTTGGCAAAATCCTGGAACTTACCAGTGTACCTCCCAGCATTGCTAAGAGACTCTACCTATGTTAGGCCATGTGTTCAACACTCTGTCAGTCCTTAGAAGTCTATCAAATACATTTTCCATTCTGCTGGTGCAGAACCTCAAGGTCCATGGGGCTTTAGGGTCTTCTCAGGTCTTTCCTATGTATGTGTACAGCCAAGGGTAATGCCTATTTCTGCATAGGCACCCAACCTTCTAGATTCCCAAGAAGATGTTGATTTTCAAAGCTTCTATGAGTGTCTCATTCATCAGTTTTCTTTCTCGAGGTTCTATGGAGGACCCATTGTTTACTCCAAAAAAGTTTTTAGGTCAGGTAGCAATGATAGCATATGATTAGCTTCCACTGGCTTTGACAAATTTACAATGGAAAAAAGCCTGTTCACATAAGATCACCTTGAGGTTAGGGCAAAAATGGGTAAGCCATGGGTAGCCTTGAGTCTAGTCTTCCTGGGAAGGATCAGACAGTTGAAATAATGACAATTCCTAAGACTTGGGACTTTCAAGGACTCAGTGCTACATGTTATTCCTTTCTGTTCTTGTGATTTGGGCCCATTCACTATGACTTGTGTGGACCTAATCTGAGTCTAGAATGAACAGAATGGGACCCAGTGAGTTTAAAATGACATAAAGTGTGTGCATCTTAATAGAACCAGGTGCTTTTCTGGAAGAGACTCTCTCTGGATTCCCACACAGCTCTGGCTAATCTACAGGATGCACAAAGACTTGATTTGCCCCCATTTTGCTAGTTTTCTCATTGATTACCCTTGTGGATGAGACAGTTTTCAGAAATCCTGGCTCTCTCATTCCCACTGACATCATCTGCTGTTTTGATCACTTTTTAGCTTTCTTGTTATTACTGAGTTATACACATTTCCTATAAATTCTAGACCAAAGCTCTGTGTAGATATATGAATGGTGAGTATTCACAGGGAGAATCTAGCTTGACTTTTTATTCTACTGACTGTGTCACTCAAGGAATTGAAGCTTTCCTTTTCTATGGCCCATGCCTTCTGTGCTCTAGTGAGCTTTCTTCCAAGTATGCATTGCTTAGGAATTTTACAGTGTTGCCTTTTCTGTTAGGTTTGTGATTCCCTTCAAGAAATTTTATTTGTTTATTTCTTTATCTACTGATACTGGTGAATAAAGACAGAGCTGTGCTTATGCTAGACTTCAACCAACAAAGGAATACTCACAGTCCTTAACATTGGAGCTTACTTGAAAGCTAATTGGGCCAAAGCAATGTGGCTGGCTTTTAAAGACAGGCACAGAGACAAAAGGAATAAAACTGAGGGTTCAAAATTAAGTTCACACATCAACAGCTAATGGATTTTTGATGAGGCTGCAAATAGCAGCCAGTGAGGTAAGAGAGCATCTTTTATAGATGTTGCTGAAGTGCTGTGTGCAGAACAGTGAATGTGGGTCTCTACTTTAGTACTATATTCAAGAGATAACTCATAATTGGTCAGTGTCCTGTGTATAAAAGTTAAAATATCATGTTGTTTGAAGAAATCGCCAGAATAAATCTCCACAATCTTGGATTTATCAATTCTAAGGCATGATACCAAAACAAAACTATTCACAATTTTGTAATTGGGAATTTTCAAAGTTAAAAAACATTTGCACCTGAAATCCTGCTGTTAAGTAAGTGAAAAAAGGCGTCCACATGATGGGAAAAAGCACTTGTAAGCTGTCCATATTGTAATATGAGGGATTGTCCCTACAATATGGAAAGGTACATCTCAATGATTGAAAGTCAGCAACGTAGTAGACTAGAAGTAGATCCAGAGATGAACACATAAGAACAAAGCCCTGGAGAGGTGTGTAGCATCATTAGGTGTCAGAGAAATTCATCAGAACCATGACAATACATCACTTCATACGCATTTGATTTGGCTGTGTTGCAAAAGCAAGATGATAATAACTGCTAGCGAAGGGGTGGAGAAATAAGACTTTACATGATTCTGCTACAAGTGACAATGGCTCAGTCACTATGACAAACATTTCTGTAGTACCTTATAATGTAGAATAGCCTGGCTGTTCCCTGTCTAGGTTTATATCCAATTCTCCTGAAGCAGTGATTGACCTTGATGCTTACAGATATATATCAGTCTATGGGAGAAGAGCATGAGTTCTAACATGTCTTAATAGTAATAAAAACCTGGAGTTGGATATAGGGGTAAATGCTGAGAGATCAGAGAAATGTATGAGCAAGCTACAGCCACACCTTATCTCCTCAGCTTCCCAGCCAAAAAGAGAGGAAGTTCCTCTTTCCTCCCTGCCTTATCACTTCCCCCTCTCCACCAACCATATCATTTCCTGTTTCATCCTTCCAGGTGTTAGGATTAAAGGTGTGTGCCACTACTGCCTGACCTCTGTGGTTAACTAGTGGCTGACTCTGACTCTGATCTTCAGACAAGCTTTATTTGTTAGAGTACCAACAAAATATCAACACACAGTAGCCTTTATTTGTAATAAATAAAATTTGCTCTAATCATATAATGGTAGGTTATTCAAACATTAAAAAAAGTAAAGTTCTGAAATGTAATACAACATGGTCGGTCCTTAAAAATAGGCTAAGTAAAGCCAGACGTGGGTGATGCACACCTTTAATCCTAGCACCTAGGAGGCAGAGGCAGGTGGATCTCTGTGAGTTCAAGGCCAGCCTGGTCTACAGAACTAGTTTCAGGACAGGCTCCAAAGCAATACAGAGAGACCCTGTTTTGAAAATAAAAAAGAAAGAACGGAAGAAAGGAAAGAAAGAAGAGAGAGAGAAAGGAAGGAAGGAAATAGTCTAAGTAAATGACATATGTGCCATTTATGTAAAATGACTAAACTGTGTTACTTCACAGACACAGACAATTAGAACTTTTGAGAAAAGGAGTTGAAGAGAAGAACAAGGAGTCACTGTTACTGGTGACAGAAATATTGAGAAGGGTGAACATTTTTTAGAGCAATTAAGCATGACAAGACATAATAAATGCAATTAATGCCACTGAATTTTAAACTTAGAAACTATTAAATGACAGATTTTATGGTATACTTTTATCACAATTTTTAAAAATTAATAACATACCAGATTCAATTATCTTTATACTTCAAATGAATGAATTTTATTATGTATATCTCAAAACTCCATTTGTTAATCAGAAAATACAATTTTTTTTCATTGTTAGGGTCTCTCTCCCTAACCTTGGCTGTCCTAGAGCACACTACGCATACTGGGATTGATTGTAACTCACAGGATGCTTTTGCCTCCTGAGTGCTGGGATTAAAGTTGTGTACCACCATACCTGGCTAGAAAATCTAAATTTTCATACTGAGGGCTTCAGAAGAAATTGCAGTTAAGATCCTGTTACTTGGCTCCATAAGCCAAGCTCTGTTCATGCACTTCCTAACTTTCTCCACTGGTCAGATTTTATGAATTTTCTTCATTGAATATTCTTGCTACAGATTCATAAATATTACTAACATTCTAACAAATAAAACTTAAGATGCTTAATTTCTCCATCTTTTCCTGCTTTCTGTTATACTGAGTCCTACTTTCTTTTTATTTAACTTTGCAGGGTTTTTTTGTTTCAGCTTCATAAGGGGGAGAATTAAATCACTGATTTTAAACTTCAAAAACATTTTAATGTGGAAATTGGCAGTTCTGTTTCTCTTTCTTGTGTTGTTTAATTCACTTACGATATTAGCACACTGTATTTTCATTGTCATTCACTTCAAGATATTTTTCTATTATGATTTCTTTAGCTCATAAATTACTTAAAAGTGACCCATTGTTGCTTTGAAATGTCTTGTTATTGGTTTCTAATTTAATTCTATTAGGATGGGGTCATTGGAAACACATCCAGTCTCTCGGTATTTACTGAGAGTGACTTTGTAGACCACACACTGGTGAGTAGTCAATACACTGGATGCTTTGCAGTGTGGTTCTGTTAAGTGTTCTATAGCAGTGCTGCTTGACCTCTGGGTAGAGACACTTTTAGGGTAGCATAGCAGATATTTATATTGTGAGTCATAACAGTAGCAAAATTACAGTTATGAAGTAGCAATGAAAAGGATTTTATGGTTGGGGGTCACCACAACATGAGGAACAGTATTCAAGTGTCTCAGTGCATTAGGAAGGCTGGGAACCACTGATCTATAGACACTGAAGCAGTCTTCTGGATTCACAAGAGTGTTTCACAGTTGTTCTATTAGACACTGAGAAAGCAGTGTTAAGATCTCCAACTGTGACTCTGGTGTGGATAGTTTTCCTCAGGCTGTTTTCACTTTTGCTTTGCTAATTTTGTCTCCATGTTATTAGTTGCATATATATTTACAGTTATTAATCCTTCCTATGAGTCCAATCATTATGTAGTGTCTGTCTTTTTGCCTTGAAGTTCACTTTAATTAACATTATTAAGGCCCCACCAGTATTTTTAGTCTTGATGACATAAAAATAGGTCCTGTGCCTGCATATTCCTTTGCATTTATCCAAATCCCTGAATTTGAAGTTCCCTTCATGCTAAGAGTTTTTGGTTTGATTTTTTCTTCTTCATGTGTCTAGCCAGTTTGTGATTTTTTTTTATTTTTTATTTTTTATTTTTTTGTTATAGGTATGAATTTGACTTCTATTTTATTGTAGTAATGGATGTTGCTGAAGTTACATACAAATAAATGCTTTTTGTTTTCCATTTGCAATTTCTGTTTTAAAGCTTTTGTCTTTGCTTGTGGGTTTTTTTTAATTCTTTCTCTGCTTTCTGTTGGGTTACTTTCAGTATTAATTTGCATTTCTATATTAGCTTCTTAAGTCTACCTCATCATTCTCTTGTGATGAGATGTTGCTAGGTGTCTAGGTGGAAGGGATGTGGTTTCTCTTCAGACTTTATTCCTGATACTACATACTTTCTTTCTACTGTGCACTTTATCCTCTGCCAATGCCAGACATTTCCGACTTATGACTGTCCTCTTTTCACAAACTTACAACGCTTACAACAGTATAATGCTATTTACTCTCCCTTGTCCTTTATATAATTATTGTCTTTACTTCTACAGACATTGTAACTCTCACACTCTATTTACTTTTAATTTAGGAAGTTTTTTCAGAAAATGATGAGCCAGAGCTGGAGAGATGGCCCAGCAGTTAAGAGCACTGGCTTCTCTTCCAGTGGACCCAGGTTCAGTTCCCAGCACCCACATGGCAGCTCACAACTGTCTGTAACTCTAGTTCCAGGGAATTTGACACCCTCACATCAATGCACATAAAATAAAGGCTAAATAAATTATATATTTTAAAAAGCGATAAGTTAAGATCTCCCTAAGAGAAAGAGGGGGGAGGAAAGAAAAAAGGAAGGAAATTATGAGAAAATGGTACTATATTTTGTTATTATATTCTTATTGCTCTCAATTCTGGGTAAATCTGGGTTTTCATAAAATGCATTTCTGATCAATACATCTTTTACAGAGTGAATTCTGCTTATTATACATTTTGTTTTCACTTCTGTAATTTTTTTAAAAATTTCTTGCTTTTTTTTGGCTAGCCTATTGTTTCTACTACTATCAACAATGGCAACCTGAAGATACTGGCCATTGTTAGTCTCCATTTGATGAAATCTGGATTGCTTAGGAGAATCCTATATACCTAGAAGTGCTGGAGATTAAACCTAGCATGATCTCCATCCCTACACCCTCAGTCTCTTCTTTCTTTGATAAAGGATATGGCAATGATTATATTTTTAGTGTGATAGATATACTATGCTACTCTCTTAGGTACTTCTATGCTATGACAAAACACCCTGACAGAAGCAGCTCAAGAAAAGAACAGTTTTAGCTGGCAGCTTGACAGGAAGTCTGCTGAGGTGGAGAAGGCATGGCAGCAGGAAGTGGATGGTCACATCCTATCTGCAGTCAGGAAGCAGGGAACCATGAATGCTCATGATCAAGCTGTTTCTCTTCTTTTATTGAGTTCAGAACCTCATGGTGTCTGTATCATCCTGCCTTGGTTAACCTATTCTAGGTGTATAGGTTTCTCCTAGGTGATCAAGATCTCATCAAATGGAGACTAACAATGGCCACTATCTTCCAATGGCCATTTCTCAGAGAATAAAGTTGACAAGGATTACTGTCACTGCGCCCTTGTTTGTGTTCTGGGTCTTCTTTATTCTGTTACACTCAAGACCATCTTATTGATTTGCCCTTCAGTAGTTTAACCAGGAAGAGTCTAAATGCTGACTTTATTTGTTAGTTGTTTTTACACTGATTACTGAGGGATTTTGTTTTATTTCCTGTGTCTGTAGATTGTTGTTGTTGGTTTTTTGTTTGTTTGTTAATTTTAGTTTGGTTTAGGTTTTGTTTAGTTTAGTTTGGATTTTGCTGTTGTTATTTTACCTAATTCAGTTGCTTTAAACCATTATATTTCAAATATTTTATTCAGTATTTCTCAGTTTTATTCTCTGTCCTAGTGTCTCCTCCCTCCTTTAGGGTCTCTGACCACATTTACTTCAAAGCTGCCCCTTGTTGAAGTATGCCGATATTTCATTGTTATTGTCTTCTCATTTTTTCTTTTAGATTGCATCATTTTAGCTGATCCTTCTTTCACATTCTTTCACTGTGTATTCTGCCATCTCCCATGAGCTATTATCTGCACCCAGTGGCTTTCTTTCTTTTACACTTTGCAAAAGTTCTAGGAGTCCCATGTTTCTTTTTACAGTCTTCTTTTATTTCTCTTATTCCTGCTTTTGAATTCCCCAACTTTGAATTCACTGAGATAATATTTTTCTTTGCGTCTTTGAAAGTAGTTTTCTTCATTTTACTGGGTGTGTTTTCCCAGGCTTGTTAGGGTGTGAAGTGTAATTCACTTACTGATATTATCTATTGGTGGCTCCAGGCTTGATCAGTGACCTGTAGAGAGCAGTTGTTCTTGTCCTGGTAAAGCAGGTAGCCCTTGGCAAGACCATTTATGTTTATAGGTATCCACGGGACTGCTGACTTGGAAGCAGCCATCAGACTCTACCTCTCAGGACTTGTTTGTGGGCCTCCTTGAGTTAGCTATAGATTGCTTTTAATTCTAGAGCATGCCTTTTACTCTAAAGACAGTCTCGTGGGTGTTCCAACTGGATGCCAACATGTTGATGATGCTTACATAGGTGATTCTGCTTAGAGCTATGGCTGTCACAGACCTTGATACAGCTCTTCAGTATTGCTTCTTCCAGGTAGCCCAACTAGCTCTGCTCACATTAACTTCTCCCTTTTAGTTTATAGTGTGGACTTACCTTCTTATGTGCAGCATGAGCCCCAGCAACAGACTCCACAGAGCTCCTCCACACAGACTTCTAAGGCCACCTATGGATAGAGTTGTTTCCTCTTCTTTGCTGTGACTCACAGATTCCAGATACTTCAACTGCTCTGAAAGCTTCCTCTTTCTCCCTCATCTCAGCAAAACCACCACTCAGAACCCATCCTTCTGGCTTAGGCAGGAACCTGTCCTGAGGATAAAGGCTGTGCAATAACGGGATTTCTCCATGATTCTTCCTCAGAAAGTACAGCCTCTCCCTGAATGAAAACAGTGCCTGGAATATTTTGTAACAAGTTTATAGCTGTCTAATGGAGGAGGCCTAGTCTAGCACCAGTTGCTAAATCATGTCTGGGAGCAGAAAGCTCCTCATAAAAATTTATTATAAGATGGAAGATAATGGGGAGTCGAGTAATATTCCTCCCAGACAATGCATGTATAGCAAAAGACAAGCCTTAGAACATAACAAACCCTAAGATTCCAAGACAAGACAAAAGATGAAAGACATTAAATATATTATACAATAACACGGAAGAACAACAGTGTAGAGAGCTGCGAAGTGCCAAGCCTTAAAGATGGCACTGGCTTCTGCCTCCCACCTCCCTGAGGGTGAGCGCTCTCTGGCGTAAACAAGCCCTTATTTGGTTAAGTCTGTTCAGCCTGTCTGCTTCTGAGTTAGAGTAGCCTATCTGCAGGGTCCACGTAGCTCACTGGGGTTGGTTAGCGCAAGGGGATTTAAGCCTGTGCAGGGGTCCCCCCCGGGGCTCCGCGGGTCAGAGGAACATGTTCAAGGATCCTGATTAAAACTGCATGAAGAAGATCTTCCCAGAGTCACATCTTCCTTGCTGGCGAGGGCAGGCGTGTACACAACAGAAACAAACAAAATTAAAACATTAAAACTATTCAGAAATGAGATGACAAAATTCAGGACAGATTTATAAATAAAAAAATTACTCAAAACAAACAAAACAAAACAAAACAAAAAACAACAACAACAAAAAAAATACCTACGAGCATGTAGAAAACAGTAAAACAAATGGTGCCTTAAGAGGAATGGAAAGCAAAAAGGAAGAAATTTCTAAAGACGAAAGCAATAAAACAGTATCAACATC
The DNA here is from genome assembly GCA_030556225.1 of Cricetiscus sungorus. NCBI lineage: Eukaryota > Metazoa > Chordata > Mammalia > Rodentia > Cricetidae > Cricetiscus > Cricetiscus sungorus. The sequence goes on along the minus strand of JANBXA010000069.1, from coordinate 42,682,695 downwards.
AACAGTAAAAATTTCAGCAAATAACCTTCTACATTCTTTCAAGTGTGTTTGACATTGCTAGAAGTTTTCAGTGAACAATACAGAAAAAATGCTGCATAAAATCAGGAGAGCACGGGGCCTATATGATAGTCAAACACTTATACTTCGTTCCAAGTAGCAAATATTCCTTCTAAATATTTTGAAAACTTTATTATGTACATCTTAAAGTCTAATGCAACCAGTAAAATAGTTGGATACTTTTCAATGTATATTTAGATAAATTGTACCCAATCCAAAGCACAAATTCGGAAATGAAAGTATTAGTAGCTCTGGCACATACATGTAATCCTAAAACTAAGAACGGAGAGGGAGAATTAGGAGTTCAAGTCCAGACTTGGCTGTATAGCAAACTCAGGGTCAGATTGGCCTGTATGAGAACCCATCTCAACAAACAAATAAAACTCCAGATCTTACAGGCTATTGCCAATGGACCCCTCCATAACTTTATGGTAAGATGTTATGGCCAGAGATACCACATAGAACATGAAGAAATATAGATATAGATGGCACTCTACTGGAATCTTTACCCCCTAATTGCTAATGTCATAGTGCTGGAATGTAGTACATACACTAATGAATGAGAAAAGCAATCATCAGTCCCATCCAGCTACAAATACTGTGATTTTTATAATAATGACCAGCCCACAAGACATGCTGAAATGGCAATAGTGGCAAAATAGTTATGGAAGTAACCAATTTCTTTATATTGAATTAAGGCCCACTCCATAAGATGGAATCCATACCTGGTATTGTTAATAAGGCCAAGAACCTGAGACTAGATAATTAATGGATCTGAGGGGAAAACCTCTTAAATGACAATAGCAATAAAATAACTCTTAATTTAAGAAAACAGAGTTGATAGAAAGAAAATAATAAAGGGGCATGTCTACATATAAAAATACCAATATTGCATTAAATATAAATGGCCTAATAATCTCACTTCAAGACTGAGATTGCTAGACTGAATTAGAAATGACATAGCTGGATGTTATGTACACTTTAACATATGAGAGGTGCATTATAAACTATAGATTTAAAAGCATAGATACATATAGGCCATACAAACATAAATTCAAAGAAGCCTGAAGTACTATGTTAATATTAGTTAATGTCTACACATGCTCATAAAAAGAATCAATTCTCTAACAAAACACAAATTTAAATGTTTATGCCCATAGCAATAGAGCTTGAAAATCCATGACACAAAAATTCAAGTAACAAAGAATAGGGAGGGAAATGTAATTAATTTAACATTTCAATATTCTTTTGCAACCAGTATAAAATACCAGCTGAGATAAACTAATAAGATATTGAAGAACTGATTCAGGCTGCCATAAAATGAAGTCAAATTGACATTGGTAAAACTTTCTAATCAAAGACTCAGAAAGTGTATTCTCATATGCATGCAGAAATATCCTCCAAAACTGATCATATCCTAGGTATTTAAACAAACTTTAAAAAGTTTAAAATATACATAACATGATTTCTGAATACAATGGAATTCAAGGATATTTAATAACAGAAATACAAAGGAAATACTCTAAACATGCTTAAAAATTTCAATAGTAATAAATAAAAATAAAGTAATAAACTTGTTGGCTGCAGACAAGATAGTGCTTAGTCATATAATGAAATATATTAGAAAAGAAGAATGGTTTCAAGTCAACAAACCCCTACCTTATGAAATGGGAGAGAGAGAGACAGAGACAGAGACAGAGACAGAGAGACAGAGAGAGAGAGAGAGAGAGAGAGAGAGAGAGAGAGAGAGAGAGAGAAACAGCTGCAAAGGATGTAGGAAAAGAGATAATAAAAATAAATAGCCAGAAAGACAAATGTGAATTTAAGAGAAAGAAACAATAAGATGAGCAAAGATCTAATATCCAGTTAATGAATTATCTCAAAGAAGAAAATGCTGGCCTGGAGAGATGACTCAGCAGTGAAGAGCACTGGCTGCTCTTCCTGAAGACCAAGATCCAGTTCCCAGCACCCACATGGCAGTTCACAACTGCCTGTAACTCCAGTTGCAGGGGATCCCATGCCACCTTCTAACCTCTGTGGGAACCAGGCATAGAACTGGTAGACAAACAGACATGCAGGAAAACACACATGCGTGTAAATTTAAAATATTTTTTTAAAAAAATCAAAAAAATATAATTTATTTATTTTATAATATTGACCAAAATGTTAAAAATTGCATATTCTCAAATCTTGTAGTGATGCATATACCTAGAAAATCAAAGAGGCTAATGGAATTTATCTATGGCATCATTTAGATTTAATGTAATTTAGACAAAGAAGTTATGATTTTTAAAGGCTTTTTTTCATTTCTCAAGGTTACCTTTATACTTCATTTCTTCCTCAATTAATTTTTATAGCTCACAATTGTCCAAAAGTCATTCATTTTATTTCTTCAAACTCTCTTTAAGAATCGTTTTTATGGGGGGGGGGCTAATGGATTGGCTCAACTGAAGAGCTCTGCTTGCACTTCTCAAGGACCTGGGTTGAATGCCCAGCATCCACATGGCAGCTCACACCTGTCTATAACACTAATTGCAGGGGATTGGATGCTGTATTAGGCATACTCACAGACTAATACTCATACATATGAGACAGATAGATGATTGATAGGTAGATAGATAAATAGATGATAGATAGATAAAAGATAGATGAAAGATAATAATTAAAATTGTTTTGTTTACAATGTTTAAAATTATAATTACATCATTTCAGTGTGAGGACTAGTGAAGAGATTAAACAAGTAATTGCTCAGAAAACTGAGAGAAAAAGAGCCTAGCGAAATCACTATAATAGATCTATGTATTATTGCAATAATAAAATTAAATTTAAGATAATATAAAATATGAGTTGTTTTAAAACTGATGGAGCTACTTTGGAAAAAAATTCAAGATTATATTCAAAACCTCATGTAGTTTAATTTGTATTTCTCCTATCTTTTAGAAACCACCCATTCATTAGCATATTTGTTGAGGGTTGTTTGTTTCATGGCATTGAGTCTTTTGAGCTCTTCATGTATTCTAGATATTAATCCTCTATCAGATAAGTAGTTAACAGAGAGTGCCTCTCATAATTTACTGTCTGCTTGGCATGCCTGTTGCTGTTCTATCAGAAATGGTAGCTCCACATCTGTGATAAGAAATTTGTGAGATGCCCATAGAAAGACCTTATCACCCAGAGTCTGGAAGTATCTAAAACTATCAAGCTCATAGTGAAGGACCCCAAAGCCAACCTGAAGACATCACACAGGCCAAAAGTGGGGCAATTCTAGGTTTTGTAAGTTGATAATTATGTAACACCTTATGTAATGGATTAAAATAATAAAAGCTTAAGTCTTTGAATTCATGGTAGCATCTAGTAAATCTAGTAAGTCACTGGTGAGAGGTTTGGAGAGGTAATTAACTATTTTCCAAATTGGGAAGTAAACAGCCTTGTCTTTGCCTTTTTATGATGTTTAAATGGTGGGTAATGGGTAGTGCCTGTGTATAAACATTCCACAGCAAACACGTGGAACACAAATGCTAGAATTAGAATATCACTATTTTATATCACTGCTAAACCAAGTGCTCCACACCAGGTATGTTAGTGTCTTATAGGAGAGATAGAACCCAGTACCACCTACAGATAAGGGCACCAAGAAAGTCCCAAGTGAGTAAGTAGAGTCTTGAGAGAACATGTGCTGTGGACATGGGTATGTCAGGAACTCCATTGCCTCCGCCTCAGAGGGGTATGCTGTGGGAATTCATTCAGTCAATAGCTTTGGGGGTACTGGCCCTTTCTGAGTCTGTGTGGATTGATAAGTGGGGAGTAGAGGTGTGTTCCCTCTGTTGTGTGGTGGTGGGAGATCTGCTCCTAGAGCAGAAGGCTGAGTTTGCTGTCTACCTTTACTATAATTTGTGAGTGTCTCCCAATAAATACTTGAATATTCTTTTATTCAGACTTTCATGGACTCCCTTACTCCCACCCATAGTGCCCATCTACCAAAGATGCCAACATTGTTATCCCTCTCACTTGCTTTGTGCCTGCAGCCAGCAGCTGTGTTTATCATTTTCATCTTGGTTGATTTTGCCTTGCACAGCTCATCCCTCTTTATCTCAGTGCTTACCATCTGTGGGATTGTGGGATCTGACTTCACCCCAGAGTTGACTTGTTTCCCTAGTGGAAGAATTTGCATAAGTTCAGGAAGATAGGAATCAGTTGAAGGGAGCCAGCCAAAAAATGCTTCTGAATTCTTAAAAACATCTCTCTCTGTCTCTGTCTCTGTCTCTCTCTGTCTCTCCCTCTCTGTCTCTCTCTCTCTCTCTCTCTCTCCCTCCCCCCCTCTCTCTCTCTCTTTGTGTGTGTGTGTGTGTGTGTGTGTGTGTGTGTGTGTGTGTGTGTGTGTGTGTACCAAGTTGTCAGAGGACAACTTGCTGGAGTCATTTTTCTCCTTGCACCACAGCAGTTCTGGATTGAATTAGGTTGCCAGGCTTACCCAGCAAGTACATAATGAGCAACCGAGCCATCTTCAGACTACTTGTTAACTTTCAGTGAAATCATCTTTCTCATCTTTTTATTACCTGAAGCCACCAATCATCTTGACAGTTTTTAAGATATTGAACCATCCTTGAATTACGAGGAAATTCTATCTTGGATAGTATGTGAGATGCTCTAGAGATGCCCTGAGAAATATTTGTCTGTATCTTTTAAAGAATTCTACAATCACTTTGGTGAGCATGTGTAGCTCAAGTTTTTAGAATCTTCATGTCTTTCCATTGACATGAAATAAGGAGAGATACATCATGGGCCTTATTTGATGTAAAGGTGTACTAACAAATTCTATTAAACCAGGACTCTCATTTGGACATAATTTTTTTTAAAAAATTGAATAATCTCTCATAATTATTAATCTAGTATGCTTTATCTCCATTTTCAAAGTTAGCTTTAATCATTTGTATATAAAATATCCATTTCAAACAGGAGTGTTTCCTAAAAAGAAATGTGGCTTTCTCAAACTTTGATTCTATGTATTTATTTTCTTATTGTATATAGAAATCTTATAATTTTTCTATTCTGGCCCTAGTTAGATATAACAAATATTAACTTTTCATATTTTTTCCAACAATAAAATATTAGCTTCCTCACTTCTATTACTCTACATTTTAATTTATTACTTTCTACTTTCCCTGTCATTTTTTCTGTCATTAATCTAGTTATGTTTTTGAGAATATTTACCTTTTTTCTATTTTAATAAAATTACAAGGAACTAAGTTTCCCTTTGACCAAATCTCTGGCTGCATTATTGGGTTGTTTTGCATGTTGCTTTGGTTATTAGTTCCTAAGCAGCTTGTCATTTCTGACTTGATCTCTTATCTAGAATTAATTTAATACATAGTTGTATCTTTTTCTAAGCTCTTTAAAGTTAAAAGACAGATTTGCATGCACTTAAAAGTTACACAAATTGTCTTGCCCCCACCCCCTTTGGTTTTTCAAGACAGTTTTTCTTTGTAGCCTTGGCTGTCCTGGAAATTGCTCCATAGATCAAGACCAAACTGAACTCAAACTCACAGAGATCCATCTGCCTCTGTCTCCCAAATACTGGGTTAAAGGCATGCACCACCACCACCTGGTAAATTGCTTTATTTTAAAAATAATGTATTGTTTTTAAAGTGTGTGTGTGTGTGTGTGTGTGTGTGTGTGTGTGTGTGCGCGCACACGAACTTGTGTACATATGAATGAAGGTCTCTGTGAGTCAGAAGAAGGTGTCAGATTCCCTGGAGCTGGAGTTATAAACCATTGTGAGAAAGAAGCCCGATGTGGGTGCTGGGAATAGAATTTGAGTCCTGTGTAAGGACAATTCACGCCCAGGGAGGTCAAAATTATGATGGAGAAATCTACAGATGGTTGAACCAAGCTCGTGGAAACTCATGAACTCCTACAGCTGTGGAGTCTCCAAGGGACCAGATAGGTCCTCTGCATGTAGGAAACAGTTGTGTAGCTTGGTTTATCTGAGGGGCCCAAGATTTATCCCTAATGTATGAGCTAGCTTGTGGGAGCCCATTCCCTCTGGTGGGATACCATGCTCAGCCTTAAAGCAGCGGGGAGTAGCTTGGTCCTGCCCCAATAAAATGTGCCAGACTTTGTCAACTCCCCATGGGAGTCCTTATTGTTTGTTGTTTGGGGGGAGTGGATGGTGGGGTGAGTGAGGGGGGGCCAGAGGAGGGGTAGGAGAGAGAACTTTAGTTGGAATGTAAAATGACATTTAAAAATAAGTTTAATAAAATAAATAAATATAAAAAAATAAAGACAAGTCTGCCAACTACAAAAAAAGAACAATACATACTATTAAGTGCTGAGCCCTGGTTTTTTTTTTTCCAAATTATTTTATATTCTACCAAATTTCACTATTTAAAGATGAATAGATCCATAATAGCCAATTTTGAAAATGGTTAAACTGAACAAGAATGGAATGACATGATGTGGCATCCACTCAATAGGGTAAGAAAGAAGGATACTTGTTCCCTGTACATTTGACAAGAATTTGCCATGGGACTCACAGTCCCCTTTTTCTAACCTATCTTCAGTCTTGATGGCACACACCTACACAGGGTCAGAATTTGCCAATACCAAGAAAAGCACAGCCCCATCTCCCTGGGCTTGCCGGGGGGGGGGTGTCAACTGAGCTAAAGGTGCTGGTCGCATATGGAGACCCCCATCTGGAGGAAAAAAGGGCTAAGGGTCAGAACAAGCAGTCCACAACAAAAGCCAAACTGAATGCATCTAAGTATTTGTCTTTTATCAAAAAAGTCCATTTGCTTACACAAGATTGAACCTGATTTTCTCTTTTAGTCACACCCCATCTTGATTAATTCAGAATTGAACAAAAATGTTTACCGACCTAGCATACTCTTCACTATGAAGCTTTGTGCTTGGATTTGCACACCCACGACACAGGAGGAGTACACAAAGGCATGAAGTTGACTGCCGCCACTTGCTTTGTTGGTTAATTAAGCTTTTGTTGCCCACAGGGAGAAAAACCTGCCCGAGTTTTCTGAAAAAGTAGAAGGTATTGTCAGAATACACATCTTTGACACGGCACATATTGCAACATGAACCCAGTTCACAACAGAGTCTGTGGCACCCGGGTTATCATTGTATCCTTATCATCGGACCTCAGCAATTTCACAGAGACCCCACAGGGCTTTCAAGAGTGACTCATCAATCATCCATGCAGTAATGCAGGATTAATGGACATGTTCAAAAGCATCTGGGACTGACAAAGTCCTGCCTTCTGAGGACGCCTCTCTGTTTGAAACCCATCCTCCAGCAAGGCTTATGGAGATCGATAAGCAGCCTGTAGCACCCAGGACACACTGGTCTCTTTCATGTTTTCCTTTGCATAATGACAAAAACAAATCTAGGGGCATTTGGAGCACTTGTCTCACTGTGCAAACAGCCTTCGGGGGCCCCAAGGGCAAATGTGTTAAATAGGTAAACTTCAAATTGTGGACCTTTCCTGTTCAGAAGAAGAACTCATGTATATTTTAAGGATCAGATACAAAAAGCCGGAACCAGAGGGAAATATCAGCTTAACCTTTAAATAGCATCAAGAGGAAAATGCATCTGTCTGTAGGAGCACAGAAATGTCTTTCTTGAAATAATGTAAGAATGTTCATTAGCAAAGATTCAAAAGCAGAGCTTGCTGTTACAGAAAAGTTGTCATTTAACCAAAGAGATCACTTTCATCCCACCAGGCACACTCTGTCCACAGCTTGGGTGTATTCATTGACTGACTCTGGGAAGATAATTTAAAGTGTTAAAAAGCTTCCAGGACCCCTTGAAATGTGCAGTAAATCTTAAGTTTGCATTGCTTTACGAACATGCTTCACTTTATTCGTGGCAGATTATTTTGCCGTGAGAAAGATTATAGAGAAATTTTTTTCACTAAAATAAACTTCTTTGTTTTCTAAGCTGGTGTTGTCTTTGCTCATGAGAAGTCAGTAGGCCCAGGAGTAGATAAATGAATTGTTGGAAGTTGGTCTACCTGTAGGTGTTAGATCCCCATTTTCCCTTAATCCTCAATCCTGTGCTATAAATTTAAGTTTTATAATAAAGTTAAAAGGGTAATGTTTTATTGGAAGTTGCAAACATAACCTCCAGCATCAGCTGAACGGTGGTGGTACACACCTTTAATCCCAGCACTTGGGAGGCAGAGGCAGGTGGATCTCTGAGTTCAAGGTCAGCCTGGCCTACAGAGTGAGTCCCAGGACAGCCAACATTATACAGAGAAACCCTGTCTCACAAAACAGAAAAACAACAACAAAATCCTCCAACAAAAAAAAAAACAAAAAAAAAAAAAAAAAAACAAAAAACAAAAAACAACTGAGCCAAACTTGGAACATGTGTAGGAACACTCTAAAGCCCCATACCTTCAGGTCAGCCTGGCTAGTGTTCCAGAACGTGGATGCCATCCTGTGCTGAGGGAAATGCTGACTCAGGCACACTGTTTATGTCACACTTGTTTGTGTGGTGAAGCCTGTTAGACCCCGAGTTTTATGCTCTAAACCCTTCCAGACACTGTCTCTATGACTCAAACCCCGCCCTCCTGTCCCTTTCATTATGTAAAAGAAGCATGTAGAATTTTGCAGGAAGTACTGCCCTGTGAAGAATCAAAAGCATGGACCCAACTTTCCCCAGCTTTAGATAAAAATAGGAATTAAAGAGGATGTTTGGCTCAGCGGTTAGGGGTATTCTTGATAGGGTGTGGTTTCGTTTTCTGAAATAGTTGCAAATCCTGCCGGCTGCAGAACCTCACAGACTGAGATGGTGGGTGACTACATTTACTGTGAGAATGGTCCAGGGGAGACCCCATGTCTTCTGTACCCCAGATCCTTTCTCCTTAAAAAAAGAAACTCTCATTTTAATTTGCTGCATATAACATCTCAGAGTTAATTTGGGTTTTGTTCCTTTAGAGAAATTTTCATTGAAGGAATGAAGAAGATAGCATTACACACACACACACACACACATACACACACACACACACACATTAAGTAAAAAGAAAATGTCTCCCTGTGGCTTTTCCAGTCATCCTTGTTTTTTTAAATCCCTCCTCCCTCCATCTCCCTAAGTGTCTTCTACTCCTTTTTTTTTGTTGTTTGTTTGTTTGTTTATTTTAATTTACCCTTTCACAGGGCCCATGCCCCATCTCCCCTTCTCTACACCTCCTTACCTTCCCCATGGTCAAGTTTACTTTCCTAGTTTCTATGGTTACTCCAGATTATAGACTCACATCTAAAGATTCGCAGATAAAATCGGCAAATAAGACCAAACATGCAGTCTTTGTCTTTCTGGGTCTGGGTAATCATATTCAAATCTGCCAATTTTTGTTTTTTTCCCCTTTGAGAGAAAACGTTCATAGCCTAAAATCCATGTCTGGCTGCATTGCCTAACTCAGGGCACACCTCTGCATGTTCCCCCAGAATCTGGATGTCACCACAGAGTTCAGGTGAGTATGCCAAGTACAAGTCGGGAATTCTCAGTACGACCTCCTGAATGTCTTCTCTCCATAGACCTGTCCATCACCCCCTTTCCTCTCAGGCTTCTCACCTTTCCCTTCCCCCTTCTCAATGGACAGTCAGGAGGGCCCTTTCCTACTTCCCCATCCTGCTGTCTCCAGCATCTTTCAAGCACCCTGTGAACAGCTGGTTGTTGTAAGACCTTTCTCTCATGCCCCACTCTCACAGCTTTTCAGCATCCTCTCTGACTCACAAAGTAGGCTAAACTTGAAAAACCTGCCTGCTTGTCTTTTGACTGCTGTGCCAGTCACTGTCAGCCTCCTAGATTTTCCCAAAATTTGTAACAGTGTGGTTATTTCTACTTACTCTCCCATCCATTCATAACAGTCTGGTGTGGGCTGGTGATGCTTGAGATTTTTCTGGGTAAAATAGAGATGTGTTGCCTGTCCAGAAATCCCATATCTTATCTATCACGAGGCTTTCTAAGATGTCCCGGGTTGCAATGCTTTCACACCTTTTTATGACATTGCCCAGTTAACAGAAGTCTAAGATTGGCTAACACTCAACACTTTCATAACTGATCAATCTGAGTCCATGCTAATGCTATGAGCTTATCCATCCCAGATTACCCACAGTTTGAAGTTTAAAGTCTAGACAGGTGAGAACCTCGCCATACCCACCCACTTCTTAGCCACAGAGATCAAATGTAGACATCTCAGAACTATGGAACTACTCAGTGCCAGGCTTGCTCTGGTGTCATATTTGACCCAATGCCCGGATTCTGACACCAGCTAGCTTCTCAAAGACATGGCTGCTCTGTACTAACTCTTTGTCAGTGTGAATCCAGTTTGCCATCTAGGTTTGCTTTGTTTTGTTTTTGCGCTTTTCCTTGGCCTCTCTCATGACTTAAGCAAACACACTTCTCAATTTTAGTGCTATGTAGTCCAGATATAAAATAATTATAGCCATGGGATAGCTCTTCAGTTAAATATGTACAATTCATGAAATCAAGCAACAGACCCTCCCCAGATCTTTCTTTCCATGCTGGTAGCACTGAGCACAAGGTTTTGCACCCAGCAGACAGTGAACCTCCTTGATGGACTTTAACTAGAAAACAATGGTTTTCTTTATTACCAGTTTCTAGATGCTGCCTGAACCCCAACAATCCATTTCATCAGAGCAAATACAGTCACTGCCATTTACTGAATGCTGAGTCCAAACTTCTCTCTACATCCAGGTTCCATTTCCATAAGACAAGGATAAAGGGTTTTGGGGCATTCCTCTGACTCTCTTGTTTCCATTATACTTCCATGGCTCAGTTTCTCATATGATCTACATTCATGAAGCTCTTCCTGGGAGGTATGTGCAGACATAGAAAGAGACAGCAAGTCTTACTGCCTGGCTTCTACCATTACATGCAGCTGTCACCAAGATCTGCATGATTTGCGTAGTTTTGCACGCTATTGTGAGTAATGGAGACATACTTGGTGCAAACTTAAATGTATATGACATCATCCTGTGCATGGACCAGAAGGATGCTGACCACCCACAGACACTCTGGATTGGATCTAGAACAAGTGGATGAAAGGATGCTCTGGGGGGAAGACAAATCTGAAGGAGCAGGGAAGAAGACACAGTGAGAAAGAGTCCAGATGAGGGCACTTGGTTAACAAGGCAGAGATGGCTGTGTTCAGGATCCTGCAGAAGGCTGGAGGCCATCAACAAACCCTGGGAGGAGGAAGTTGTTTTGAGATAAACCCATTCTGGTCTACCACATCCTGTTATCTCCCATGCTTGCCACTCAAGGACTAGAAGGTGGTAGAAAAGATCTGGATTATTCAGAGTTGAAGGATGAATCAAGTTCTGTAACGAGAAGAAATCTTCAAGTAGGGGAAGACTGTTGCCAAGCATGTTGCATAATTTTTCTGTCTGAGTGGAGGAAGCACCAGTAAAGCAAAATAGCCTATGCAATCTAAATGGTGAAGAAAGGGGGAAATGGACAAAGGTTTTTCTAAGAAGGTAAATGGTTCCAGGTCCTAAGTTCAAGGTCTGAAATTTCCTTCCTATGTGTTAGGTTTCACGACAAAAGCCATGGGGATCGTGCTAGCCATTAGATTAACTGCTCAGATTCGTCCTTTCTGCCTGAAGAAGAAACAAGGACCAATCACGTGCTGCTGGGTCTAGAAGATAAGAATGAAAACATTAGACACATAAATGAGCTGAAGAAAGCAGCAGACCCTGTGGGTTTCCATGGGGCAGCAGGCTGAGATCATGGGACAATGAGAGACACATGTCAGGGATGGGTGGCCCCTGGGAAATTTCCCCCAAAGAGGCTGTCCTACCAATGAAGTTGCTTTGTGATTACATTTGCCCTGTCACTGACTTTGTTTTGTGAAAACAAATGCTTTTTATCTGTGGCAGATTTTTTTGAGAAGACAAACTCCAACTGCTGTCAAACCGGAGCCAAGGGGAAATAAAAGATTTGCCAAAAATGTTTCTTCGGCAAACAGCCCATCCATTATATGTGGGCTCTTTAACTGGCTGTGAACTGAATTTCACCTTTGGCATTGAATACATTTTTAATTTTCACTGTTTCACTATTTACACACATTGTAAATACTGCAGTGATGTTGTTATGAAACCAGACAAGTGGTCACAGAGGCTGACACAGGAAGAGGACAATCCCAGCAGACTGTTGTAGGCATTTGAGAAGCTCACTTGTTCTTTGAATATGTAGATGTAAGGAGGGATGGGGTGGGATATGTGGGCAGCCACTTTCCAGGAAGCTGGCGTAACCCTGTTCCCCACCCCCCTGCACCTTCAGTTCTACAGTTCTTCAGTCTTCCTCAGGATTGCTTCTAGAGGCTTCAATGCTGTGGTTTCTTTATGTTCTGTGGCTCAAACACGTGGAGAGATATATTTACATGCACCAAGTCACCCAGAATTGTCTGTGGCCGTGGATCTAGAAGGAAGGCTATTTTAGAAGACATGAGGACTGATGACTGAATGACTCAATGAGATACACCCCCCCCATGGTGGGTGGGTGGGTGTTGTTGTCTGTTTATAGAAAGAATTAAGAAGTTAATGTTGAATCAAAGACAGGTCAGATTTCTAAAACGATTGTAAATGAATGTCTGCTTTCAATCCCTTCTCAAATCACTGAAGGAAGGTTGGAAGGGTACTGTTTGCTGCCATGAGAAAAAACTGAGGTCTATCTGTAATACTGTTAAGAAATATGTAAGATAAACTAAGTGCATTTCATTACTATAAAAATAAATGAAAAAAATAAAACATGAAACAAAAACAAAAAACTAAATGGAGATGGTAATAGTGGTAAATACAAGCAAATAAGCATGTGTATATTATATATATATGTATTATGTATATATAATATATAATTATATCACTAATAATATGTAACATATAAGTATTGTGTATATATATATTACATATGTATGAGTTAATATATATGTAACACAGAGTGACTATCTCTTAAATGAAATGCTATAAACCAAATTTCAACTATTTTTGGATTGGGAACCATTTTACAGGAGAACCAATTAAAAACACAAATTCCTTTTTTTTCCTTTTCTTTTCTTTTCTTTTTCTTAAATGCACCTTGCTCACACAGCAGAGAGTTTTGTGCACCATCTTTATGGGTTTGTACTTAGATCCATCACATGAGGTCACGTGGACCTTTTCTAGTTCTTGAATCAGGCCACAGAATGCAAAGATTTAAATTCTAGAGCCCTTCCACTTTGAGGTTTAGTCTTAGTGCTAATTCAACCTGTATATGTATAAGCGCACATCACAGTAAATTCACTGGAATTTGAGATTCAGGCTGGAAATTTATCCTATATTTCTTTCTTTCAAGTAAATATGAATTTTAAAAACAAATTTAATAATGGAAGATCATAAAAACAGGTGTCTTCCTACTCTATTTCCTCTCATCACTTCCTAGGCAACATGTTCTGGAGCTTATGCCAATTGTTTCCAATAACCACCGTGTTCTTTATTCTCACTTTCCTAAACAGAAAATTTTAAAATAGTAAATAAGTTAAGAAAGATAAGCATCGGAAAATAATTTCCATGGGAATTAGAAACTATGGAAAAGTTTATTCACATGTCGAAACTCAAGAAAATTGCTGTTCTGATACCAAGGATGCCAATGCAACGACAGTGCAGAACAGCTAGTGGCTAGGTACACCCAGAACACTGAGAGTCAAGGGGAGAGAGCAAAGGAGGCATCCTTTATACCCCTAAGATGCAACTGGGGCTCTGTGTCATTCAAAAACAAAAGCAAAAACAAAAACCTTAAATGCTTCACTCCCCCGCCCCGCCCCCGCTCTCCAGACATAAAGAATTCAAAGGAAGTCCACATGGTCCATTGCAAAACTTATCCCAACTTCCAATAAAGGGTTAAAGTGAGCTTCATAATCTGCATCAGAGCAGATGGAGGAGAAGCACCAGAGGAGTCAGCAACACTGAGGCTGGGAGGGAAGCTAGAGCGTTGGAACCGGTTCTCTTTGAGAAGACTCTTCCATCTGTTAAAGCGTATTCCGCCCTGAGATTCAAGCCACGCCTTTGATGCGATAACAGCCTCCTGAGCGGCTCTTCAGACAAGGCCCTGTGCCTCGGGTTGTGGGTTGTGGCTCATAGCAAGCAGCACTGGGCAGTGAGAAGAAATGATAACCTTACAGACTAAAGGGCCAGAGAAAGATCTCAGAATCCTTTCTTGACTCCAGCAGCCTCCTTGGAAGTCATATGTTGCATGGTAAACCACAAAATTGAAGCAGTCTGGGACACCAGAATCATCCTGGAGCACACCAGGCATTGCTTGAGCAAGATGTAAAAATTCAAGCCACTGAAAAATTGGAAGTTTGTATAACTGCAGCATAGTTAAGCTATGACATAAAGCTCATCCAACATACCATTTGTATACTTTATAATATACACAATTACCAAACAGAAACTATAACAGAAGGAGTAACTTGAGAAAGAATTAAACAAATTTATTCAAAGGCAAATGGCTTCTTCCTTGTTCCTACGTAAAAGTCAGTCACACTGCTATTCAGTATTTTCCTAGTTTCAAAGATAAAACAGATGGGAGGGAGGAAAGAGCAACACTAAAACCCAAACAAAAACAGACAGCCTAAGGGAAAAAAAGAAAAAAGTAGATTGGTGTGAAATATTTCTTCTACAGCACTAAGGAGGAGAATGTCCTGTTTGAGACTGAAGCGTCACGTCATAACTTCATAAACATTCTAACTGCAGCTTGTATGAGCATCACAGAGTCTGGGATGCATAACACATGGTACAGCAAAAACCTGGGCAAAATAAATTCAACAACTTTCATTTAAGCAAAGTGTAATGCATGAGTCAGGAAGCACCAAGGCCAGAAGAATCAGACACTTGCAGCAGGATACATGTTCAAGTACCCTGTACAGGCAGCTGGGATGTAGAACATGATACCCAGCGTCCCCATAGACAAAGACGTGCATCTATTTGACTGGTTCCAATAAGAAGACCCTAGTTAGAGTTCACTGGCAGTTTGTGACTGGTGAAGACCCCAGTTAATTTTGTTGTTTATGTTGGGATTCAGTTTGCATAGAAGAAACTTAAAGCAATCCCCTGCCGCCCCTGCATAAAGCCCTCTGAGTGTAAAAGTATTTTCAAATACACAGAACATAGAACACACAGATTTTTCTTTCCTGAAACTTTAACTTCACACATGGGAATATGTGACCCATTCATCCAGGATACAGTAACTGCTGCAGTTTGAATAGGTATGGCCCCAGAGACTTGTGTGTTTGAGTGCTTGGCCTACCTATAGAGAATGGCAGTATTATGAGGTGTGGCCTTGTTGGAGTAGATGTGGCCTTGTTGGAAGAAGTGTGTCACCTTGGTCTTATATGCTCAAGCTACACTCAGTGTGGCACACAGCCTCTCCCTGTTGCCTGCAGATCAAGATGTAGAACTCTTAGCTTTTTCCCCAGCACCATGTCTGCCTGCATGCTGCCATGCTTCTCGCAAAGATGATAATGGATTAAACCTCTGAAACTATTCATTTATCCCCCCCAATTAAATGTTTTCCTTTATAAGAGTTCCTGTGGGTCTTGGTGTCTCCTCACAGCAATAGAAACCCTAACTAAGACAGTAATCATTTGTGTGGAGTTTGATCTATGCCTTCACTACACCCCCTGTGTCTACTGCAACACTGGCTCAATATTAAATGCTCAAGAGCTATTTGCTCAATTATACTTCAAAGTGATTAAAATTGTAATAAAGATATCAACATATATAACACAGTACAAAATGACTATCAAACCATACAAGAGTCAGAGTTATGTGATACTTTTAATTATCTAAAGCAAATTCTTGATCTGAAAATTTCAGAACCATTCTTTCAAATGGGGAAGTGATGGAGATGGAGGATGCTATGTTGTCTATGAGTCATCTTTTACAAGGCAGGATGAATACATCTCTATCTTTATGCTAGCATGTAAAATAAGATAGACATTGATTGTTACCAATGACAATAAAATAAAATCATGATATAAGCTTTTCAGTTCACATAGGAACAAAGAAGTAAACATAACCAATCTGGCAGAGAGGGTAGTGCTTTAAAGAACCAAGATATATAACTATCTAAAGAAAGATTTTAAAAGAACTAAAAGCTTGTTACAAACAAGTTAAATACCCTTTGAGAGGGCTTAATTTAAATAGCATAAAGTATTCAATCCAAAATGTTTCAGGTTTACACCTCCCAGATAAGACCTTTAAACTACTTGTGAGGCACAACCCAATTCCACCTAGCCTCAGGCAGCCATGACTCTTTCTCTTGATACATAGACATTTTTTTTCAAAATGTTAAACTCTTAGAAAAGAGTCTCCTATTGGTTTATAAGATTTTATCTTGTTATAAGTTTTTATTTAAGTTTAAATGTATGTCTATGGGAGTGTTGTGAATACAGTTGCCTTTGGAGGCTGGAAGTCCATCCCCTGGAGCTGCAGTTACATAAGGTTGTAAGTTGGCCAACTTGGGTGCTGGGAATCAAACCCAGGTCCTATGTAAGAGCAGCCAATGCTCTTAATCACTAAGGTATTTCTCCAGGACCTCAAAATAGTTTTTAAACAAGCATCCTGTGAAAAGCACAAATAAAACATAATGATTTAGGTTAAAAATAAAGGTAGCACAATGCCAAGAAAATATAAAATGAGGGAAACTTCAATTTAAAACCCTAATGCCATATAAAACAGAAATCAAGGGCACTGAATGATTTAGAAGGGAAATAAGATGCAGCTTGGCAGCTTCTCCCAAATTTAAACATAGAATTACCATAAAATACAAGCCTCTCACTCCTTAGACATGGAGCCAACAGAACTGGAAACAAACATTAAACACTTAGACAAGGATGCACATAAGATGGCTGCTCACAGTTGTGGAAACAAAGGGGCCCAACTGTGGAAAACAAACTGGAAACGCAAACCATGGTTTGTCCATCACTTGGTGTCCATGGGGGACGCTTCCAGAACACTTGTGGATAATTTATAATGAATAACACAGCATTGTTTAGAAAGCAATGTCAACACTGATGTATGTTTTTTTTTTTTTTTTTTTTGCATATTTTCTCTCTTTGGTTGAGTCTACAATTACAGTTAAAGAAGGCTGTCTGTACTGTTACTCGGTGATACAAGTAAAATTTGGTATACTGTAACAAATTATGTAACACACAAAACTTGAGAGGGGAGTTTTATTATGCTCACTGTTTCCAAGGTTTTGCTCTAGTCCTCGCGTTAGGCAGAGCACCATGGCAGTGGGATCACATTGGCAGAGGATATTTGCAACCTGGTGGAGGGGAGGCAAGCCAAGAGCTAGCAAGTCTAACTGTTGGAAACTGTCATTCTGCTGACCCAGCCCCCAATGATGGGCAGGACACGCATGGCCATGTCATCACTACATCACTTGTTATAGGGCTGTCTGCATAGGGGACTCAGTTACGCATGCACGAGTTTCCCTTTTTTAAGCAAGTGCCCCCCCCCTTCTTCTGTTCCAGGTGCCTCTATGTCTCTTCCCTTCTCCCTCATCCCCCTTTCTAAATAAACTCCTCATTTAAGCTCTAGCTGCCTGGTGTGTTATTCCCTCCTCTTTGGTCACCCTCGCTTGCTATGGAACCTGCTATGCTCTCCCACGTGGTCCCTTAACCCTCTCCAGCTTTTATTCTTATAACTGTAACAAAAGAACAACATTGACCTTCAAAATGATGCCTCTGCTAGCCCCACTTCCCAAAGTATCTGTACTAGCTAGAGACCCAAGTGTTAAATAGCCCATAGTGCACATCTCATACTCAAACCACAGCACTGTATAAAACAACAAAATAATGATACATTCTACAACACATAAGAACCTCAAAAACATATACTGTGTGAATGAATTTGGACAGGAAAAGGCCCAGGCCCCACTCTTACGAAATGCCCAGGACTGGTAAAGCTATGGAAGTATAAATCAGATTGGTACAAAGAGCAGTGAGGGATCAACTCTTTGGAGGGTACATAATTTTATTTGTGGATGGTGAAAATAATTTGGAACTCAGTGGAGCAGGCTTTAGGACAATGTTGTGAATGTGCAAATTCCTGTCACTTGTTCTCTTTAAAAACAGTTAAATTCCTGTGAATTTCCTGCCAGTCGGGATGTCTTCAATTCATGAATTCTCAGACTATCACAAAGTTTCTCATCATCATTGTATGTCTTCAGAGGTGATCCCTGGGGTTAAAGGGCTGTAGGAGCTAATGAATGATGGGAGGTTAAAATAAATCTACCACAGCTAGTGAGATAAAGCGTGAGTCAAACTTTCTAAACTCCTTGAGGCTCGAGGAAAAACTGTATTCTCAGCATTCCCCATTCATGTCTGCCGTTCTCGAACGAGGAGGCAGAATGCTTTTCTCTGGTTGCATCGGGCTTGAAGAATAAAACAGAAAGCAAGAAACAGGCCGAGGAGGATAAGAGTCCCTTTTTGAAGTCAAATTGCTCCATCTCAGCGTCGCCGGCAGTTTCCACGCCTGGTGGGTGCGTGGCGGAGAGGAACTAGATAATTAAAAGATGCGGGAAAGCATGAAACACAATATTTTTTCTTTTTTTCCTCATAGCCAGTGATGTCATTCTTCCTTGAAATACTGCCGCTGAAGATCAAAGATAAACAAACACGCTGGGGGGAAGGGACGGAAAGCGACTCCAAAGCCCCAAGGATCCATTTTCCTCTTCTGAAAGGCAGAGCCTTCCTTTCGGAATGTAAATGTTTTCCTCGGAACTTGTGATAATTATGGATGGAAAGGCGAGCTTTTGTCGCAGTGGGGTCTCTTATCTGAGCTGACCTGTGGCTCCTTCAGATGGGGATGTGGGCCCCAATTCTCAGGATCTTAGAAAAGAATGCGCTCGAGTGGGGGCAGGGGTGGATGAGAAGCGGAGCTGTGCAGACGGTTTAACATGCAAATGCCTTCAGTCTCTTTTAGGTGGAGGATCAAGGTTTGGCTATTTTCAACTTCTTTTCCACTCCCCCTCTCTTCCCATCCCAGTTTAGTTTCGAGAGGACTGTGGATGTGACAAGGGCTTTGTGTAGGGAATTCAGGGGAATGAAAGGGCCAAGGAGACCCAGTTGAGGGAACAAACTTTTGGGGGTCAGTGAGGTCAGTTTGGAATAAAAGTGTGGCATTGTTGGTATTAAGGACATGCTCTCAGCAGGGTGTCCCTGAGCTGGGCACACAACTCCAGGCCTGTTTATTCAACACTGAAATACCTAAGGATGGGCCTTGGGGAGAAAGGGGGAACCAATGCCAGGGCCTGCACCTTCCAGCTTCGGAGTGCTCCCGGACACACACACACACACACACACACACACACACACACAAAGACCTGCTTCTTCCACATTTCAGAGAAGAAAGTGCCTGTTCATAACCCAAAATTAATTGATTAATTAACCAATGCATTAAGTGAAGAACTTCCCGTGGCATTTCTTTCTCCCTCACCCCACCCCCACCCCGGCCCCCACACACACATGGACAATCCAGGTCATTGAAAACCCAAGATAGAAACAGTTTCTTAACAGTGTTTGAAAACAGCCTTTGTTTCCATGGAAGTGGCCAGGCTCTCTGTGGCTTCCTTCTAAAAGACATTTACCCACCTCAGACCTGGAGAGAGAGACTGGTCTCTCTCTCTCTCCTCCCCACCCCACCCCCACTTTGTGACAATTAAAGGAGAGAAATGGCTGCCACAGTCCACACACACTGTTAACCTAAATAAATATTAGTAGCTGTTAGTGTGAATTGCTCCTCTGTGGCCCAGTCATGGTGAGGTCAGGAAGAAAGATGCAAGGCTGAGAGAGAGGCTGGCCCAGTGAAGCTGGAAGTAGGATCAGAGCAGAGAGAAAGGGCAGCTGGGTCCTAGGCAAGGATGTCATCCTCCAGGCGGTGGAAAGGGAGAGAGGGACGTTTCCAGAATCCAAAGTAAAAAGCAAGTCAAAGAATGGAAATGGGGAAATTCACCAGAAACCAGAAGACTGTCCTTTTATGCTTTTTTTTTTGAGGGGGGGATGAGCTTTCCTTACTCTCACTTGGGGGTAACAAAACCAGGGTGCAAAACTACAGAAGGCAAGGCTGGCTTCTGTTTTATAGGTTGGCAGAGTTTTGAATAGCAGAGGAGAAGACAGACAAGGTTCACACTTGAAAGGCACTTTGAAACAAAGTAGAGTGATGTAAAACCGTCCTGTGCAAAGGAGTTTAATGGAGGCACACTGGCAGGGGTTGGCAAGACCCGGAAGTGGCAACTGAGCAAAACAATGTGATGGAGGTCATCAGTGAGAATCTGGAATGGGGGCGTGGCCCTGGGGATTATAGTATTGACTCTGAGAATGACAAAGCAAAGTTTCAGGAAGTTGAATTAAGGCATTGAGTATTGAATCTCACCCAACTGTGCCAGCAGGGACATCCATCAGCTAAAAATCTGTGGCCATAATCCTCTTACGAGGTGGTGCCGATGTGATATATGAGTCTGTGCCATTGGGAAACTACATGAGTGATGATGAAATGGGAAAAAGTGACCATCACTCAAGAAGATAATTAGGAACAGGGAGGTAGAGAAAAGGGAAGGCAAAAGAACATTTTTTAGTTATGGAAAACTGTAGAGATGGAAGATGTGCAGAATTTGGGAAGAGTTCCTGTACTGAATGTAAAGATGCTTTGACCACACTCTTGTGGAATTATAATGAGTAAATATTGGGTGAGTGATAAAATGTAGATAAGTAATATGTTATATTAGAGGGTAGAAAATCATTTGGGGCCAGGTGAGAAAGATAGAACAGACTATTGATAAGATCTCTTGAGGGAAAACAAACAAGAGGCTTCAGGGCTTGTGGCCATGGGAGTGAGGGTGACCCCCTGTACCAGAGCTGGGGTCAGGTACCCAGCCCTGAGTTTTCTCCTACACTTCACCATCCTGCATCTTCAGGGACATTCTCATCACAGACCCCTGAAGAGGATGGGAGGGGCCATGTGGAAATCAATGTAGAAAGCCATGAAAGCAAAGGAGGCCCAGCCTGTTCTACTTGGCCACATCCTAAAGTCGACCCCCTGAGAAGGTGAATTTAGGCTTCATGTGTGGAAAGGGATAAGCAGGAGCTTCTGCTGTAGACACAGGGTGGGATTCACTGGCCTTTTCCTGCTGACTTTGGCAACCGTCATTCCATATAATAGTCACAAGCACCTCATCCAGTCCACATTGCTTCATCTGGTGTCATCACAACAGTGGAGAAAGACCCAGAAAGGAGGCCAAACCAATCAACAGGTTTCCAGCCTCCTGAGGGCAGAGGCTGAGCCAGAGAAGTCAATGCCCTTTCACCCAGCACAGTGCATATACATGAGAGGTGCCCTTTAAGTGAGTGAGTGGGTTTCAAATTTGGACACTGACTGCCAGTGAAGAATCAGGAGGGAAGCATGCTACCAGGCCACCATTTCAAGGGCAACTGACTTGGCTACATTGGGTGATAATTTTAAAGGGCTTGAAAGAGACCCTAAGTCAAACAAAAATTGTTCCCATTTTTCAGGAAGATGATAAAAATGACCGCATTCATTTTCTCATTTGATAAAAGTGAGGTGAGGCAGAATAGTGCTACGGTGAGGTGTGGGGAGAAGATAACCTAGGACTACGTGTGAGCAGCCGTGGTACCCATCTCTGTCCAGTGTTCACGACTGACATAAATCCTACATCACTTGTGGTATCTACCTTCAACTATGACCTTGTACTCCCCCTTGCTGGGCATCAGTTAGTTCAGCTAATTAGCAAGCAGGAATTGGAATTGCACTCCTGTGTGCCAGGAATGTGGTGTTACTGGCAGACCCTAAGAAACAGATGCATGTTGAGAGAGGCAGGGGCACAGCAGACAGTGTGGCAAGTGCTCTGTTCTAGAGAAGCACAGAGGTGGGTAGCATCTGAGGAAGGATACCCCAGGGTGACCTCTAACCTCTACGAACATGCACCTATATAAGTCACACAGTCACCCAGACACATACACAAGCACACATGACCACAAGATGTTATGCATGCCCAGGGAATAGGCTCTACACCTTCCATCCTTCCTCATAGGAGCCCGTTGCTGTTGGGATAGTGGTGGTGTGTGTTGTACTTTCAATGTGACAGCAGGACGAACACACCTGAGCAGTAGATCTGTCATGTGTCCCCTGCTGAGGAAAGTAAAAGCAAAGAACCGTGGTCCTAGAGTCCTGTCTCTGAATGTCCTCTCTGAGCTCTTGGGAGCAGATGAAGCCTTTGCTGCAGACCTGAAGTAGCACCGTGCGTGGTTTCACAGGAACCCTCATCGCAATAAAGCTGCTGGGGGAGCAGCCAAATCCAAGCATGGCTGTCCAGCCATGTTCACGGTTAATGGTGGCATTGTGAGCAGGGGTTCTCTGTTGAATGAGCCTTAGCTTTTGACAAAAGCCTGGACTAATCTGCAGGCTAACCAGAGAGATTGCCTAATGTGGAATGTCCCAAATACCACTGGCATGGAATAACAAAAGGCTATCAGGGAAAAACAGCACCAAATGCAGAAGCAGAATTTGATGGGAGAAGAGATGGCCTCGTTTTGCGAGCATTTTCCAGCCTTCTCTTTCAGTGTGTTCAGAAAATCTACTGGCAGGGTAGCCTTATTACCTAGATGCAGAAACTGAGAACCGGACTGTAGGGGGCTTGCTCTGAAACATACATTAGGCAGAGTGTAGAACCGGTGGAGGGGGGCTCTCTTTACTATGCAGCACAGTTTTTGTGAAGTCCAACAAGTCTTAGGTCCTGAAATGGAACCCACTTGATTCTTCTCAGGGCAAGAATAGCATTCATCAAATGAGCATGCTTATTTGCAAGAAACCATGATGCAGTACTTCCTAAATTTTCCCACGTGTGAGAATGACTGCATACTGCCTTATATCTTAGCTGGGTATAATATTGTCGGTTAATGCTTTCTTCTCTTAGGCTTAGAAACACTACTCCAATTTCTTGGTGCTAAATGCTATTCAGAGAGAAAACAGATTCCTGCATAACTTTTTTTTTTTCTTGTCAGATAACATTTATTTTTCTAGATTTTTTTTCACAACTTAGTTAAATTAGAATAACCAGAATGTCTATTGCTTATCACTTATGTCATTTTCCCCCCTGAAAGTGAGTCTTTCTTTTAGATCTATAGGTTCAATTCTTTACTTAATGAAATCTCAATTTCTTTTATTTTTAATCTTCATTTTTGTTGTTGTTGTTGTTTGGCTTCTTCAAGAACTTCAGTGGCCCTTCTGACTCTGGAACTCAATAGCTTCAAGTGGAATTCTGTCATTATGGCTCAAGCTAAGGGTGGATTTCAGGGCGAGGCATTGATTCACTGGTTTCCTCTTTATCGGGGGCTGTCCACAGTGGATTGATCCTTCACCACAAATCTGCCTCTAGTGAATGACGGCAGACTAAGTCAAGAACAGAAGGGCTGAGGCCAACATGACAGCAGAATCCATTTCCTAGACCATCCACCAGTGAGATCGTTCTTTGGCAAGCTCAAGGAAATGGAAGAATTATGAGATACTCTTTCTCCAGTCCTACCAGTAAGTTCTCTAAGAGCACAAGGCAAAGCAAGGTGTCAACTTTGCCACCCCATCACTGGTACCCAGCATTAAGCTGCATACTTAGTCCAAATGCCTGATATTTGATGAATGAAGAAACAAGAGTAATAAAGTTGGATTAATGTGTAATCAGGGTCGAAAACAAAGGAATCCAGCATCTCTTACTTCCACTGTCTCTATTGCCAACATATTGAGGCGCACACAGACTTCAGTCTGAATGACTCTGTGTTTTCTCTAAGTATGGGATGCTAGTGACCCTCTTAAGAGTCTGGCTTCAGAAAATCCCTCTGAATCAGATCTTACACTGAGAGACATTCTGCATCTCTGTGGCCCTGCAAGGCAGGAAAGGGACCAGAGCATCAGAGCTCTGCAGTCACAGCTCAGTGTGACTGTACCATCCAGTAACGTTGAGATTTTATTGTTGGACAAAGGGTCCCCTGCAGCCCACATTGACCTCCAACATGCCGTGTAGCCAAGGCTAGCTTTAAATTCCTGATCTTTCTGCCCTTATTTCCCAAGAGCTGGTTAATATACACATGGCACCATAACCCAGCTTGATTATGTTGCTTTAATTTCTCTAATGTTTGATGTTCTTATTTATAAAAATCACAAGCTGATGCTTTAAGGCCTTGTGGAAATGTGTTGTGAGAAACCTTTATAGTGCACCTCACAAAATAAAAGAAGCCAGGCAATTAGGCAGTAATGCCTAATATTTATGGATTTGGGACACCCATCTCTGCTACCTCATCTATCCAGAGCCTAAGGTCTCTGCTCCTTCATGTGTAGTGAGGGAGGGGCTGATAAACTTGTGACTGAAGGGGGTGGATGCATTAGAATGCCCCACAACCCTGGTCTCTCAAATACTGCTCCCAGCAATTTAGTTTAACCATGTGAATTGTATGATATTAAATGGGAAAGGCACAGTTGCTCTGGCTCCTGAATATTGAAGTGTTAGGTTTTATATTAAGAGTGATAAGGGAGATTATTAAATGTGTCCTTCCAGGGGATCCTAGAGCCTCAGTAAGGATCAGATAGCATCATGGACCATGGTGTACCAGTATCATATGACATCTATTTAAATTGCCCTTGTATGTCAGTCCCATCTTCCCTGAAGCCTTGCACTTCAACTCATCACCCACAATTTGTCCATGTCCTTGATGTTAATTTCTGTATCCTGAGGAGTTTTATGCTGAAACCTAGTTAAGGCAATCACAGACTCCATCAAGAGTCACAATGCAGGTGAAAAGGTTCATCAAGCAACTAGATCTGATGTCCCAAGTTGAAAGAGGAAACAGGCTCAGATTAGGGGTTGGTCCAAATGCAACTTGAAACATGCTTAATGGAACTGTTACTAAGAAGAGAAAAGTCTCCTAGGAGCTGAGTCCCAAACTTTGAGATCCCCACATCCAGCTCAGCTTGACATCCCCTACGGCTGTCCTCCGGGATCTGTTGAGGTCTGAGGATAAGATGCTGAGCATTGGGAGGTGAGGTCTCTGCTTGCACAAAATACACACTTCAGTCATGGGTGGGCACACCCATCTGAATAGTGGCCAGCAGGTTACAAAGGTGACAGAATGCCTTGACACAAGTTGGCAGAGTCTGACCAGGTAGCCACCCAAATTCTCTGGAGGGGTAGCTCCTTCAAGGCCAAGGTCTGGAGGAGATAGACCTCAACATCCAAAGTTCAGAGTGGAAAGAGCTTCAGGCCCCAGGAACGCAGCAGAAGGTAGAAGAGCTAAGGGGAGGTATGTAGGCCAAGGGGCTGAGAGGCACAAATGGCAGTAGGTCAGGCCATAGCTGGGGACCAGAGCATGCAAGATTTTGTGCATGATGGGAACAGGTGAGACTTTCCCCATTGATTGGATGTCTCAGGTGATTCAGAGGTCACCTGAAGTGGAAAAGAGTAATGTTTCCTCAGAAAAAGGACAAGGACACTGTGGCTTAGATGCAGTCTGCCTCTCAGTTTGTATGTTGAAGCCACTGTCATCAGTGTGGCTGTGGGAAAAGTGAAATTTTGAGAGCTGAAGAAGCCTCAGCCAGACCTGGTGGGACACACTAATACTACGGAGATCCAAGCAGGAATGTCAGAAGTATAAGGCTACCTCCTGTTATATAGCAAGACACTGCCTCTAAACAAAAGTGGGGCTCTGGTGGAGGGCCTTAGGTCATTGGGGAGAATGACTTCAAAGGGATTTGGAGACCCCGATCCTTCCAGCTTTACAATGTGAAATGAGATGATATTGCAGGCCTGGTGTGTGGTTTGGTGAAAGAGGTTGGGTATGCACTGTGCTGTTTTTACTTTAAACTTAGAACACTCTAAACCAAAAAAAAAAACAAAACAAAAAAAAAAACTTAATAAAATTATCCTGTCCCGCTATTTTTGTCATACTGTTGAAAATGGAATGCAGAAGACTACAGAAGGCAGCGTATAGGCAAATTAAAAAGAGTAAGATGGGTTACAGAAATTTGAAGCAGAGCTTGGCATGGTAGTGCATGCCTTTAGTCTCAGCACTCTGGAGGCAGAAGCAGGTGGATCTCTGAGTTTGAGGTCAGCCTGGTCTACAGAATGAGATCCAGGGCAGCCAGAGCTGCACAGAGAAACCCTGTCTCAAAACAAACAAACAAACAAAAACCTAAAGGGGGATTTATATCCCCAGTTATCTCAATTATAAATAATATAGAACTGTACATTTGACTTCATACACTGTTTTCACTCCTTTTCCAGCAGTGATCTGAGCTCTGTAAGGTACTGGTTACCGAACTTCCTGATTTTGGGGGTGCTGGTGCTCAGCAACTGGGTTTTGGAACCCTGTTTCCCCTTATCATTTGCAGGGATTTGGGCTACGGCCTCCACCTCCTCAGAAGTCAATCCTTTTCACTTGGCTGTAAGTCACGTGCTGACTGATCCTGCTCGTAGGCTGGAGTCAGATGATTCTTTCACATCTGGCACAAGTTCATTTATGTAAAATCAAACCCCTTTGATATATCCGCATGCAAAGCTTATTAATAGCTGAGAAAGCCACACGCCTGCCTCTGAGCTATGATGGGTGAGCCAGGTGAATGCCACCATCAAGAACGACTGTATTTCACCCATGACATTTTCCAACCCGTCTTGTACAGGGAAAGCTGTCCTCTCTCAGCTCCCCCAAACCCTCGCACCTTTAAATCCACCAGGAAGACCGTCTTATTTTCAAAATGCAATAGAGTTGCAAAAGAAAGAGAAAACGATTTTGCACATTTGCGAGTTGGCAGCCTGAGAAAAGCAAGGTAAGGAACGAAGAGCCTTAGCTCTCAGGACTATTGCTGAGTGCAAGGCGCCCTCTACCGGTGGACACGACGGTGAGACACTGTACACTTCGTGCTTAAATTCTGTTACCTAAAATGCAGGGGCTATTCTTAAAGGATCTGAAAGAAAACAAGTGAGCTATGGCCCATTCAAGAGAAATCTTGTCCTGCCTTTACTCATTATGCAGGCTGTTTTTCAAGTTTGTATTAGAAGTGAGCACCCAGCAGGCTGGGCTTAGCGATGGAAAAATGCTGCGATGTGTTTATGGAAGTAGTCAGGTGGGACACTATATATATATATATATACATCTAGCTAAGTAAGGCTGGCCTCATTCTTAATCTTCCTGCCTCTGACTCCCAGTTGCTGGTGTAGACATGTTCCCCCATGGGATTATTTAGTAAATACCGTGTAGTGTGGAAGATAAGATTGACATGTCTGTGGCAAGGACATTATCTTAGTGGCCTGGTAGGGGAACCAGGTCTCCATCTTAGATGGCATTGTGTGGTGGGTAAGGGTGGAGGACTGAGGGTGATCCTGGAGTGGTAGAATTTATTACAGTTCTCAATGTTCCTTTATATAGCTCTCTGTTACAAATTCTAATACAGCACATAGATTGTGTGTCCAGTTCAGTTCTCTGCCTTCAGCATCATGACCATTCCGCAGAGGCACAGATGTCCCATACAAATGCTAGAATCGTATTCAGGACTTGCTGAGTCTTCCTTTGCTTTTATGTTGGTTGGCCTTCTATCAGGACAATGGATCAAGTACGTAGATGAATTACCCCTAGATTCTGCCCTCAAAGGCAGGAAGTCTCCAAGGGAAGAGACAAGAGGTAGACAAATAAATCAGATGAGGCAGAAAGTTCTGAGTCATGTGAGAGATGTGAGATGTGGATGGTCAGTGAGGACCCTGAAAGGGATGAGGCTTGGAGAACTAAATCAGGAGAGGGATGTGTGATTTGGACTGTCATTGTCATTGGGAATCCTCTAAAGCAAGATTGTCTTTCTGAGGGACCAGGAAGAACTTTCCTTTCACTATTTCACTTATGACCTGCCTTAGGGTTGATACATGACCATGGAAAACAGTACAATGCAGTTGTGTAGTAATTTTGTCCCATAGTTTGGGAATATTAATAAAAATACTGTTTATTTAAAAAAAACGGTGACTATGAACTTATAAGAGAAAGCATGCTACAATGTCTGACTGGCTGAGGGTAAATAATTGTGCCATCGTTATAGCATAAGCACAAATTAATGGTTTAATAGAGGACTATGATTTAGCCAGAATGGGAGCAGAGGAAGGAAACTAAGTATATATAAATACAGAAGAGAATTAGATATTCACACACAGGGGAAAAAGCTAATATAGTAATATCTAAAAGTATACTAACACATATAATGATTTAAACCACGTTTGGCAATATAGATTTCAAGGGAGAATAATTAGTTTAGGTGTTAACCTTTACATTCAAATAATGTAAAATTCATGATACCATTTAAAAACAAAAAGAGTTAAAATGTTAGGTAAGCCAAGACTGGTGGTTCATGACCATAATCCCAATATACAAGAGACTGAGGCATGCAGATTGTTACTGAGGCCAGCCTAGGCTACACACCAAAATTTTATCTTAAGAAAAAGGGGGGGTGAAAGTGGGGGTAGTGCTTAGAGTATAGCTCAGTTGGTAGAGTGCTTGCTTAACATACAGGAAGTTCCGGATTTGATTTGAGCCCCCAAACTACATATAGCAGAGGTAGTAGTGAATGCTGTGATCCTAGCACCTAGACAGGAATAGGATAGAGGCAAAAGGGTCAGACATTTAAGGTCATTCTCAGTTGTCAGGTAGTTCAGGGTCAGGATCGGACACCTGAGATTCCCACCCCACCACCCCCACAAAAAAAAGAGACAGCAGGATACTTGACCACTGATATTAAACAAGACAGAGAGATGGAGTGTGGGATGCTGGCTGTTCTGCACCTCCTCATGTTAGGCTGCACATGATTATTCACTCAGTGAGGTTTAATAATAGGAGGGAGGTGATGGTACAGTGGCCATAAGTTTGCTTATTCATCCTGTTGGTTCATCCTTGGCTGGTAGACTGTTTCAGTTTTTGGTTTTTTTTTTTTTTCTGTCCAATTCGGTTATTTCAGGCACACCACCTCTTTCTCAGAGCCTTTTAGTTTACTTTAGATGTGGTTCCCACGTAAGGTCATGTTGTCTCAGTGAACCTTTCTCCTGGATGCAACTGATGAGACTTGAGTTCACTTGGAAGGAGAAAGAAAGGGAAAGAGAGGTGGGTAGAGAAGGTGGGGAGGACCTAAAGAAGACATTCTACATGCTGCAGAGGAAATTGAGTCGGGAAGAAGGAACCAACAAGAAAGGCAAGGATGGGTCCGGAAAAGCAGCAAACCAAGGAGCCGATGGAGTAATAAAGAATTCAGAAGCAATTATCAAAGGGAAAGCCACGTCACTCCAAGTCTCCAGAGCTACGCAGAAGGAAGAAAGTGAGAGAGAACTGGACAGCAAGCAAGACTCGGGATAACTTAGACACTTCCCAAGATGCTGACAAGACTCCCTTAGCAGTGACCTGGTCTCTTCTCCTGACACAATACTGCCGTGGGAGAAACCTTACCCTGGATGCCACAGGACAATGTTGCAGCTTAAAGATCCCAGCAGTGACTAGTGGGCTACACGTCATCTTTAATAAGCACAGGCAATAAAGTATATTTTTATTAAATAACTCAAACAAGAGCCGTAGAAGACAGTTATTTGAAGCGTGCCTCCAACTGACTGAGGAACAGTAAAATATTCCAAGCTGGGAAGTGGGGAAGTCGTTACACCACATTTGAAGGGTTCAGTCTGAGTAAATGAGACCCGTATTTATCTAGCTCTCTCTAGGATAAATGGAAATCTAGTTGTAAAAATGAATCTAAAATCAAAACATCTGTTCCTTTTAAAATAATGTAAAATTCATGAATTCATGGAAAAAAATCAAGTTTAAGATGTCAGCTACTATTAACAAAAGCTGAGAAATGAGGGGGGGAGTGGGCGTACGTTCTCAAAAGATGGCTCCCCTCTCAACTGGAGGAGAATTAGTCAACGTTGAGAGAAAGAGGGCTTTTTAAAACACGAAAAGATAAATATCGAAGAGTGAAAGCAAAGAAAGCCCAAGGAGCCAATAGAAGTCTTGCAGGAAGTGGCCACAAACTGCAATTTAAAGCTCAGTTCTGTGTGTTAGGTCCCAGGATGGGCCCTGCACAATAGGTGCTGATGCAAGCAAGTCTCCGAGAAGCCAGACACCCAGGTTGTTTCTGCTAAATCCAGCCAGTCATTATCTGTAAGGCAACACCAAAAACAAAAGCATGTGGAATGATAAGAGCAAAATATTGAGCTGAAACACATCAGTCAAACAAATCCAGGACAGAAGAGTATAAACATAAACATCCCTGGGAACCCCAGGACAAAGGTTTCGAGGAGGACAGACATTCACAGCTTTATATAATAGCTGCACACATCTCTCATAATGGCAAGCAGGCAAATTTAACAAAATTAGTAACAACTAGGTGCTCAGTGAGATTGAGGGGCACTCAGGAGTCTTGCTGCTCACTCCAGGTGGGATAGCATAACTCAACTGCACACACAGAAAACCAAGATTCATTCCTTCAGTATCTGCAGGATGTGCATTCATGTGCATGTTCATGTGTGTTACACGCGTGTCTGTGGGTGCACACACGTGTATGTTCCTGCTGGTGAAGGCCAGAGGTCACTATTGAGTGTCTTTCCCAATCACTTTTGCACCTTCCTTTTGGGGACAGGGTCTCTCATGGGGCCTAGAGCTCACTGATTTGGCTAGCCAGGTTGGCTAGTGAACTCTGCATCGTGGCCACCTCTGCCTCCCAGAGCTGGGCTTACAGAAGCATGCCATTGTGCCTGGTTTGTTTGTTTGTTTGTTTCTACACTGGTGGTGGCAATCAAACTCACATCATCATGTCTCCACAGCAAGCATTCTCAGGCAAAACCATCTCCCTAGATAAGGATATCTGTTAACTGAACATTTGGGGGTCACACACCTGTAAAATCCCAATTATCCATCCCCTTTCTGACCAGAGGGAAAAAAATAAAACTAAAATTAAATGATGAAAATAGTAAGTCACAGAGCAGGAAATGGAAATACTTTAAGCTATATCATTTTCTGTGCCTACATGTATGTCTATGCACCATGCGTGTGCCTGGTGCCTGAAGAGGCCAGAGAAGTGCATCAGATCCCATTGAATTGGAGTTACAGACAGTTGAGTCACACTGTGGGTTCTGGGAATTGAATCCAGGTCTTCTGGAAGAGAAGCCGGTGCTCTTAACTGTTGAGTCAGCTCTCTATCTCAGAATTGACAAAGCATAATCCTTGGTGCAACTGCAAGTATTGATAATTAACGAGACTGTTTCACAGCAGTTCTCTGAGATTTGAGAGGACTCCCACTCAGGCACGTGCAACTTCCATAGAACAGAAATAGTGTGTAGGAAAGCAAATAGCTCGTGATGTGGTAGCAGGAACTAGGTCCAAGATGCCTGTGTGTATGTGGGAATTTGTGTATGTGAACACATTGTTTTTCTGCATAGAATATGCATTTAGGGGATATGCTATCTTTACAGTTTAGAAGATGAAAAACAGTTAGGCAGAGTTGCAGCTTTTCTTGTGTGTGTGTGTGTGTGTGTGTGTGTGTGTGTGTGTGTGTGTACACGTGCAGAGGTGTATGGTTGTACATGTATATATGTGTGCAGAGGTGTGTGGATGTACATGTGTGTATGTGTGCAGAGGTGTGTGGTTGTACATGTGTGTACGTGTGCAGAGGTGTGAGGTTGATGATGGGATCTTCCTTGACTGTGCTCTGCTTTAATTTTTAAGAGAAAATTTCTTACTGAATCCTGAGCTCACCAATTGGTCAGATAGGCTGACCAATGAACTCCAGGCATCTGCCTGTTCCTGCCTTCATAGTGTCTTGGTTACAGATGCATATGCTTTTACGTGGGAGCTGGGTATTGAACTTGAGCCCTTAGGCATGTACAGAGAGCTCCTTACTTACTGAGGCATCTTCCTGGCCTTGGATTGCAGCCATTCACTTAACTTTTTAAAAAGATCTTGTTGTTGTTGCTTTAATTTTTTGTATGTGCACTCCATATGTGTCTGATGCCTACAGTTGTGAGTCACCAGGTGGGTACTAGCAAACAAACAACCTGGGTTCTCTGGCTTAGTAGCCAGTGTTCTCAACTGCTGAACCATCTCTCCAGCTCCAACATAATTTTAAGGTAGAAGATGCAGGTCATCTGTGGGAAAGACAGCTCCATCCCTCTAGCAACACAGCCTTAAAGCAGATACACACAAGTATTCTTCAAGAGTCAGTGAACTGATCTAAATGCAGTACCTTTATTCTTAAAGATGTACTCTCTCTCTCTCTCTCTCTCTCTCTCTCTCTCTCTCTCTCTCTCTCTCTCTCTGTGTGTGTGTGTGTGTGTGTGTGTGTGTGTGTGTGTGTGTGTGTGTGTGTACATCCACATACCCGTGCTTATGTTGTGTTTGAAATCTTGGGCATTGGTGGACTTGTCAGAGGCTAGAGAGCTGGAGTCACAGGTGTTAGCTGGACTCAGCTTGTTACAGGCTTAGATCCACACTTTGATTCTCAGGACTACACACTCCTTTTAATCACTGAGTCACTTTCCTGCCTCGAGGTGCAGGCAGTTTTGACTGAACAGTGGTGTAAACTGTTCACATATTTCAGGAACAACATAGCCTAGAGTTGGAGACTTGTTTTCCTTTTGATGAATTTAAACCACTCTATGACTAATTGTATAGATTGGAGTGGTCCTTCAGCATCCCTGGGGGGGGTTATTCCAGGACTCTCCTCCCCAACAGCATATCAAGGTCTTCTTCAGTTCCTTGAGCCAATGGTATTGTATTTTCATATAAGCTCTGTGCACAATTTTGTTCCTTTTAAACCACCACTAAATGATTTAGGATATCTAACACCATGAGAATACTCTCTAAACACTGTTCTGTTTAGGGAGTTATGACAAGAAAAACATTTTTCTACATTCATCAAAGGTGTTGTTGTTGTTTTGTGTAGAATGATGGATAGAGAGGACTGATCCTGTGTTCATAGCCCAGCCAGACCATCGTTGGAGAGCCAGACACTGGCTGGGAGGTCAGGGTCCTTTTGCCATATCAGGGTAACTCAGCCTCTGGGTTGGGCCAAAGGTGAGAGGCCTCTCCCTTGAGGCCTCTTTGCCAGTTGAATGGTCTGGTGGGGGGGAGGGGATGGTAATTATGAGGACTGTGGGACTGGGCAGCAAGGGTTGAATAGCTGATGCTTTGAAGAGAGGGGATGAGCTAAGTCAGCACAATTTCTCAGGCAAGCTCGGAAGCCACAACACCTTCAGCATCATCAAAGAGATTTTTATCTCCCCTGCTTGCAGGGTTGGTTTCTCTGAGAACTGGGCTCCCAGTCGACTTGTAAGATCAGTAGAACTTCATAAAGGTTGAGTTCTTAGCCCAGCAAGCCCTCCAACTTAGGAACCTAGCAAGGGTGGGATACCAAGATGTTGGGGGGGATGTTAGGGTAGATACCCAGAGAACCTTGAATGGCCCAGGCTATGGAAGTGAATTGCATCTCTTTTCCTGCTTTGCCTGACAATATGCAGAATTCACAAGTGACAGGAAAGCCCCTGGCCTGGAAGATGGGCTGATGGGAATTGAACCAAACTGATAGCTGGAGTGCCCGAGATAACACCATCCCTAAAAGGCTGGTCACACCACACTGCATGAGGACCTTGCTGAGGGCTAGAACCGGGTTTCCTATGCTATAGAAGCTCAACATTTTTTTCCGAATTAACGTGAAGTTTGTTGATAATGTAACTGTGATCTGAGAAGCCAGGTTCCCTTCAGCTGATGGTTTTCTAGGCAAGATAACACATGGCGCCTTTGACATATGGTGCTTGGTGAAGGACTGTAGGCAGACGAGACAATATATTAGAGTATCAGCATATGTATCAACCCAGTTGAGGTGACTCTTTGGCACCAGAGGGGTGTCCAGGGCATGAGGGAGGCCAACAGCAGTGACTTGTTGGATCCTTCCTCTTGGAAGGTTCCTACTGAGCAGGAGAACCCTGCCTTGGCAAGTCTCCGTCTTGGTAAGAGGAGAACACTGCGACGCTCACACAGAGCCTCGGTTTATTTTCACAGGACAATTCTATTCATGAGAGCCTTGTGAGAGAATGGAGTGGTCAAGGACAGAGGTTGGCCAAAATCAGCCAGCTTCATCTCCCTCCCCAGGGAAATGTCCAGCGTCCCTTCTGTGGCTGCCCCATGCTGGGTATAAGATGCAATACCAAGATCATGGCACCTATACCAATTGAGTATTGTGTGCCCACACATACATCTCCACGTCTGTGTCTCACCTTCCAACTTTGTGTCTCCCAGGCCGTTAGCCAGTCACTAAAATATTTCACCTGGCTGTGAGGCCATTTGTCTTCGAATCCCAAGTCGGTTACCTTTCTACATAAAGAGGATAGGTCTGGGCACCAGCAGAAATTTTGCCTGCTGGGAAGATCTCCTGTTTTTCAAGACTTCCTATAAACAGGGCTAAAATAGTGTTGCTTTTGTCTAGTTGTTCTATTATCATTAAAGACGCAGGTACCTGATATTGGGATGAAAACCTGATAGACCAAAGAAGCAGTGAAGGAGCAGCCAACTGGCCTTCTCTCCATACTTCCCAGACCAAGAGAAAGGGACAAAAAGTCCTTTAAGATCCAAGTCCTCACTATTCCTGCCTATGCCTCTCTATCTGTATCTTAGGTCCTCCATATTCTCTATGATTAATTCTTGTCAACTAGTTGCAGTTCCCCCCCCCATTCAATATTAACTTTATTAACACAGTCTTGGGTGTCACAGTGTGATCAAATATCCCACAATAAAATAGAAAAGTTCATTTTCAGGCCTCATGTAGATAGCTGAGTGTGTTGGAGAAATAAGTACAGGTGACATCACATGGGGACCTAGTGTCTGAGACATCGATGCTCTTCTAGCCCTATCCAGGGCATGGTCTGATAGTCCTTTGCTCAGTGTGTACGATCCTGACTCTGGCCAGTTCATGTCCCATGGTTAGATATCTGATATCTGTCTCTATCAGTAGCATCCCAAATTCTAGAGGTATGTTGATGTGTGTGTGCGTGTGCGTGTGCGTGTGCGTGTGCGTGTGTGTGTGTGTGTGTGTGTGTGTGTGTGTGTGTGTGTGTGTTCACTTATGGCTTTAATGATGGACAGTTCTTTTCTGTTGCAAATAGTCTTCTTAAAAAGCAAAACACACAATAAAATCTACACATAAGAATTCATAGGACATCCATGAATCCTGTGACACTTGCTAGAACCTCTACAAACATCCAGTGTCAGGGCTGCTTACTGGGCAGACCAATTCTAGTCTGGGATTCTTTTAATAGCCCTCTGCAAACCTCAGTACCACCAAATATATGGGCAGAGCAGCATTCCTAAGTGTGTGCTATGCTCTGTGTAACATCTGAAGAGATGTCCAAACAGTATGCTGCTTTTGTGACAGGAGGTACACAGTGCAGGAAACTGTCAACACAGCAAAAAGGATGACCCATTTTGTCCCAGGACATAGGACTCCAAATCGTCAATGAATGCTCAAGTACTATTAACATTTGCAGGATTCCCCTCTCTCTCTCTCTCTCCTGGAGTACTGCATGTGTCTTACCTCTCTCCACTTTCAGGGTCAGCTTATGTGACATTAACATCATTGTCTAATGTGACTCTGCAGCATGTCCAGATGGCCCACATCCTCTCTGACAATACAGTGACACAGAGAAAGAGAATTAACATATCTCTGGGGCAAGGCCATGAATGTACTCTGCCGTTCATTCCGTATGGATGCAGATTGCTTCTGTCTGCTTTTTTGATGGGTATTGAAAAGAATGTTCATTAGATCAATAGCTCCATGCCACTTGCCAGGGCCTCTAATAAAGACCCCACTTCCAGGACGGCAGCTGCAATTGGCTGTAGTATTTGGTTAAGTTTGCAGTAGCACACTTATTGTCCATGGTGAGTCTGGTTCTCCCAGGAATATTGCCTGATTCCTTTAAATCATTAAGTGATATGGATCTGTTCTTTCCCAGCTATCTGCTCAACATTGTACAGCCGTGGCTGGAGGGGGAGGGGTTTCCTAGGGTTTCTGCACTGCCTTTCTTACTAGACTCTGAATTTATATTTAATGAATCAGTGTAAGAACTTAACCAACAACTTCCTGTGTTTATTTCCATCATTTATCCAAGAACTGGGGATGTGGCCACTGGTGTCTGTATTCAGTAGTAAGATGGACCCGGCTCAGAATCCTAACACACACTATTGTATCTAGTATTTTCAGGTAAGGTGTTGAATCTCTGGGTTTAATATTAGTTTAAACCATCCCTCAAATGGGGTGCACAGTCCCTTTTCTTCAATGTGCTATTGCCTGAGTAAATGGTC
Source organism: Cricetiscus sungorus (assembly GCA_030556225.1). Lineage (NCBI taxonomy): Eukaryota > Metazoa > Chordata > Mammalia > Rodentia > Cricetidae > Cricetiscus > Cricetiscus sungorus. The sequence goes on along the minus strand of JANBXA010000069.1, from coordinate 42,646,190 downwards.
AGTGGTCACGTCAGTAAGAACATGGCAGAATCATATGCACATACACTCACAATACACAACACAGACAGAAAACATACACTCACACACACACACAAACACTCACAGATGTAGTGAGTGTGTATATGAGTGTAGTCTTAGCTGGCCTTTAATCACTCAAGCAGAATATCTGACTTTCATTTACGAAAGTCTTAGAGCACCTCTCTGGCTTCTGGCCGGAGCTTTGTTGTTGGTCAGCTCATGCTGGAAAACACAGGAGTACGCATGTCCATGCAAAGAGGAAAGGCAGAACAGAAGTCACCTGTCTTTACCACAACCTGCTCTTACAGGAACCAGCCCACACTCACAAGTGCCACATCAACCCACTCACAAAGGTTCCACCACCTCCCAGCACCATACCATAAGGAATCAATCCTCACTATGAGTTATGAAGGGAAGAAGCCATATTCAAACCGCAGTTTATTTTCCACAGTATCTCAGAGATCTGGCTTTTGCCGTGGACAGCCACCACCAATCTTACCAGTTCTAGGGTGCTCACACAAAAGTGTTGTTTACCACCTCCACAAATGGCATGTCTCCCAGGCTCCAGAGCCTCAGGGCCAGTTACTCTATTTGCTGGCATCATGTGCTACAGCGATGCTAACACATATGGTGTTACAGGTCTGTGGTTCTTTCCTCCTGGTCCGTTATTATGGCAGAATATTTTATTTTGTGTGAGCCGTTGCTTTGGTCAAGCTTCCTGAGTCATCTAGGCAATGTCTTTCACCTGAGGATGTCTCTGTTTATCCAGTAAATGTATTTCATGACTTGCCACTGTGGAATCCAAGAATGTAAAATTCCGAGACCTTCCAGGCTGCACAGTTACAGAATCCTGTGGAGAAAGAGCGTCTGTGTCCTAGTCATGAAGTTTGACTGAATTTCCATTTGCCTGAACCATGGGCTATAGGGAACTAGCTTCTAATTTTCTGGAACAGCCTATCCAACAGCTAAGTAAACATGTGAGTTTACTATCCATACTAAAGCAAGAACCAGGGAAACTGGCTGTGGATATAGAAGAGTTTTTTAAAAAAAAATTCACAGGGAAGGAATCCAATAGGCCTGAGCACTGATGTCCAAGCGAGCCACTTCCAGGCTGTGGGAGGTGAGAAATGTTTTCTGAAGGAGAAAACATCTGAGTATGTATAAACCTGGTATCGAATGCCAGCCCCATCCCTCTCTGGTTTATAACACTGGAAAAAGTTTTTACTTTTCTGCTCCTCAGGGCCTTCACCTTGAAAATATAGCAGTTTATTTTTACTAATTACTAGAATATCTTTACTAATTACTAGTCTAGAATAACAGGGGATTTTATGTGCTTTTCCCCAATGCTGGTCCTACAGAATGACAGTGAATCAGATTCGTTAGAGTGGTGTATGTGCCTTCTAACTTGCCCCAAGGGGATATAGTTACCATGGAGGATCAGAACCCGTGTCTATACTAACTCTTGGTGCTGCTGACAGAGCAAAGAGCCCGATGTCCCCACAGACTTTTTAATGAATGCATCCCCAAATAAAATTCGCTTATGATGTTGTCTATGGTTCTTCACAGGAAGTCCTCCGTAAGAGGGCAAAGCTTGCTTGAAATCATATCATATCAGAACACTGACCAATGAATAAGTGTCCATTCTTAGAGAATAGTCTTTTTTTGTGGTCTTTTAAGACATATTGTTTCCTGATGTTAATTTCCCCCAAACTACTGTCACCTGTCAGTGTAGTGTTTTGAAAAGGTAAAGGTTTCTCTAGAATCCCTGCTTACTCCTAAATTTGGCATTTTCGTCAATTTGCTGCTGTTGTTATAGGATCAGGGAAACTTCTCTCAAGAATGCTGGGAGCCAGAAAGCCCCCGTCTTCTTGCCTGGGACTTCAGCAAAGCACCCAGAGCTCTGCGCTAGCCACACATCTGTTCAAGCCAATTACAAAGAGAATTAGAAACCGTCAATTTTCTGAAAACTTGCTTTTGTGAGCAACCAACATGAGTGTTATTTTCACTTTTAAAAACTCACACTTTTTAAAAACTCGGTCTACTTACTTTAAAAATGAAAATACACAGATTACACTTTTGGAACTTTACTGGGTGAGGTCGGGGGTTTGTATGAGAACTCTGGAGTGATTCTGCCAGGCTGATGTTTTCATTTGAATCCATCAAATTGTCCACATTTGTGCTTTACTTACATGCATGTTACCCAATATGCCCTGACATGGCCACCTTTGGGGTAAAGACTTTCTTTCTAAGGACCAAAGTAATTGAGGATGAAAAAAGTATAAGCAAAACTAAGAAAGCTAAAAAACAGCCCAGGTTTGGTTACTATTTAACACCTTGCATTACACATGAAGGCAGCTGGGAAACCCTCAATTCATCAGCAGCTGGGAAAGCCAACATTCTTCCTTTAATGTTTCAGTACCTGAGACCACTCAGCAGTAAAGCAAAGGCTGCATGTTACGAAATGTGTTTGGTCATGAAAGACAAAGACAAATTACCAGTTAGAAGAACCAGTGGTCCACTGGCTGGTAAGAGATCACACACCCGAACAACTGGACTAGGGGTGCTTGTGAAACCTCTAGTTGTACAAATGTCTCTGACACTTGCCTCCCCGATCTGATTTTCAAACAAGAGGTTTCCAGGTTCCTATAGACTCTTCCCAGAGCATCCCTGGATCTCTCCTGTTGGCCTCTGGTGGCTGTCATGAATCTGCTGGAGTCCCAAGCCTGGTCTTCATCACTCTGTATCCATGTCCATATCCACCTTCATGTTCTGGCCCTGTCATGGCTGTCTCTCCTGCTCTGTCGCCTGCTTGGTTTCCTCCCAGGTTCCCACATGATGCCTTACTCCTTGCCTCTGAGGACCTAGATCTATGGAAGGATGTGAATTTCTTAACTCTTAAACATTCCCAAGATGTCTATGTTAAGTCAAGAATAGAAACTTTAGAAACACATGCGTTCATAGTATGCTTCATCCCAGCTTCTTTCAATGTGTACAGATATACACATACATGCCTACATTTGGCCTCTGTTGGTACACACACACACACACACACACACACACACACATTTGGTCTTTGTCAGTACACACACACAACACACACACACACACACACATTTGGTCTTTGTCAGTACACACACACACACACACACACACACACATTTGGTCTTTGTCAGTACACACACACACACACACACACACACACACACACACATTTGGTCTTTGTCAGTACACACACACACACATTTGGTCTTTGTCAGTAACACACACACACACACACACACACACACACACACACACACATTTGGTTTCTGATAATACACATATACACACATGCATACATTTGGTCTTTGTCCCCAGTACAGGGTTCAGAGATATTGATGCCTCTGGGATTTTCTGAGTGATAAGGATGTCATACACTTAAGGAACTACTATGAACCATAGCTGAGTTTATGCAAATGAAGCGACCTGTACCAGCTTCAGTAAGGGTGTCCATCACCAGAAAAATAAACAGCCATAACCAAAGAGTATAATACATTGGTTCCTCTCCCTGATTCAGGTGACAAGAGTAGATATTGAGCACATGAAAGAAAGACCAAGCTGAGAAGGTGAAGGTGGTCAATCTCCTTAGGAATCCATGATGAGACACTAGGCTATTGCTAAGACCTTATGTCTTATGGTCTAAAGTTCTCTCTCTCTCTCTCTCTCTCTCTCTCTCTCTCTCTCTCTCTCTCTCTCTCTGTCTCTGTGTGTGTGTGTGTGTGTGTGTTGTGTGCTTATCCATGCATACACACTCAGATATGTGTGGGTGTGATTTTTCATGCACATGCATTTGAAAGTCAGAGGCTGACACTGGATGTCTTCATCTAGGATCTACCTGTCTCTATCCATCCCAGCATGGGGCTACAGGCATGTACAACTGCTTGCCTGGCTTTTATGTGGGTACTGGGCATGCAAACTCAGATCCTCATGTTTTTACAGCAAGCACCTTCCCCACTGACCCATCCCTCCAGCCCTTATTGGATATGACTTGAACTGAGTCTGTCACATTGTATTTCCCAGAGTTGTGGCTTGGCTCCCCCCATGCCCCATCTCCCAGTTTCTTAGTCTGGTCTCCAAGGCTCTAATGAACATCTACAAAGCCCCAAACTTAACTTGCCTAGACTGTAACTGTTTCTTCCTTCCCAAGCCTATTATGCAGAACAGGCTAAGTTTTGCCCCATGACACTCTGGTCCTCACTTAAATTTTCAAGAGGAAAAGGACCAATCTGATGTTTTTATCTCTTGTGTGTATCCTCCTCCCAGTGACTGAGCACTGAGATGGTCGGACACAGTCATTGACTCATATTGCATTCCTTCATTAATTAAGCATAGCAAACCCCTGTGCTGGTCTTGGTTTGTCTCCAGCTTCTGATAAATATACATGGATTTTATAATAAAGCATGAAGCGGGGGAAATGATGGAGGTGTTCTGAGTTTCTTCATGTGGCTGGTTCTTTGACAGTAGCACAAACAGAAGTTTTATGGTCACAAGGCTAAGCAGATAAGCTCCTGAGTTTGACAAATGGATACTAAAACTCATTCTCTTTGGATTTTTCTTGTTGTCAGGTGAATGACTTTAGGCTTTGAGACTTCAAAGAATCACATCATTCCATTTACTCGTCTGCTTCCAGTTCATGATTTGAGATGTGAGCTCTCAGCTGTCCCTAACACTGTGTCATCCTGCTGCCTTGCTTCTCCACTGTGATGGTGATGAACTCTTACTTCCCTGGAACCATAAGCCCAAATGAAACCTTCCTCCTATAACTTGGCTTGGCCATGGCGTTTTATCACAGCAATAGGAAAGTAAGTAATACAAAATTCAGTCTACTTGTCAGAAGAATAGAACCTGGGATGGAATACCTGAAGTATAGTGTCATCATCAGATGGCTGAGGGGTCCTCTATTCTGCTTCCTTACAAATCCCCTCCTGGTAAGGAGAAGCTCACTAGAGGATTGGTTATCTCCAGTTCTCCAGTGGTGAGTAGATAGATGGAAACAACAGCAAGTGGTGCCCTCTAGTGTTGCAGGCCTGGGGTATCAAAGCAAGTGTTAGAGTCTGGGTGCACCTCAGGAACCTGGATCCTTAGCCCTTGGGAATCAGCTGATGTTACCGTTCAGTCTGGAGGTTGAAACCCTTGGCCCCAAGGTCTTGACAGTTCCCCAGAGCTCTCTGGCAACCAGGGCCTGTGCGGTCTCTTCTCTGGCCCCTTATGGTCCTTTATCCTCCTTTAGCCTTGGCTCTCTGCTCTCTATTGTCATCCCTTTCTATGATACTCATGCCTCCCCTCCTCCAGGCCTGGCTGCTCTCATACTGTTCATGTTTCTTCACTGTCAGGCAGCACCTAACCCTTCCCACAACCCAGACGCTGTCATTGGGAAAGTCTATTTACCTGCTCTGGCTGTGCTGTACCCAGAGCTAAGAAGGTACAAGCTATGGCATCACCCGCTGCTCAGGAGCTGGGGAACCCGCAGACTTCTCAGAACCAGCACTGCACTTGGATTCAACAGGCAATAAAACAAGTATGGACATCTGTCACAGGGCAGGTGGGATTGTCAGGCCACTGGGCAGATTTGGAGTCATCAGCTAAGTCCAGGTCTGTGACCACAGCTGGGGGAGCGGCCACCACCTGACAGATCTGGGTTTCTGGTTCTATGGTTGTGACCCTGCTTCTTCAGCTGTCAGAGAGCTGAGTCAAGGCTACTGGGGCCACCTCTGCCTTCCTTCTACCACTTCTACTTGGTCTTTGTGTTACCAGCACATCCCCATTACTGAAAGCAGTTGAGGAGAAACCACTCCAGAGAAGTGGTCTCTGGACTTAATGTTACAACAGCAGGGGGAGGTACAGAAGAGTTTCACACGGTGACCCTTAGAGAGTCTGGGAAGGCATGGGAACAAACACAGACATTTGCTATTTGGGCTGATTACACCCTCACTTCTTAGCACCAATCCCAGTAGTCTCCACCAGGGGAAATGAGCCAACCTGGCCTAAATGGAAATGCCCACAGTCATCTAGAACTCACAGACACTTGTGAGAGCAAAACCTCTGGTTTCAAACAGCCTTTCCTGAGCTTTGCCTCCAGGAGTCATGACAACCAGCTGCCATTGAGCTGTGGTCTTTTTATGTTGTCTGTACCATGTTCCAAATGCTGGCACTGGCATCAAGTTTGTCCTGGTGGCTGTTGGACTCTGAGTCTCTTTGCTAAAAGCAGCTACTGCATCCAGAAAGAGCCCTCGAGCAGCTTGCCAGGGAGTCAGATTGTCCTGTCCCCAGTGTCTTTGCTTATTTACAAAACCACAAACAGCAAAACAGGGTCATGGACTCGAAGCGCTTATCACTAATGCTAAAGAGATTTTTTTTTTTAACAGATTTAGTCAGTGTTCCAGGGAGAGGTGGCTCCCTGCCATCCATCTCAGAAACACTGTTGAAGGATTGTCTAAGTTCTAACTGGAGATCTGATGCCACTGCTGAATGATGCTAGAATTGGATGAGGTTACAGTGTCCCTGCTGGTGCTGGGGGTGGGGTGGGGAAGAGGTGTTAGGAAAGGCTCTACACATTTTGTGTCTAAAGCATAAAACAAAGAGCTCATTCCCTTGCCCAGGGCATTTCAGAGATGCTCAGAGGGCCTTGGTAGTCTCTATCCACCACTGTGGTTGAGTTTGTTCACCCCTTTTACTACAAGGTTAGGTCTGGCATGCTGGGATGAACATCAAAGAACCTGGCCACAGATACACATTCTTACCTACTCATACCCGCACAAATCTTTTTTTTTCAGGTTCTGTTTATTCACATGCCTGCATGTTGTAATTAATTTTTTTTTCTAAATTATATGCTTTTTTATTAAAAATACCATTGAGTTGTGTTTTGACAACAGTCAATAAGGTTAAATAAAGTATTGTTCAAGCTGTTGATACTAGTAAGTGTGTTGCCTTGTCACTCAATATCTAACAGTAGCTAGAAATTCCTTTCCAAAGGATCCAGATGCAAGAGAAAAGGTTGCCATAGTTTCACCTCTCATTCAAATAGATAGTTTGGTGTTCTTGTGTGGAGATCACAACTGAAAGGCACCAGCCAAGGGCACTCACCAGTTAGTGCTGTGAGGCTATGGATGAAGCTGAGGTAGTATTCAGAGAGAGTCTTAGCCCACTACTGCTGTGGGTGAATGAGTTCATCAGCTTAGGAAGACATGGGCTGTGAGGAACACATTTGCATTTGTTACCTAAGAAGGAGATATGATGATGAAGAGGACTGTGAGCCATCAGATTCTGTAGCTCTGAGCCCCACAGAGGGAGGATCAACAGAAAAGCTAAGAGAGCATTTCAATCTCCAGCAATGTTCGGGATCCCAGGGGTCTACAGAACACAGCAGAGCCCCATCACCCACCCCACTCCCCAGCATGTATTTGCCCACACTTATGATGTTTGCTTGAGCATTAAGGACAACTTCACATAAGGGTTAGTACCTGAAGCCTAGATGTTTTAGAAACCTTAGTAGAAAACACTCGAAAAAAGATCCTGCACGCTTGAAGAAAAGCCAGGTTTAAAATCTCACCAAGTGGTTCCAGAAGCTATTGACATGTACAAATGGCATCAAGAGGCCTACTTGTATGGCCTTTACATTTCTAGCATGCCCCACAAAGAATCCCCAAAGTAACTTGGTTAGGCAAGGCCTTAAATCCATGTTGGGCCATTGAAACTGCAAGACTGTCAGAACCCCAATAACAGAGAACCCATAACCTCTCTGGTCTTCTACTGCTATTCTCTTAGCTGTGGGTTAGGGCCAGATCATCAAGACAGTGAATGGTCTAGGTACCATGGGTGGACACGATAAGGAATATGTAGAGTTGTAAGGCCTGGTAACTGCTCTCCACCCATCTATCAATGGGCTGCTTCTCATGCCATGAAGCCATTAAAAAGAAGTAGTGGTAATAGTTCAATATGTGGCCAAACAAAAGGTTGTGAACTTGTTCTATGTAGACAGCTATGAGTTGGCCAGCATAGTGTCATAGCTTCTTGTCCCCTAAACAACATTTCACATATCTCATTAAGTAATTAAGTATGACCTTAGCCTCATCTGCCTTTATCTCCAGAGTGCTGGGATCAAGGTATGAACCATCCATCATGTCTGGGTTGACACAGTTCTAGGGATCAAACCCAGGGCTACTAACTGAACTCCATCCCCAGCCCATGTTTTAACTTTTGAATAGGGATAGTCATCCTCCTTTGAGCCACTGCCACACGCCTTTAGTTCCAGGACAGCCAGAGCAACACAGTACTTTCACATCACCATGAAAAAAAAAATGCAAACATTTGATCACAAAGAAGTTTCCTATGGCCCAGTTAGAAGGAGCAAGATAAAAGATACCATCACCCCTAAACTCAACCTGCAGTTTCCTTGTTCCCAGTCTGAGTCTGTCTAGGGCTAGAGTGGGAGGGTTGGCTAGTTGTTCTAAACAGGTACCTCCGTTTTCATCCTGATATGCCACCCTCTTGGTGCTTGATGAAAGCAGGATGAAAAATGAGAAGACGCTGGTCCCAGGAGTCATGGCCCCAGCCTTCGGGCTTTGCTTTGCAGCTTGTTCACACTGTGGTCTTGCACAGACCACTTTGCCTCCACGAATTATAAAGAAAATGAGGGGACTGTGTTGGATGGTCTTCAAAGATCCCCCCAGCTCTTTCCTCCACCAGCTCCATGTTTCTGCATATAAGGGGAGCATATTTTGCTAGTGAGAACAGTTGCGTCTGAAGAGAGTTACTCTTCCATGACCCTGGTCTGGAATTTATTCTGTGTGCGGATCTTGAAATGCTTCAGCCGGATTTATGCTATTTTTTCTGGCTTAAGACATTCTACGAAACGTAATTGCCTGGGAGACCTTATACAATCTATTCAACATGTCTCAGAAAGCCTTGGAATTTTGGATCTTCCACAAAAGTTTGGGGAGAATTCTTTGAAATGGGAGCTGCTGCAGCCCAATAAAAGGCTGGAGGTGGCAACAAAGGAGACCCCTAAGATGACTGCTGTGGGGCCAGGGGACACAAGATATGGCCAGAATTACTGTCCAGAGATGACCTTACCCAGCATGCAACAGCCCTCCATGTCCTTTCTATAGGCTATACCTTCTGCTAATAGAAACGATCATGGGTTCTCTCCCTATCACAAGGTCAGGACCCCAAGGAAGAAAATGCTACTTGTAGAGCCCCAACACAACATCACAACATGTAGTGTGACCTGAATGGGTTAGTCCTGTACTCTAGATGTGGTTTGTGCCCAAGGGTTCAAATGTCAAGTCCACAGTTTGACAATATCTTTAAGAGGAGGGATCAATAAAGAAATTGAAATATCAGTGTTCAAAAAGATGAATCCTGGTCACTTACACTGAGTTAGTTCCAAAGAATATGGGTAGTTATGAGACAGTGGATTTGACTTCATGATCTCTATGGACTTCTGCCTGCATTTACACTGTGGTGACATTTGCCATGATGTGTGTAAATAAGGTCGGGGTTGGGGGTGGGGGCTTCACCAGAAACTTCTAGAAGCCAGCTCATACTTTTGAATGTGCAGAACTGTCAGGTAAATGGCCTTTCTTTATAAAGCACCCAACCTCAAATATTTGTTACAGAAACAGAAAATGGACTAATATTGCTGGGAATTCTAGTTTCAGAGTAAAAATAATAACAGGAAGTAAGTTTCCCCATCATACAAGGTATAGAGCTCTATCATAACATATCATAATATCAGTAGTTATTGCCAATTTGATAGCAACATGCACACTCACCAGCCTCTATTCTGTCTCAAAAGGCTGCAGAATCTCTAATTTTCCTCATTTTGGAATAAAGGAGGGCTAGACTGTCTTAGATCCTCTCCCTGGGGCCTCTAATGTTACCCATGCCACCCCTACCCACTGGCAAATGGAGAAATCAGGACAGAGGAGGAAATGAGACAATGTAAATGAGACTGTGTGTCAGCCCAGGCTTGCTACAGTTTGATGAATATACTGGGTTGGAGCTGAGTACAACAGAGAGAAACAAGCAAAGGAATGTGGTCATGAGGATGGCTTCTGAGTCACCAGCCTCTGAGAAGGCCATCCACTACTCTTTCTGGGATTCAGAGCATTGCATCCTCCAAGGTACAGAGGCCTTACTCTAAGAGGAAGAGGGACTTTGTGAACAGGAACATGGGGCTGAATCACACAGACACTCGTAGAAACACCAGGGTTGTGATGTGTGATTTGTCAAAGTCAGGACTGAAGAAAAGACTTCAGACTTGGAGACTAGAATGGTTCCCAAGTCCTGAAGTTGCTTCAGAAGGAATTCATGTGTCCTGAGTGCTTACTCCATTGGTCATGCCTGCAATCAAATCCAACCCCCATGCTTCACTCAGTAACTGCTTACTCAATGTCTTAGCTGCTTTTCTATTGTGGTGCTAAGACACCAGGCAAGGCAACTTATTAAGAAAGGATTTTAGAGGTTTAGAGTCCATGACCATCATGGCAGGGAGTATGATAGCTGCCAAGAAGGCATGGTGCTGGAGCAGTAACTAAATAGCTTATATCTTGAAATACAATGAAGAGGAAGAAAGAAAGTTACTAGGACTGGCATGGACATTTGAGACCTCACAGCTCATTCCAGGTAATACAGCTCCTCCAACAAAACCACACCTCCTAATCCTTCCCAAACAGCTTTACCAACTGGGGACTAAGTATTCAAATATAGGATCTTATGGGAGATATTCTTATCCAAACTATTACACATGTTCCAAGTGCCACACTCTACTCTAAACTTGGGAAGAAGTAAGTGAGATAATGAATCTTCAGGAACTTTTATTCCACCGAGGAAATGAGTCCATTTAGCCAAATAGTAAGTTAATACACAAGATGGCTTCCAACTTCAGCCTGGACCCCAGCAACACCCAATGCAGTAATGTACTGAGAATGGCTAAGGAACCAAGTGGCTTTCCTCCTGAGCAATAGTATCACTTACCAACCACAAAGCATTGGTGAATTGAGGCCATCTCCCTTTACCCACTGTGAATGTTCAAATCCCTTGTACATGATTGTGTCATGTTTGCATATAACCTACACATTCATCTTGTATAGTTTAAATCCCCTCTTGATTACTTACATTATCTAATTCAATCCATTATGCACATAGCTGCAATAACACATTGCTTAAGAAGTGGTGATAATAAAACATCTGCTAGGGCAGAAGAAATGTATCAACAGTAAAGAGCACGTGCTGCCCTTGCAGAGGATGAGAGTTTGGGTCCCAGCACTCATACCAGGTAATTCATAGCTACCTGTAACCACAGTTCCATGGAATCTTTGCCCTTTTCTGGACTCTGCAGGCATCTGCATCCCTGCATACATACCCCCATACAGACATGTGCTCACACAAGCCATTCGAAAAGAAAACAAATTTAAAAATGAAAAACTGTCTGCATGTTCAGTACAGATGTACTTTTGATGTGCAAGCGGTTGAATCCACAGCTGTAGAACTCAAAGATACAGACGTATTGCTATAGTTAACCCTGTGAGTCCACCGCTCCATCTGCAAAATCATAAATAGTGCACACCTCAGCTGAACATGGTGGTCTTGCCTGTAATCCGGATCCTAGAAAACCGAGGCAGGAGGATCACAGGTTGGAGGCTAGCCTAGTCTAATACCTATAAGATTCTATCTCAAAACCCAAACAACAAAAGCCCAACAACAATAGCAAACAAGCAAAAGAACAAAGGCCATATCTCAAAGGGTTGACGCACAATATGAACTGGGGTAACACATGTGCTTAGCACACGTCTGGCCATGCTTCTTCAGCATCACACTACTGTGGCTGTATGCCCAAGAGTGAACAAACAAGACTCTGCCCATTTGAGTTCTATGAAGAACTCCTGACCCACTTATACCACTAAAGATAGTAACCACTTTTGAATGCTGCAGGGCCTTAGGATGCTTTACAAACACTCCTTTAGTAACAGTGGAACCTTCTCTTCATTATTTTTTTCCTGGAAGAAAAAAAACTTTTCAAGAAGGTTTTTTGCTTTTTGTTTGTTTGTTTGTTTTTGTTTTTGTTTTTTGCTAGAAATGCTGATCTAAAATAGTATATGGCTTGGGCTGGGCTGGAGTGATGGAGCACTTCACTAGTGTGCATGAAGTCCTGGGCTCCGTCTCCAGGAGACAGAGAGAGAGAGAGAGAGAGAGAGAGAGAGAGAGAGAGAGAGAGAGAGAGAGAGAGAGAGAGAGAGAGAGAGGTGAAGTTGAGTAAGGTTGATTGATCAGGAGACAACTGCTATTAAAAAGATGACTTATGACACCATCTCTCAAGAGGAGAGGTCATACCATGCCAAAGAAGAGACATCATACAGAGATGTGCCAGCAATGTCAGGAAGTGGAGGGGATGGGAGCTATGAATGTTCAGTGAAAGGGGTGCCATGCAGAGACACACCAGTGATGGTCAGGAAGCAGAGGAGGGTGGGAGCTCTGAGAAAGAGCTTTGGGGATCTGCAGGAGGTAATTGTGAGGCAGGCTCAGTGGTACCACACAACTTCAATGATTTCAGAGAGGCCTGGGGCGGGGGTGCTGTGTTTAGTTGTCTGACCTTGACCCTGAGTGAATAGGTCAAGAAAATACTGTCCATGAGGGTTAGTCCCATGAAGGAAGTGGGTAGAGATCCAGGGAGATGACATTCTGACCCAAGTTTGTTCCCAGAACGCATGGACAGGTGGATGGAGAGAACCAACTCCACAACGCTGTCCTCTGACCTCCACGTGCGTGCCATAGTTCATGAATGGTTGCACTCATGCACCATACATATAGCAACAATAACAACAACAATAATGGAGATTATTGGCATATGAGCCCCAGATAGGTTGGTCTTTGTGTGATAAGTGAGCATGTTGCTTCCTCTTTCTAGGAATGGACTCATTCTGAGGACAGTCTCCCTAACATCAGTGAGACTCAGGTGTCAAATCATCAGGATTCAGAAGATGGAATGCTTGGCTCATAAGAGCCTGTCTCCATTGTAGGAGAAACCAGAGCTGACGATCCTATGTGCATGGGTGTATACCTGGAGCATGGCCAAGCTACCGTCTCTGGGGTCTGATGGGAGATGTTGGGGAATGGTGAGGAAGATGAGGGAAGTTAGTACTCAGGATAATGCTTCCCTTCCCTCACATGTGAAGGGGGAGGAGAACTTTGCTTCCCTTCCCACTTGGAATATTGTCAGTCCAAGCTTGGGGCTGCCACATTAAGGTCTGGCCTGGAGAAGTAACCATGGGACCATGTGGAACCTTCATAGGTAAGACCCACTCAAACCCCAACTCCTGTACTTTAGACAAAACTTCTCTGAGCCAGAAACAGGATGTGCATATTGCCACAAGCATCAATAATCAGCACCATGAGAAAACCACTCACTTCTTGTTCCTAGACTTCAGCACTAACCACAGTGCTTGGAAGTCTCAGGGACTTGTAACCTTGCCACACAGCTTATTTAAAAAATGGCTTGAAAACCTCGAGGTTGAATTATGCCAATCTGCAATGCCTGGGGAACAGTTAAGGGAGGGGGGCTTCATTGGAATAGAAGACAGAAAGAGGTAACAGTTGTAGATGCTGGGAGTCTAGAAGACAAGAGTCCACTTCAAGATGATGCTCAGGCAGGGGCCGCCTGCTGGCAGCCATGCCTGGAGTTTGCTGATCTGGGACATATGGAAGCCTTGAGGTGGTGTTTCATGTGGTCCACGATGCATTGCACACTGCTTAGTGGGAACATGCAAGATTCATACGGGCACGCTTCCGAGGGTCCTAGCAGCATCCGCCTGAGTTAATGGGAGGAGTCCCAGTGGCATGAAATGAAAGAAGCACAAAGAAAGAGGATGATTAATGCACTGTTTTAATTGGTGAGCTACAGATGCATGATTTCAATCTGCTAGAAAGGGTGGGATAAACACTGCCTCAGCCCTAGGCTTCGAAGCTGTATCTGATAGAGTGTCTCTAATCACGGGGGCTCATTTGAAGCTGGAAGTTCATGGAAAATGAAACACTGCTATCCTGAGAATGGAGCAGGAAAGAAAAAGCAGAATCAGATTAAAAGAACAAGCCAAGTTGAGTACAGTAGAGTATGCCCATGACCCTCGCACAGGGGAAGCTGAGGCAAGAGGACTGCACATTGAGGCCAGTCTAAGCAATATAGTGAGACCTGTCTCAAAACAACAACAGAAAAACAATGCTGGGATGTGGCTCAATGGTTAGAATACTGGCCTACCATGTGAAATGACTTGAGCTCAATCAAATCAGCCAAAAAGAAAATAAAAACTCATCCAATATGAATGTTAGCTGTTCATGCCTAGGTCATTGCTTAAATTCTGATGGTCTTATAGGAAGGTGGGGGGGGTATCCTCACATGCCTAGGTCATTGTTTAGACTTTGATGGTCTTACAGGAAGGTGTGGGGACATGTTGGAGAAGCTCTGCAGGGCCTTCTGCACACTATAAAAGCCATGGGGCTGTTTCATTCTCACCCGTGTGCCTATTCAGCTCATTTCCTCTCTGTGCAACAACTTTACTCATCCCATCTGTCCATATACTGATGGATGGATGTTAAATATCTGACTAATGTATGCCAGACACAAGGACTGGGAACAGCTGTCACTAAGGCAGGGTTTCCAACATGAAGCTGTGATTTGGGTCCTGCATGGCCTGTTGCTTTTTTTTTTTTTTTTTTTTTTTTTTTTTTTGCAGTGTGTGAATAAACACAAACAGCACCCTCCATGGTCATGGTGTCCAGTTCTGATTGTGCTGGCTGTGGTTGTTAAGCCCAGTCACTTCTGATGAAGAGGAATCAAGATCCCAGCTCTCCTTATGGTCCCCAAACTATATGGTTTCTTTATTTTCTTCTCCTTTCCTTTTCTTTCTTTTGGTTTGTACTCTTTGGGGGGCCACCACCCAGCTCCCAAATAAATACACAGAGACTTTTACCTATGAATTCTGAGCTTTAGCGTGGCTTATTTGTAGCCAGTTTTTGTTTTTGTTTTTCTAATTTAAATAACCCATTTCTCTTCTACGTTTTGCCTCTGGGTATTTTACCTTTCTTTATTCTGTATGTCTTTCTTCTCTTCTTACTCTGTGGTTGGCTGGGTGGCTGGGTGGCTGGGTGGCTGGGTGGCTGCGTGGCTGCGTGGCTGCGTGGCTGCGTGGCTGTGTGGCTGGTCCCTAGCATTCTCTTAGCATTCTCCTCTCCTTTATCTTTCCTCACTCTTCCCTCTTTTCTTCTATTTATTCTCTCTGTCTGGCAGCCCCACCCATCTCCCTCCTGCCTAGCTATTGGCTATTCAGCTCTTTATCAGATCAATCAGGTGTTTTAGGCAGGCAAAGTAAACAGCTTTACAGAGCTACACAAATGCAACATAAAAGAATGCAACACATCTTTGCATCATTAAACAAATTTTCCACAACATAAACAAATGTAACCCATCTTCAACTAATATTCTACAACACCCAAGCTCAGGCTCTTCTCTTATTGCTAATTGGTTTCCAGCTTCAATTAGATGGCAGTCACCACCACCTCCCAATGCTTCCTGAGCAAATCACACATTCCCACTCTTTGGTCCCAGTTGCTGCCACCATCCACCCATGTCTACCGAATTTGTGCTCTAAGAACAAAGCTCTGGGCAGCACCTGCCTCCACCACCAGGGCTACAGTGGACAGGACTTCCCTGCTCCATAGAAGTTCCAGGTACCGTCTAGCTGGGAATAACCAGTGCCAACTGTTGCTCCCCATAATCCCAAACAAGGCAGATGTGGCTCATCCAGGAACTTGTGACACAAGAAAGGTCCCAACTCCGACCTTCAACCCAGGAACTTGGGGCATGAGGCTGGGCAGGTGTTTAAAGAAGCCCTTCATATGATACCCATACCAGTTACAGTTCTGGATGTTTAGGTTGAATCTCAGAATCTGGAAATAGATGGGGGGAAATGAGCTATTTTTTTTTATCACCTTTCCTTATGTGTTTTGATCTAAGCACATAACATTTCTATAAAGCGTTACTTAATTAGAGAATCCCAGTCCTTTGCCCACACACTAATGACCATTTGTGCAGCTACATTTGTAGATATGAATAGATAAGAAGAAATGCAAATATGTTTATCCAAACATGTGGATGCGAACCTAACATTTCACAGTGAGGTGAAATCAGCCTTTGCAGTTGGTGGAATAGGGCTGGCTTCTGCTTGCTATCTGCCCCTGAGAAATGGTGTATAGCAATAGCCTGGCTCACCAGCTACTGATCAGCTCTTCACTCCTGCCTGCCAGCAACTCAGTACGTTCCAAATGCCTCTTTCTTGTGACTAGGAAAATCTCATACATAGATTCTAATTGTTCTTAGCCTAATAGCTTTCAGCATCAGACTGGGGGATCTCTTAAAATAACAATGGCAGAATTTTGTGGACCCTGTGGTGGCTTAAGATTTTCCATGTGATTCCTACATGCAGCCTAGGGTTCAAGTCACTGGCCTTAGCTTATGATGATACCCTACTCTCATCACATGGCAGGGTTGTAGTAAGGCTATGTTGAACAATTCAGGCTGTGGATTTGCTGGAAGACAATTTTTGTTGTTTACAATGAGGAAACCATAATGCATCTCTAGATGCTATTGGTTATAAATGTAATGGCTGAAGTCATGATAGCTACATTGTTGCCATCCTAAAGATAACCCAATACTCAGAAAACACAACTTCAAAGCAAGTAAAAAGAAATGGATGCAGAGTTCACGTTTGTCACTCTTAAGCCTGACTACCTCATGTAATATTCAGCATTCAACATGAGAAATCTTTTCCTTTATGTTCAGGTGAGTTCAAATCACCTATTATTAGCTGCCCAAATGTCCTAGGGTATGCACGATACAGTTAAAGCCACTGTTAACATTCATATGGATTCAGACCTTGTGATTCAAACTCTTGCACTGGGCTCTTTCTACAAAATCATAGTTCCTCCAGAACCCTCAGCAGTGTTTTGTGTAAATTTCTCAGGCACTTACTGTAGGTTAGAAGCTAAGAGTGTTGCATGTTAGGAAATGAATGTGTTTTGTTCTTTCAGAGGACCCACATTTGTTCTCCATCACCTACACAAATTAGCCCACAACCACCTATACATCCAGCTGCTGGGGATCCAATGCCCTTTTCTGGCCTCCATTGGCACTGGCACACGTGCCACGTGCCAGGCACACACAGAACACACACACACACACACACACACACACACACACACACACACACACACCTAAAAAGTAAAAGAAAACTGTTAAGTTTTCTAACTGCTTTCTCAGTGAACAAATTAAGCTAAGGTGGGGGTGGGGGAGGTTCAGTTTCATTTGCCCTGAGCTGAGGTTGGGAGTGCTTCTGCTGAAGCTGAAGAATAACTAAACTTTCAAGAATTAGTGAGGACAGTAGCTCTGTGGGAGCCAGATGACAACCATGTACATCATCATTTCCTGGATCCACCAGGAGGGACGGCTTCCTCGGGGAAGATCAAATCATTAGAAAAGGCTCTGTTAATTTTAGGCTCCCCCAGAAGCACCAGGGGGTGGAACACCTCAGAATAACAAGGGAGAAGGAGCCCTGGCGAGAGTGTAATTGTTCTCACCTAAATGCAGGCAGAGGGAAACGCTCTGAGGGAGAAGCCTGCTGAGAGAGAGGGGTGACATCTTTCTTCCTCATGTGAATAAACTTGCGTGTCCCTGGAGGCACAACGTGAGGGGATTCTTTCTGAGGATGACACTCTGTTTAAAAACACACAGAGCACCCTGTGCCTATACAAGCTTCCCTCAGGAAAGGAGAGGGAATCAAAATAAAAATGATTGAGCAAAGGCAGTGAGGAGAACGAGGCAGCACTCAGGAGATGTGCACCTGTGTTGCAAGTAACACCGTGGTCACGTGTCGGTTGACATCTAATCAGTTACAACAGTTGCAGTCAAGTTAGTCATCAGCCATTTCGACTGCTCATCGCCAATGTAGCTCATTGCTCAAAACTGCAAATAGATAATGAAATAGATGTCCACCTCCTTCTGTACTCCCGTTTTCATCACTGCCCCGAAAGATGAATTTGACAAGCTATGGAGCTGTGGATGGAGAGCAGGGATTTTGGCAGTGATGAATACGCTTGGCAGGAAGTGTCATATGTGCAGGTCATAATCACCATCAGCCCAGAAAACCAATTTCAAGCTTGAGACCACCCATTAGGCAAAGAGACATCTAATGAGCCCTTCTTTTCAAGGAAAGGAAAAGCAATGCCTGGCATCTAAACAGATGGACTCCAGCCTTAATCTTCGTAGGACCTTCCTAGGTATCCCAGAGACCTTTCTCCACCTATGCTGTACTCCTGGGAGCTACTGATGGAGGTTATGGACACTGGTTCTGTAGAGATAAAAGAAAAATTCACTCAGAATGACCAACCCTTCCATGTAATGACTTCATACAGCAACAGAGAACCCACCTGTGCTGCTGACGATGCTAGCCTAGCGTGGCATCTGCTTAGGGGAGGGTGTGCATCACTATGAGTATACTTCTGTTTCTGTGGCTTTTTCACAGGTGATCCACAGTGTAGGTTGTTGAATCAGTCCTGGTATACCCTAAGGACCTCAAGCTTCACAGCGATACTCCGAAGCCAGCTTTCTCGGGGGGGGGCATATCCCAGATTTAGCTGAATTTCAATATCTTGACTGTTCCCATGTGGCTGTCACCTGACTGCTTCAGTAATCTTTAAATCCCCCACCCATCACAGCTTAGTTTGTACAGAAGGCTGCAGTATGTGATGCCTGCTAGATAGCATCACTTCTGCTTCAAAAGCACTTCCTGTTTTATTTGGATCAAGTTCTAAAATTCTATTGGTTACAAGGCCTTCTGGCTCTCTCTTGTGACCTCACGTCCCAAAAATCTCTCCCTGGGTCAGTCTGCTATACACATGCTTGCACACACACACACACACACACACACACACACACACCTCCCACATGTGTATACATGCACACATATACAAACACACACATACCCCTGCCTCAGGCTGTTCCTGATGACTATAGCTTACCCAAGTCAGAAACGTTGGCTTGCTGTTTCCACAGACTCTCCTCTGCATCTTTGGGGCTCTCCTACAAACCTCTCAGGGCTGACCCTTTGATGTATCTGGAGGCAGAGTACACAGGGCAGTACAATCAACATTCTGATGACTTCATCACAACTTCTTTTGGCATGGCTCAGTGCCAGACCAAGCTCACTCCCCATCTCCAACATTTTTATTGTCTGAGGTGGCATAACCAAAAACTGTATAAAGTCACTAAACTTTATACAGTGAAGTTCAAGACCTGCAACCCCTTTCTCCTGATTCCTAACTCAGTGTTCTCTCCATTGGTAGTCAAGCAATCAAATTCACTAAATTATGAAGTAGCATTTTTATTTATTGGAATAAGTCAAGTTGAGCAGCCTCACTTGATATATTACATCCAAACACTAGCGAGCTATATATTAAGAGTTTTTATGAACATTCTAGACATAGTACTTATGTGTTCAATAAACATTTTTATTTCCTCCTAAACTTTCTGACCTCCTGTATATTTATTTAGTAATATTGAGGAGGTGGCTGTCTAGGAGGGAGCTCAGCCATGTACATGAAAAATGCTTTCAAATGAAAATACTACTGACTTATCAAGTCTATAAATGGAACTTAGAGAGCAGCCTGGGAGCTTCGGCAGTGGGAAAGGAAAGTCCCTCCAAGTGTGGAAGTTGAGGGGAAAAAATGGAGGTGTTTAGCATTTGGAACTTGTTCAGAATTCAGACAAGAGGATGAAGTTAGAAGCTACCCTTCAATGAGATGCAACGAAGACAGGTCAAGTGCCCAGAACCAGGTGCTGGAGCTCCAGTGTCCCAAAAGTCTGAAATCCAAAACACTCTGATATTCAAAACTTCCTGGACATTAACAATGCTCAGAAAAGTTTGGGATTTAGCAGCATTTTGTATTTCAAATTTTTGGACCAGGGATATTCAATTGGTAAAGTCTATGCAAAACTCCTCAGGATGAAAAACCTATCTCTGAATCTTGTGTGGTCCCAGGCATTGCAGGTAAAGGTCTGCCACCAGCTCTGCCACCAGCTCTGTGTGACTCCCAACACACACACAAACAAACACACACTGCATATGCAAACACACCTGCACACATACAAACACACACGTACACACATTCACACACACCACAAACACACACACCTGCACATGTACAAACATCCCTGATTACACACACACACACACACACACAATCACATATACATACATATCTGTACACACATATATACAAATATAAACACATACTTATTTTTTGTTAATAGTTTAAATACCAATCTCAGAATCATTATAAACTTTATAAAGTGTGTCCTGGTTAGTGTTTGTCAACTTGATATAAGCAAGAACTATCTGGGAAAAGGATTCCCAATTGAGAAAATGCCTCCATCAGATTGGACTATAGCCAAGTCAGTTGGACAATTTCTTAATAAATAATTGGCGCAAGAAGACCCAGTCCACCTATAACACCCCAGGAGAGATGGTTCTAGGCATTATAACAAAGCAAGCTGAGCAAGTGATGAGGAGAGAGCCAGTGAGCAGCACTCCTCCATGAACTCTGTTCAGTGCCTGCCTCTAAGTTCCTGCCTTGAGTTCCTGCCCTGATTTCCCATAGTGATTAAAATATGACCCAAGAGTTGAAAGATGAAATAAACCCTTTCCTTCTTAAGTTACTTTTGATCATAGTGATTTATCACAGCAAAAGAGCCAGCCCTAAGTGCTAACATGTGAGTGATTTAGTTACAGAAATATTGAGTGTCTGACTTACCTTTACAGAAGGTAAATTAAGACTGTGTGCCCCATCTGGAGCCATGGGCTGTCACAGCAGCCCCCCCCCACCGGTCTGGTCCTGCCGCCATGCCAGCCCCCAATAACATGCCGAGACTCTGTATTTGATATAATTTTGTTGGTCAGTTACTATCATTGTTTATTGACTAGCTCTGTCTTAAATATTAACTCATTTTTATTAATTTAAGTATTTTTACGTGGTCTCATCTTACCGGCCAGAGGGGCTGGCATTCTACCTCTCCAGGCTCTCCATGTTGACTACTCCTTCCAATTTCCTCTTTCCTCCTTGTCTCCTAGCCCCGCCTATCTTGCTTTCCCATTGGCCCACAGTGCTTTATTCATTAACCAGTATGAGAAACATATTTACAGAATAACATCTCCCATCATCTCCTCTTTTCTGTCTAAAATAAAAGAAGGGTTTTAACCTTAACATAGCAAAATATACCATACAACAGTTATCAAATAAGAATCACAGTTAACAATTTTTAGTCCATAAACGTTTTGTAAGACTTAAAGAAAATATCATCTATCCTATCTTTGTGAGTCCAAAGTCCTATATGTAGTTATCTTTAATCCTAACTAAGGAAAACTATAACCATAACTATCTGTCTTCAACTCCTTCAAAGACCATAGAAGGATAATATATAAACTCTAGAAATGACAGAGACAACTAACTGCCTTTTTATTCTGTAAATATGTTTCTCATACTGGTTAATGAGTAAAGCCCTGTTGGACAATAGGAAAGAAAGATAGGAGGGACTAGGAAACTAGGAGGAAAGAGGAAGTAGTTGGGAGGAGTCAACATGGAGAGCCCAGAGAGGTAGCATGCCAGCCGCTCTGGCCGGTAAGATGAGCCACATGGAAATACTTAGAATAGTAGAAATGGGTTAATCATTAAGACAGAGCTAGCCGATAAACAATGATAATAACTGGCCAACAGCATTGTATCAAATACAGAATCTCTACATGTTATTGGGGGCTGGCATGGCGGTGAGACCAGACCGGCGGCGGGGGGGGGGGGAAACCTGCTCGTAACAATGGGCATGTCTTCCCTTCCATGGAGGAGAGGGTCAGGAACTAGAGGGGCCCCCCACATTTCTTCACTGAGACTCTGAACCTCCCCAAATGCACATCACTAGGGGCATCCACTATGAGTCAGAAAGGAGTGATCTCCAGGGAGAGTCTCAGTCACAGGGTGGTGTGAGAGCCTCAGGCTCTAGTGCCTGATCTGTGCCTGGCATGCTCTTCCCCTCATTCTCCTTCCTCCCCTTTCTTTCCTCCCTCCCCTTCCTCCTCTCCCTTTCACCCACCATTTTTATGGCTTCCTCTTCCTCAACCATTTTTTATCACATATGCATATAAATAAATGAACATACAATTACAATTTGCTGAGTATAGCCTGCATGTATATGAGTCTAGGACTAGGCACTTCATATTGGGAAATACTTAGGGAGCTCATCCCTGGGGAAGATGAATTCTTTCTCTCAGAAGTTATTGATTTCTGGAAGATCTTTACCTAGGAGTAAGACCCACAATATTACACACACACACACACACACACACACACACACACACACACACACATCCACAGTGGCATGACAACTACTGTCATTGTGCCTGTCTTCTTTAGGCATGTTGTAGAGATTTCATGGTGTAGCTTCCCTGTCATAGCTAGAATAAATAATCTCATAACAGACTTCCTGGGCCCCTGGCTCCTACATCCTTTCTCTGCCTCTCTTCTTCCATGTTCCCTGAGCCTTGGGTGCAGGAGTTGTGTTGTAGATGTGCCAATTACAGCTAGGCACTCAGTGGCCAGTTGTTCTGTATTTTGATCAGTTGTGGCTTTCTGTAATGGTCTCCTACTGGGAAAAGAAGATAATTTGATGGAATATGAGAGCTACATTTGTTTGTAATTGTAAGGGTAAGTATTTCAAAAGCAGTTAAAGATTATACTATACTGGTTTAGAAAAGTGGTAGTCATAGACTTTCTTCTGAGAGGCATGCTCTCCATAGGGACATGGAATGTCTAGGTTTACAGTATCCCTACTGTTAACGGCCTTGAGTCCAATTAGACAGTTGTTGGTTACTGCCAAGATGTGCCACTATTACACCTTTAGGGCTATCTTACCATGCTGATCATTGTATGGTTCATTGACATCACAGCTGGGTAGGGCTAGTGACTGCTTCCCCTCCTTAGGAAAGCATTTTGTATAGCTATTTCCAGTACAATGAAAGCTAGTCCTCAGATAGTAGGCCTTCAGGTCAATTCCAGCTCAAATCTTCTGAGTCCTATGTTCAAAATAGGTGGTATCTTTGGCAATAGAGACTCACCTTCAACTTCTGGGAAGCAATGAAGGGCAATGGCAATAGTCTTTATTGTTTGGGGGAGACTCTTAGACTCCCCTGACCAACAAGTTGAAAGGTTTCTCATGACTGGTAATGTGATTTTTGTTGGATAGATTATGGCTCTTGTAGGGAGCATTGTCACCACAAATTGTACAATGCAATTGAGCTATAATTACTGAAACACATGATATGACTAAGAATATAAACACCAAAAAAAAAAACCCAAACTACTGCAATCAAACATATTTTTCAATAATAAATTTAAATATTAATAGTTTCAACTTTCTAGTCAAAAGACATAGGTTTGGGCAATGGTGCTACATGTTTTTAATCTCAGCACTTAAGAGGCAGAGGCAGGAGGATCTCTGAGTTCAAGGCTAGCTTGTCTACAGAGTAAGTTCCAGGACAGAAGAGATGCTGTATCAAAAAACAAAAAACCAAACAAACAAAAAAGACACAACCTATCTGAGTGGATTAAGAAATAAAATCCATCCTTCTGTCTACAAGAAGCTCATCATATCTTTAAAGACAGGCACTACCCTGAGATGAAAAAATGGAAAACATTATTCCAAGTAAATTGGACTAGTAAGTAAACAGGCATTGCTCTCCTAATATCTAACAAAATAGGCTTCCAACTAAAATTAATCAAAAGAGATGTAGCTGAAACACTCCATTATAATCAAGGAAACAGTTAACCAGGAAGACATTACAATCCTAAACCTGTATTTACTAAATTCTGGTGCACATAAAAAGCCTACTAGGGAATTAAAGGCACATATCAACACCAGCCCAACAATAGTAGGTGATTTCCATACCCTACTTTCTCCAATAGAAAGATCATCTGAACTACAACAACAAAATGAAGAGAGAACCTCAGAGTTAAATATTATCATAATCTAATGGACCTAATAGATATTTAAAGAACATGCCACCCAAACACCAAAGAATATATATTATACTCAACAACACAGCACATGGCTGCCCTTGAGGACAGAGGAAGGCATTGGATACCCTGGTGCTGCCAATACAGGTGTTTGTGGCCTCCTGGTCTTCTGCCAAAGCAACAACCATTCTCAATAGCTGATCCAGCCGCAGCTACTTCTTTTAAACTATTTTTTGTGTTACCTTCTATACTTTGCTGACATATACTGAGATTTTTATATGTAGTTATTTCTTTCCCTTTGTGATTTTACAAGATGATACACGAACATCTGGAAGAATATGTCTGCATGTGCTAAGTGGGCAATAAATGTTAGCTGTTAGGCCATTCCTCACTGCTGCTTAGACAGGAAAGCAGGACCCTGGAAGGGCCTTATTCTTCTGCTTATGTTGTTCCTGGAGAAAGCCAAACACATCACCAAGCTAGCAAAGCATGGATGAGGAAGCAGTGGAGGCCAGCGTCCTCTGTGATTGTTGCTCAGGTTTGAGTATGTTTTCCACATAGCTTTTCCTCAGCAAACATCACCCTGAGGCTTGGCTCCAGAGCGACAGTGCTGAGGGGGTTGGGGGCAGGGCCAAGGGGAAGGCGGTTGGGGAAGAAACTCCACCTCTGTGAAAGAGTTAATGCTCCTCTAAGAGGGACAGCTTCCTTACTGTGGAAATGGTTTCCATTTTCTCTTTTCCCCATGAACTCGCTTGTCTTTCTGCTTTCCTGTCATATAGTCAGGTGTAGCATGTAGACCTCACCCTCAATGATGCTGCCACCCCATCTTCAATTTCTTCAATCCCTAAAGTAAAACACTAAAATAACCCTTCCTGTGAATTACTCAGTCTCAGGTATTTTGTTATAACAACAGAAAACAGACTAATACATTCAATTTTTCAAAAAAAACTTACGCTCAGGAGCCATCAGAAGAGATCACTCCCTGGGCTTGGCAGCCACAGCCTCTCTGAAATATGAAAACCATATAACTGAATCTAATGACCTCCACTACTCCCTGACAAAGAATCTGGATAAAGGCCAAACATGTTAGTGGTAGGACACAGGAAACTTTTAATGTCCAAATTTCTCTTTCGAACCCTGGATTGATGGCCTTGGGGAAATAAGAGAGCCCCCCCCACAATTCCATTTTAGATCCACCAGTGCCCCCTCTTTTAAAGGAAGCAGCATGTCTAAGGGAACAATGTAGAAAACATGACATTATCTAGTTTTTAGTGTTCTTACTATTAGCTGGTTAGTGACACGTGTATTTTGCATAGGATCTGGTTGTGGTAGACTGCATTTAATTCAGACGCTTGATGATTCCCCTCCTCCATCTGCTCAATCTCCCCAAAGAGAGAGGAGAGATTCATATGAATGCATGTCCAGAGGCAGATGGGTTCTTCTTAGGAGACCGAGGCTCCTGTAAGACCTTTGTCAGACCCTGGAATCTGGATGGTCAATAGTAACAGCAACAGCAATAATCCAGACATGGTGGCATGTGCATATAATCCCAGCACTTGAGAGGCCAAAGACAGAGGACTCTGAGTTCTGGGCCAGCCTGGGCTACATAGAGAACCTTTTTTGTTTTCATTTTTTTGTTTTTTGTTTGTTTGTCCTGGAACTAGTTCTGTAGATCAAGCAAGCCTCTAACTCACAGATATCCAACTGTCTCTGCCTCCTGAGTGCTGGGATAAAAGGTGTGTGCCACTACCTCACGTCAGGGAGAAGCTATCTTTAAAAAAAAAAAAATGAAACAAAACGGAATTCCAACTAAACCAGTGTAGTAACCTAGATGTTTCTTACTGCACCAATTTCCATATCTTTCTTTTAGTGGTGGTAAAGATAGAACACTATGGAATGCATGAGCAAGGGTAGACTCCCTTCATCCTACCACAGTACTGGGTAGCCCAAGTTCCAAGGTTAGGATCATTTCCAAGTAGACCAGTTGCCCCAGACATGTGTACCTTCCTCAGTGCAAGAATCCTCTTTAATATATCCTGGGCCCTATATACCCATCCACATAAGTCAAGCAGAAACCTCCTTCACTGACCCTGAAAAGCTTTCTAGATTCCAGAGCCATCATCCCCTGAAACTCCAGTGACTGCAAACCAAACATAACCAGAGGGAGGCTTGCTGTGCAACTCTGCTTTAGCACAGTTACATTGATATTTTGTCACTGTCTGTTTCTAACATGTTGCATTTTCGGTAGCAAAGTGGAGCAATTTAAGCTATTTCACAATTTCTTCTTTTAGAAAAAAAAAGCAAAAAAAAAAAAAATCTCACTTATGGTCCCACCCACCTTCCTTTTGGACTGAAGGTCCCTCACCCCACCCCTACCCACTGCTGCTGCTCTGAGATAAGGCTGAGGCATTTTCCCTGCCTTTCCCCAATCATGCATTATCATAAGAAAGTGCCAGGCATCCATCAACCCACAGCCCCTGATTTATGCTCAAAGTTTGGATTATCTATTCTGCTCCAAATCCCTTCAAACAGCCAACCTGATCAAAGAGAATCATATCCACCCGATAAAATTCGAATATAGCTCCATGAGACAGAGTGACAGGCAGGGTTTCTTATTTTGTGATCTCCAAACTGCCTCAGCCTCTTCATTTCTCCAGGAATTGTTCTCTGTCCACAGCAAAGGACAAAGCTGTGCAGCCTGGTTGTTCTCAAATCCTTTCCACTAGATTTTGGGGTGGGTTTTAAGTTTAGGCTCTGGAGAAGGAAAGAGCTGTTGTCCATCCATAATTCCCCGGGCACAGTATGAGAGAGCAGAGTCTGGTGCAGCCCTGGGCTAGTGGCGGGAGAAACATGATAGTGTATGGATTCCCCCCCCCCCTTACTTAATAACTAGCTGCTAACTTTGGAGGTGTGTGCCCTCCAGAAAGCTAGAAAAGGAAGGATAGTCTCCATGCTCAGTAACTATTGATGACATCTACCAAAAGCCAATCATACCATCCATTGTCTTAGCCAATATCTACTGCATGCCTGATGCACAAGGCTCTGTTGAAACAAAGACAGGTCACTGAAAGTTTAGGTGGTAAGGGAAAATAGACATATCTGAGCTATTAAATAACATCTAACAGATTTCTACTACAAGAGACCCATGAATCCAACCACACCCTCTTCCCAGCCCCTACATCAAATTTCTGAGGAGCTGGTGCTTTAAAATTTTAATATAGCTGTTGGTAGTATTGAGGTGGGGGTAACACTAATCCCAGGATCTAAGCAAAGCTCCAGTCAGTTCAGGTGCTGATGGAAAACAGATCCTGAGCAGGCAGGATGTCCACACCTAGCAAAGTAGGGCTAAGTAAGGCGCCAAGACACTGGCTAACGGTACAAGATGAAAACAAGTGTCTGTGAAGTCTTGCAGCACATCAAGTTTCTGTGTAAGGCTGCTATCTCACCTCAGGGATCTTACCAGCCTGAGCCAGGTGAAGACCGAGACAATAAATGAGCAGGCACAGGGCACAAGCCTGTAATCCCAGCCACTCAGAAGACAGGCAGGAGGATCTTAGCTTGCCTGTTTTGAAAGTAAAATGTATAGATTAAAGCTCATTTTATGATATGTCATTCCAAGAGTTTTGTTAAATGCGTTGAATCATGTATTCACTGCCCCCCCCCCACTGCATCATCACCATAAAGATTTTTTTTCCCTCATCCCTTTGTGGTCCAAATTGCTCTTCTCCAAACTTGTGGCCACCACCTATCTGTTTTACATTTTTATAGATTTGCCTTTTCCATAATGTCATTGACAGTGAAGCAGGGAAGGTATAGACTCTTAATGCTGTCAATATAAACTCTTAATGTTAGCTAAACGCATTTAAAAGCCCCTTGTACTAACCACTCACTCAATATTTGTTTGTTTCTTTATGTGGATGACCCACAGTTAGTTTGCCCATCAAGCCTGTTAGGCATAGTGGTTCTTTCCAGATTTTAACGTTATAGACAAATTGCTTCAAATAGTCACATACAGGTTTTTGTGTAGGCGTGACTTTCAACATACCTAGATAAATATTTAGGGTGAGATTTCTGGGTTGAATGGCAGATGACTGTTAGAACAGTCAAACTATCTGCCTGTTTGGTTTATCCTTTTGCCAAATAGTCTTTTTTATTCTGCCCTGACCAAAATTCAATGTTAACAGAAGAACAGATAGAAATGTTCAGACTCTTAATGAATAATCCAGTTATCAATCCATAAAACCCAGGGAACAGATGAAGTTGAAGTAAGTCACTGAATGAATATATTCAACAAATGCAATAAATCTTTCTACATAGATAATACCCCTCAAAAGCAAGAGAGGATACAAGCAAGACAGACAATTCCATGAACAGAAAACCAGGAAAATCTATCAATTGATTCAATAACTGTTTCCTAAACTAACCACTGAAAGCTCTGTTTATCTTGTTTCATTTGGGAAACAAAGAAGAAAATAGAAATGCTCAGTTAAAAAAAATAACGAAGACAGGAAGGAACACATAACAAACATAAAGACAAAATTCACAAAGCTATACAGAGAAAATGAAATTAAATATTGAATATTTTACATAAATCTATTCTGACATGCTTTTAAATGTAAGTAACATTCTGGTAAAATGAAAATTTTACTCACCATGAAATCCTAGCTTCTTTCCAAAGTCGTATAAGGGATTTTATTGATTTGTTATTTACTTTTGCTGTATGGGTGACTAAACCCAGGGCCTCCTGCATGCTAGTCAGGAGCAACTTTCCAGCCTAAGAAATGTGTTAAGTTCATTAACCCCTTCCTTTTAGAACAGCACCAACTCAATGGAGTTTATGAATGCCTTTTTCTTCAAAGTGTCAAGCATTAGAGCATTCATAGTCTAGTTAAATTCCCCAAAAGACATTGTGACTAAAATGATTGTGGCGCTTTTTTGGAGCTAGTACAAATCTGTTGCTGTTACTGCTCTGATCTGTTCACTTATAAAGCAAACACAGAAAGGCTTTCCATCCTCCCCCACACAAATACAGAGGTGAATATTCTGGGTTACACATCCTCAAATCTTCCCAAGGATACAATAGAAATTTATATGCCCACCATCAGGCAACTTGTATGTCCCTCAGAATTCCTGTGTTGCAAATGACTGTATTGGTTAGCATGCCATCACCAGAACAAGCACCTGAGATAATCAACTTCCATTTGCAAGGAGAAAAGATTAAATTGGCTTAGCATTTTGGAGGCTCCAGTTCATACCAGGTTGGTATGACGGTTGATCTTGGTTGTCAACTTGACTGCATTTGGAATCAAGTAGAACATAAGCTGCAGGACACACCTTCGAAAGTCTCTTAATTAGATTGCTTTCAGCAGGAAGACCCACCCTAAGTCTGGGTCTTAACTTGTGGGGGCAGCCTAGATAAGAGGGCATGGAAGAAGGGAAGTCCCTTTCTTTCACTTGCTTGCCCTCACTCTAGCCAATAAGTTCATCTATCCTGTTGCTTTAGCCAGAATTAAGTCCAACTTATTCAGGTTCCAACATAGACTGAAAACCAAAAGCTCTCCAGGAATTCCACTGGCCTCCAGCACCAGCCTCTAACTGTATACACATCCAGCCTCATGGACTGAGCAACTACTGAGCCTTTCCATTCTAAAATAGCCATTGTCTGCCGGACAACCTGTATTATATCCTGTAAGTAAACCTAATAAATCGTGGTGTGTGTGTGTGTGTGTGTGTGTGTGTGTGTGTGTGTGTGTGTGTGTGTCCATTCTGTCAGCCTCTTTCCTTTAAATACGATTTGTTCACAATGCTTTTATGTAGGTGGCAAGTCAACATGTCACAGAGAGAGCACAAGATAGGGCTCACAGTTAAGAAGTAAAACAGAGTGGTGAGATTCCCATAATAAAAATGCCCTCAGTGGCCCAAAGACCTATTACTATGTTCCATCTGTTAAAGTGTACAGCATGTCCCAGTGGTAGCAAGCTAGAGACCAGGCCTTTAACCCATGGGCTTTGGGGTGACCTTTCAGATCCAAACTCTAGTACTCACTCACATGACTTTAGAGAGACGCCCCTCACCAGATGCTTGATGGTAATGCCTCAGGCTTCCCAGCCCCAAGAACTGTGAAAGAATACATTCCTGTTCTTTGACATTACCAGCTTCAGGTAATTTTTTTTAATGTTACCAGCTTCAGGTATTTTCTACAGCAGCCTACACAGACTAAGATGCAAGGTTGTTGCCAATTTTAGTGGAATGAACTATCCCATTATTAGAGAAAACACTGCCTGTTTCCTGTCTACAGAGGAAGAAGCAGTTTGGTAAAATACAAGGCAAGTGATTCTTCCTGTTTCTGGGTTTTGAGACAATGTTTCATATACCCCAAGCTGGCCTCCTGCAAGTCTGACCCTACCTCTTCCTCCCAAGAGCTGGGACCATGGGCCTACACTGCCACATGCAGCGTGGCCACTGAGGGCATTTTTATTGTGGGAATCTCACCACTCTGTTTTACTTCTTAACTGTGAGCCCTATCTTGTGCTCTCTCTGTGACATGTTGACTTGCCACCTACCTAAAAGCACTGTGAACAAATCATATTTAAAGGAAAGAGGCTGACAGAATGGACACACACACACACACACACACACACACACACACACACACACACACACACACGGTTTATTAGGTTTACTTACAGGATATAATACAGGTTGTCCAACAGACAATGGCTATTTTATAAGAAGTCTTCTGAATGTGATGCATGGCTTGCAAGATGACTCTACAGTAGAGAGCTTGCTGCTCAAGTCTGATAGCCTGAGTGCGAGTCTCCAAACTCATGTAAAGGTGGAAAAAAGAACATACCCACAGCCGTCCTCTGACTTTCACATGTGTGCCTCCTCATGGCTCCTCCACATCACACACACTCACTGGACACCAATGAATAAAATCTTAAAATGTAAATGTACAAATGGTGATGAACTCGTGAAGCTTCGTGCTGAGGCCACATTTATTTTCTGGGGACACCCTGACTGTGCTGCCACTAAATCAGAAGATGGCACGTGCCTGCCATCACCTCTATTTTATCACTTTGGAAGTGATGGGAAATATAATAAGACAAGAAGGGAAATAAATCTGGAGTGAAAAACCTTATAAAACCTTATTGTTTGATAGCATCCATTGCTGCAAAGGTTCAGGAGAGCTGTATACTAATAGTGGGCAATGGACCAAATTTGGCATATGCTCTCAGAAGTGTGTGTGTGTGTGTGTGTGAGAGAGAGAGGGGGGTGGGGGAGAGAGGGAGAGAGAGACAGAGAGAGACAGAGAAAGACAGAGAGAGGGAGAGACACAGAGAGAGAGGGAGAAAGACAGACAGACAGAAGACAGGTCAGCTATATACACTCACATATAAAGACAGACAAAGAGGGATAAGCTACACACAAATACATATATATGTATATGTACACATATATACATATATATGTATGATTGATAGATTAGATAGACAGACAGACAGGAAGATAGATTAGATAGATGAGTGAGCAATGCTGCATAATGACATTGCAGTCAAAGATAAACACCATACACAGTGGACCTACAACACTGGAGACAACACATTCCCTCCACTTAGTGACATTGGAGCCATCATAAAGTGGGAGTGATGTGGATGGCAGTGAGCCTACTGAAATGTATGAATGCCGACCACAAACAATTATACGAGGTACTTAATTCTTAATGATAGCAGAGGGCTGCTGCTGCTGCTTGGAGTATCTATCTCACTCTGGTCTTTATCACTACTCTAGAATGCAGTCCTTCTCACTGAAAACATTTTCTGGAAGACAGTGATCTGTTACACCCATGTAGCCTCATACATCTTGTTTTTACCAAGGCTCTTGATTGTGTCAAAGGGCAGTGTCCAGTGATTGGCCTGTGTTATCCAGCTTTGTGTTAAGTGCCATCTAGAATGTTCACAATGTTTCCTAGTCATTAGGGGACACATGACTAGTCACTAGGGGACACATGGAGGGAGGGAAGAAAGGAAAGAAAGGGGGACAGAGGGAGAGAAAAAGGGAGGAGTCACTAAAGTGTAAAGTTCAAGCAACTGGAATCCTTACGCTGCTGTTTTTGAGATCTTCAAGGCTTGGAAAGGAACATGTCGTGCGTTCGCTCACTTTTGAGAATAAGCAAGAGGAAAAAAAATCAAGAGCAGAGTGTTAGGTGGTTCAGCTTGGCATGTCTGTGACACATCCGAATGAAGATGTCCAAAAGCCAATTGAAAACATCAGTCTCCAGTTGAGGAGAGCAGCTAGGATGAAGATATAAATTAAGAGATGTCAGCTCATAGATATGAAACCACAGGAATGAATGAAGTCACTTAGGGCTGAATATAACCAAAGAGGCCCCAGCCCCAAGCTGTAGAGTCTTATCCCCTTTAGCAAGGCACAGGAGGCAGAGGCATCCAAAGAAAAGGGGTGGGGCGGGAGGGGGGCAAAGAAAGGAATCCTGAGTCTTAGGAGCCAAGAGCAGTTCTTATCTCAGAGTGAAGAAAGTGATTAAATGAATGGAAGGTTATGGAGATGTTTCGTGAGACGGAGACAGAAAGAAACAGCCCGGGAGATTTGCTATGTAAATATTATCAGTGGCTTGACATTAAAACAAAACAAAACAAAAAACCAATGGAGTAGTGTGGTTAGATTCTAGGAGAATGGGAAACAGGACAACCACGTAAACTGCATCAGCCAGAAAAGTCCCCATGGTCCAAGGAGCTTTTTGTAAGACAGGGGCTTAAGTATTTTTAGGTGATAAATGGAATGAGCTGCTAGGGAGACAGATGATGGCTGAGGAGAGGGAAGGGGACAGCTTACAAAAGAAGGCTCCTAAATAGTCAAGAGGACCTCAGAGTAAGTGAACAGGGAGCAGGAAACAGCCTTGACTGGATATCAGTGCACCCCACAGAGGAGGCAATGGACCAAGCAGCTGGAGATACAGGTAGTTCAGTCAGGTGGTAGGTATAAGCAGGTGTCTTATTTATTTGTTTGCTTCCTTTCCCTAAGCAAAAGGAGAATGTGGGAGCCTGAGAGGGAAATATCAAAGTGCTATGTTGACATTTGGAAACCAGAATGGATGCGAGAGGTCCAGGGTCTGCTACCCATTGCGTAGTTAGGACTCTTCACTTACGAGGAACTGAGTTGGTGGTTTTCAAGAGAACAGGTGTGACATCATTTGTTCTTGGATGTACATGTAGGAATGTAAAGGTGCACTTCATTATGGAAATGGAGACTGTCTAAGGGTATGTCTAAGTCCCATAAAGAGTGGTACATTCTGTGTTTTCTACCTTCTACTTGGATTGGTTTCACATAAACATTTAAATACCATATTGTTGATGCCTGTGTACACCTCTCAATTTCATTTTATTTGTTTTGCTCTCTTAATAACCACTGTGGTGAAACCTGGATTGCCTTGGATACCCCAAGATGTCAAGAAAAGCCATAGACATAGAGTAGGACCAGTCCAAGAAAGGAAAATGTGATGTAGTCAACAAAGCTGGAAGGGTGCAACCATCCAAGCCTTTGATACCAGACATGGAGTATGGGATTTGAAGTTTGCCGTGCTGGATTTTGATCCAGTGTTTCCTCACTATGCCTCCTTTCATCCCTTTTTAAATGGTGATGTATATTCTGTGTCATTGTATATTGAAAGTATGTAATTTTCTTTTTGAGTCTCAGAAGAGATTGGATTTTGAACTTTTAAACAGTATTAAGACTGTGAGGCACTATGGAGACTTTTGAAGTTGGATCAAATGCATTTTTTTTTTTGCACTAGAATATAGCTATGAGCCTATGGGGCCGAAGAGTAGAATGTGATGGATTGAATGAGAATAGCCCCATAGGTTCCTGGTTGAATGCTTATTTCACAGTTGGTACACTGTTTGGGAAGGATTAGGAGGT
Organism: Cricetiscus sungorus; assembly: GCA_030556225.1. Taxonomy (NCBI): domain Eukaryota; kingdom Metazoa; phylum Chordata; class Mammalia; order Rodentia; family Cricetidae; genus Cricetiscus; species Cricetiscus sungorus. Next base: position 42,612,089 of record JANBXA010000069.1, on the reverse strand, counting down.
GTGGTCTTGTTGGAGGAGGTGTGTCTGCAGTAGGCTTGGAGGCTTTAAAGGTCCACATAACTCCTAGTTATTTCTCTCTGCCTCATCCTTGTGGATCAGATGTGAGCTCTCAGCTGCTGCTCCTGTGCATGCCTGCCTGCATGCCTGCTGCCATGCTCCCGCCATGATGGCATGGACTCACTATCTGAAACCGTCAACAAGCCTCTAGTTAAATATTTTCTTTTATAAGTTGCTTTGGTTATGGTGTCTCTACACAGCAATAGAAAAATATTGAACTCCTTAATTTTACTGAAGGAACAGAGAACTGGCATTGTCTTTCAGAATGTTGATGGTTTAAGCATTGTCCTTGCCACTTTCAACTGTTTTTTATTGCTTTATGTAATTATAATACACAACTCAAGCAAGAGAGCACCTAATCACCATTTATAGCAGTACTCCAAATTCCAGCTTCCAAGTTACAGGCTTTAAAATAAACTGTTGACATTAATATCATGGGTAGGAGATCTCTATATATGGAAATTTAGTTAAGTCCAATTTCCCACTACATTGTGGCTCTGGATCCTTCCTAGTGCATTATCTTCATGATCTGTAGGACTAGTGTCCCCTTTCCTATGTGTGCAGATGGTCCAGACGGACCTGGGCTCTGGATACCCGAGGTTAGGTAAGATTTCTCTTCATAGCTTTCCTGTAGCCAGAAAAAGAAAAAAAAATTACGAACTGGTGAACAATCTGAATTAATCTAAATATTATTAAGTATGCTTGCACTGAGCATCATCCTCTTCCATTCTAAAATGATCTGTTATATATGTTGTTTTCTATACCTTAAATACAAATACAAATTGTTCCCTTCTATGTTTCATGAATCTCAAATTGGTAATTTAGATTACAGTGTGAGAAGAGAGTGATAGTGAGTGTTGGACTTGGAGATTGTGTGTGTGTGTGTGTGTGTGTGTGTGTGTGTGTGTGTGTGTGTGTGTGTGTGTGTAAGCTTGGGCATGAAGGTAAAGGCACATGGTGAACCATAGGCTTCATGGTAAAAAGTTTTCCTCATAAGTCAATCTTGTCGCCTTCTAGACCTTGCTTTCTAAGTACTAGCTAGGCCTCAACGTTGCATGACTTTCCTGAGCAGATATGCAGACATGTCCATTCCGCCTACATAACACAATGACAGACCTCCCCTCACAAAAAAAGTCCTGCCCAAGTGCATCTTGGGAACCAGTGAGTTTATGGAGTTCCTCATAGGAGCACAGTTGCTTTAAGGACAGCCAAATCACTGAAAAATCTCACCTCAGCATGGCTGAGCACCCAGGAAAGCTGCATGAATGAAGGGCCCTGCACAGCCAGCCCACCACCTCCTATACCCTCAAGTGTCCCCAGGGCATGTGAAGCTAGGACGGGATCTCAGGTAAGAATGAGCTTTCTCTCCTCCTCTTCCACAAGGTAATATAGCAGTCTTATGTTATTACCACAACATCGATATCACTGTTGTTTTGCTTATTCTGTTCCCATGACTGCAGGCCAATGTATTCTGCAGGTCACCATAGCAACTCTGCTTCATTGTGACAGCTGGTCATGGTATGCCTGGAGGAAACAACTCTACCACAGCAGTTGGCAAGAATCAGGATTATTAGAGGTTATGAAAGGTATATGGGCAGAGGGATAAAGGAAAGTTGGATTTATCAGGGTGTGTTATTTGCAAATGTGGAAATGTTATACTGAACTCCATTAATGTGCATAGTTAATACATGTTAATAAAATAGTTATTAAAAAATTATTATGCTGGGCCTGGTAGTGAACATCTGTAATCCCAATATTTAGGAGACTGAAGAAATATACATCATTATAAATAATCCAGTGTTGGAAAGATTCAAGACAATTTTGAAAGAATCAGGTCCAGCAAGGAGCAAAGGAAAGATGAATTGCAAGATTTAAAAATTGCTCATGTTCCTTAAATTGAGTAAAACAAAAAAGTTAAATGAAAAGCATACACATACACACAAAATAAATCAGCGATATAGCCTTGCCTTTGCAGGGCCCATTACTCACAACCAATCAGAGCATGCATCCTCTGGATGCAAGAATGCACCCCATTCCTACAATCTTACCCAAGCGGGAATGCATGGGTTTGATGTTTCTCAAAGCTCAAGTCCAACACACAGTGAACCTTATCAAAGACACATGGCTGTGCATAGGCAGGGAGCTAGGAGGAGCTACTCCCTGTGGCGGGGTGGGGGTGGGGATGGGGGGAGCTTGGTGTGGGATCTCATATTGCACAATGGTCTCCATTGTGCTGAATCTGGTGTAAAATCCTTCAGACCAAGTGAGCAGGGTCTTTTGGTTTTCTTTTTGTTTCTTTTGATCATCAAAAACTAGGAAACAAATTATGAGCTTTAACATGGTTATAAGAGCCTCTAGGAGAAAATTTTGGGTGATGGAGTCAGTACTCCAAGAGCTGAATCATCTGGGGTCCTGGAGGATGCTCATCTGATCCCGGAGTAATCAGTGTTCTCTTCCCCCATGCCTCTCTGCATCTCAAAAGCTGGCCACACACAAGCAAGAGCAAAAAAAAAAAAAAAAAAGACAGGCCAAGATCCTGGTGAAAGCAGAACTGCTCTGGACATAGACATCTCTCTGCTCTCCAAGGGAAAGAAAAGGAGAGGGAGACAAGGCAAAGATTTTGCCAATGAAGTTAATGCACTAAGGAGGGGGGGACCCTGATCACCACCTAAGAACTAGTTATACCAGAATGGTATGCACAGCAGCATGCACAGTGATATACATAGTGACATTGGCAATGGCACACATAGCAGCATGCACAGTGCTATACGCAGTGGCATACACAATGAAGACCTGACTGTTAATAAGAGGCCCTGCATGTCCCTGTCATAGGGATGCACCTCCCAGCTCTCTGCCCATATGTAACTGTGTACAGATATATTGTTTAAATTTTCTATTTCATTATTTTATGCACATATGTGTTTGCCTGCATGCATGTCTATGTACCACATTCAAGCCTGTTGCCCAAAGAGACTGGAAGGGGATGTTGGATCCCACAGAGCTGGAGCTACAGACAGTTGTGGGTTACCATATGGGTGCTGAGAATCAAACCTGGATCCTCTTTAAGAGCAGCCAGGGCTCTGGACCGTGTCTCCAGCTTTAGATATACAGTTTTGATAAGGAGGGAAAGAAGGAGAGCTGTCATTAGTGTGTTGGCATTACCCGTATATATGATTTTGGTGACTTTCAAGTTATATCTTTGAAGGAATGCTAAGAAATGTTTCCCCACTTTGACCCTCTTTTTGAAAAGTCAACTTATAGAATATCTCAGGAGGTGGCTTGAATGCGATTATAATCTCATAAGGAAGAACCAGGAGCCACTCACTAAGTTTGCAGGAGGGGTTGTGGCATGTCTTCTGCTGTGGACAGGTAAGATTCCTGGAAGACTATGAATGTATGAAGGGCTGGGGAAAGAAAAGAGCATTAAGCAAATGTTACTGATTATGCTGGTATCCATGGTTTTCAGCAGGCAAGTAGCTTTAACCAGACTGCAGGGTAAGGGGCTTCTTTCTCTTCCTGTGTTCCCATAATCCCCATGTTTTGTTTTGCTTTTTAATCCTTCTCAGTATTAAATGTTACACTCTGCTTGTCTCAGGGTAGGTTTTCCCCCAAAGCAAAGTGTGTGACAAGGTAGTACATGTGGGTGGTGACCTGGCAAGAGGAAGAGAGAGGTCCAGGAAGAGGGGGAAAAAAGAACAGAAACACAGTAAGGATAGCAGGGGCAGGCTAATTACACCAAGACCTTCTAAACCATATATAATATTCTTCTAGAAATTCCCACTAACAAGATGGCTATTGGACCCTTTGTGTATATGCACCTACACAAAAGGTTGAGGGTATTTGTTGAGGTGTATTTGGGTTTCACCTGCACACACCTACCAAACTCCATCACACAGAAAAGGACTACTTATACTGATGTTTTTGTACTTGAGATCATGAAGATGAGTTTGCATAGATCCCTGTCTACTGCAACATGGCAGATATCAGAGCAGAGCTCTGGATACCTGTACTATCCCACCTAATTCTAGAGTTCGCCAGAGTACATCAATTGACACGCACCACCATAAATAAAATATTGGTTGTCTAGCCTGTTGCATTCTGGGTATTTCCTGACAGAGGCACTTATCTATTCAGTCATTTATTCCTTAGTTCTGCTCTGAGTATTAATCACATGCCTGATACTGTTTAAGGTACCAGGTGGTGGGGGGATTATAGCAAATTAGACATACACCCCCATCATGGAATGTCATAGACAAATGAAACATATTTTGTTATATATGTGTGTCTCCCTGGGATAAATCCAAGGGAGAAAGATAAAGCAGAGGGAGGGGGCTGTAAAGATGCTCCAGGAGGCAGGAAGATGAGCACAAGAGACCCGGCTTTTCATCAAGCTTGAATCTATTTAACTCAGAAAATCACCCCCATCTGGCTGCCTCTCAGAAAACCAATAAACTAGTTTATAGAAAAGTATAACTCTTTCTGTGTTGTCTCATTTCAAGATATTGCCTTGTATTCAGGCAGATTCTGCCCACAGGAATTGAGACAATCCCCAGTACAAATCCATGGTGCAGATGTTCCAGGGAGAGCCGAGAGCTTGGGTACAACCACATCTTCAGCCACCTGAGCAATTTCTTCCTTTTTTTTTCTCTTCAAATTAAGGATTTCAGCTTCATGTACAGTGCTTGTTTATTAAGGGCTACTGTGCCAATATAAAATATAAAAAATAATGAATCTTAATCAATTATCAGAGGAGACTTCAGCCTTCCATTCTGTTCTGAAGTCCAAGCTGGCTGCAGGTTTCAGTCCCCATGAAAGTCATAGTTTAGATGGAGCCATGCAGCCAACAAGGCTAACAAGAGTACATGATGTGAAAGCTGTGCTTCCTTCTAAAATGGCACTCACCAAAGTAGATACAAAGTATCACAATTGATTTTCACCAAAGAATTGAATTATAAGGAAAAGCTTGAAGAATAGGTAAACATTTGCAGAGTCAGGCTTGTGAGGATGGATTCTGCCACATGAAGAAATCAACCAGACCTGGGGTAGATGGACAGCAGGAAGGACAGCTGTCCAGTTGAGATGCTTTTTCACAAATGAATTGGATCCTACATGTGCCCCCCCCCCCCGCCCCACAGCCCAGCATCCAGAGTGCTGAGATTATAAGCACAGTCCTCCATGCTGGCATGAAGCTGGCTACGGTAAGGCTGGAGCTCACAGAGTGGCAACAGCAAAGCAGAGGAAACTGTTATCGATCATTTTATATGAAAAAGTAGGCAAATCATTTTGATAACTGATTAGATATAGAAAACAAAAGAGAGAGACACAGTGATCAGGATTGGAGCATTTCTAAGCCAGAGAAAAATACCTGTACAGTTTACAGGAATATGAAAAATGCATTGTGTATGAAGAAGGATGGTCTTACTTTCTAGACTCACTGCCCTTTGAACTTGAACTTCTACAGCACTAATGCTCATGCCACATTCTAAAGTGAATGCCTGGATTATTAAGTAATGCCATTGCCGTCAGAAGAAAATATTTGTTAGCCCTTTTTAAATTTATTTTATTTTATTTATTTATTATTTTATTTTTATTTATTTTGGGGGGATGATGAGTAACCTAGTCAACTTTATCCTAATATACAGACTATACAGACAAGGGGAGTGCCCCCTTTCTGGTCACTGTGACAATGTCTAGCAAAGCATATTAAGGGAGGGAAGGTTTTTCTCATGGTTTCAGAAGGTTTTCAATACATCGCGGTGGGCACAAAGAGATAGATCAGAACTGGGGTGGGCACAACTTTCAAAGGTCTGTCCCTTGTTATCTACTTCCACTAACAAGGCCCACCTCCGAAGGCTCCGTGACCTTCAGAATGGCTCTCAAGAAGGTGACCAAGCACTCAGAACTGAGCTGGGAGTTGGGGCTTCAGTTCAAACTGTAACAAAGCAATTCTATACTAATTCCTTCTAAGTCTGCATTTCCCAACCTGTGGGTCACACCCCCTTCAAGGTTAGCATATCAGATATTTACATTATGATTTACAACAGCAGCAACGTTACAGTTATGAAGTAACGATGAAATAATTTTATGGTTGGGGTCATCACATCATGAGAAATTGTATTAAACAGGCTCAGCTTTAGGAAGGTTGAGAACCACTGCACTAAGCCAAAGGCTGAACTCTCTAAGAATTCCTGTCTATTGAGTTAAAAATCAAAACAAACCATCTCATCTGGCTCTAATATCATTAGCTGGTAATTGTAAACATTAACTATATGCATTCAACAGATACATATGTGGTATGTTAAAATATTCAAATATAAAGCAAGCTATAAGAAGTTCCAAGTTCACCCTCAGAGAGAACATCACAAAACAGTATTTTCTGTATAGTAAAAGAGTGAATTCCTCGTTAGTGTGAGTTTTTAAGTAAGTCCTATTACCTGACTGCTGATGATGTTTCTTGCTGTGAAAATCTGGGAGGTGAAGAGCTGTTCACCACAAACATGCCTTATGCATGGGCACATGACAGATGACGCCAGCTTTCTACCAGGGAGCTGAATCTCCCCATCTGCTCCAGCTCTAATTTCTCGAAGGATCTAATGCTCTGAGTTTAATCAACTTCAACAATTTTCAGATTTCCAGCTTTCAAGTAGAAAAAGAAGGAAAACAAAAACAATATCATTAATGCTAATCCTTCCCAATCTTCATAGAAGGGTATTTAATTTTTAGTTTCTTTGTTTTTTTTGGGGGGGGGGTTGTTTTTGAGACAGGGTCATGGTGTGTAGCTCAGACTGGTCTTGAACTCATAGCAACCCTCCTCCCTTAGTCTCCAGAGTGCTCTGACTGTAGGTGTTCACCACCATGCCAATTTAGTTCCTGGACATTTCCTTATGTTATGTCTAACATGACCTAATCTGTCCAGACTTTGGCATGCTATAGTATCCATGTTTTAATGACTATCTGACCCATAGCTCAAGCTTTTAATTTCGTAAAAACAGACTTGTGGCTGGTGAAATGGGTCTGAAGTACCAAGCCTGATTACCTGAGTTCATGCCCTGCAACTAAATGGAAGGAGAAAACTGAGTCCTGGACATTGTCTTCTGACCTCCATATCTAAATAGTGGCACATGAATACAACACACAGCCACATACATACATACATATATACACACACACACAGGCACACACACACACAGGCACATACACACACATACACACAATAATTTTTCAAAAGAACTAATTTAGATTTAAAATAGCTGATATGAAGGATGCGCTGATTAAAAAAATAACAAATACTAATATGTCATTTTGTTGCGCGCCTACCTAGGCCAGCAAGGAAACACGCAACCACGACTCTTCTTCATGCAGTTTATTCAGGATCCTTGAACATCAGCTTCCTCTGCTTCTCCCATCAGCTTCTGTTTCTCCCATCAGCTTCCGCTGCTTCTCTCTTCTCTTATCAGCTTACGCCTCTCCCAGCCCCAGCAAGCCCTTAAATGTGCTCACAGCCCAATCAACTCATGCCACCTGGTGATCCGGGATAGGCCACAGAAGGAGGAAGTGCACCAGATCCATCAAGCACTTCCAAATAAGGCTTGTTTACAGCTAAGCTCGAACTACCTGGCATCCAGCCAGGCGCCATCTTGGGGCTGTGGCTTCCCACATCATTTGCTTAGGAATAAACACATATTAGTAGGATCACAGATAAAGGGGCAGGAAAGTCTATCTTCTTGGCTGCCTGCACCAAGCAGATGATCACTAGACAGCACTGACAATCTCGTGAAGTGGGTCTCCATTTTCATGAAGAGATAAACAAAACCATTGAGCAGGCATGTTCATCACAGATCTCAATCAATTAGGAAAACAGTCAGTGCAGCACATGGAATAAGTTTGGAGACTCTTTAGCAATGTTGATAAGAAAGGATTCATCTGATTAGAGACCCCAGGACTTCCTCACCCACCTCCTTCGAGTCATGGCCCTCAATGACCACATTACTGATGAGAGCTTCAAGGATTTTGATTAAAAAAAAAAAAGACCATTCAGAGAGATGTGGACAGATTTAAGTGATGCTTTTAGGAATTCTGACACACTAGAGATGAGCAAGAGTAAGTAGTTGCTTCTTCCCTGACTCTGCAGGGAGGAGAAGTGAGCTGAAGGGGAGTTTGCATCTCAGAGAGTACCCAAGCCATGCCCAAAAGAAGAGACACAGACATGAGTGTGGAAGGAGAAGGAAAATTGTTGCAGCATATATGATCACACTGTGTGAAAGGCACCTTCTGACTGGTTTAATAAAGAGCTGAATGACCAATAGCTAGGCAGGACAGGATAGGTGGGACTTCCAGAGAGGGAATAGGAACTCTGGGAGGAATTTGAGGCACTGAGAATTCACCAATGAGAAACAGAGAAGTCAGATATACAGTATGGAGGAGAGGTAATGAGCCAAGTGGCAGAATGTAGGTTAATATAAATGGGTTAATTTAAGTTATAAGGGCTAGTTGTGAATAAGCCTAAGCTAAGGCCAAGCTTTCATAATTAATAACAAATCTCTGTGTCATTTGGGGTCTGGCAGTCTAAAGAAACTCTGATTACAGAAAACAGGCTTATTTCTCTCCATCCTAATCTCCATCTGTGCCCTCCTTTGGCAAATCCCATCAGTCTCCTGACAATTAGGAAGTTGAGGCAATGCAGCCAGAGTTGGCAGGGTGTAGGGTTGGGGAAGGGGTGTAGATGGAGACATTCTAGTCCCAGATGCTGATGTCATGCCTTCTTTCACCTTACAAACCCCACATTCACAGAACAGAAAGTTTCCAAGAGAACGCACCACGGTGGTTTCTTATGCACATAAATACACCACAGAACTCATTCATCCTACTTGGTGTTGACTCAAAAATGATGCGAATTTGTGTTCCTACAAAGCCTGTGCATGGAAGTGGTGTTATTCAAACTTCCCAAGGTGAAAGGGCTACAAACCCAGATGACGATAGAGTTTCACTTATCAAGGGAAACAAATGAGCCACTGATCCACAGGAAACAAGTGAGTTGAACACATGTTACCTGAGTTACAAGAGCCAGACTCACAAGGCTACACTGTGTGAACCAACTCAAGACACCTGGGAGAGTCAGACGACTTAGCAATCAGACCAGTGGTTGCCAGCATCTGGGGTGAGGAGAAGGGCTGGCAACTAAAAAGCACAAGAGAATCGTGGGACAGGATGACACTTAGTCATACGGTAATTGTGATGGGCACTGCATGCATTTGCTAGAGTTCGTAAGATTACATGAGAAAAGAGGACTTTTACCAGACTTAAGACAATACCTCAATTAGCCCGATTTTACAACAAAACCAGTGTGGCCCCTCATCCAGTTACCAGCAGAGGCCCTGAATGCTACATCACTGGAGAAACAGAACAGGTCTCAGGAGCACAGTTTGTACTTCCTTCACCAGCAAGCTCTGAGCTCCACCACGGTCCTTCTCTCCTCCCTGGTGCTCCTGAGCTAGCAAAGGCTTCTTCAGGTGCTCTGAGTGGGGAAAGAAATCTTTTCTCATGACAGATCCCTGCCACAAAATTTAGGTTAGTAAGAAACACTTCCATATCGATTCAATATGTGCTTCTTATGAGAGGACCATTCAGCATGGAGGAGGGAGCTCCACAGGAACCAGAAGTACACACAGTCTTCAAAGTCCCACCCCTAGTGACTTTCTTCTGCCATCCAGACTCCACGTTCCCAAGCCTCTACGATCTTCAAATAGCTGTGAGGGAGCTTGAGGAACAAAGCTGTTGGGAACCTCTCCGGTCCACACCAGGACATTCTGTTTCCATGGTGCCAAGGTACCATATCTAGGGTGGTGTGTGCTGAACACCATCACTTGAATCCCTTTCTTCTTGGCGCCTTCAGTGAGTGCCCCACTGGCCCTCGCCAGTCTCTCTCTCTCTCCTCCTCTCCCTTGCTCTCTCCCCACCAGATGATATCCTCAGTCATTCTCACAGCAGTCTCCCTTAGTAGCATAGTCCTCTCCGGTTTCTGCTCCATCCCTCTGCTTCTTTGCAGGAAAACACGCTTTTCCAAAGTTCTCTCTCCACTTCTCATAAAACACAAATTATAAAATAATTGTGAAGAAAAATTCAAGAGGTAAAGAAAATGATACTATAAACAGGCTCAGTATTTTCAGTCCTTAGACTTAACAGATGTTAACACTTAGCTAAATTTTCTTAAAATTAAAAAAAAAAATCCTAAAACACAACCTATAAAGCTGAGTCCCACTTGGGCTTCCCAATCCTATTAGCCTCTCACTCACAATAACTTCTACTCAGAATTAGAGCTAGCGCATTCCCACGCACATAGCCACAGTTTTGTATTTTACTGTACATACTGTGTGTCTAATTCAGCTTGTCAACCAATGTACTGAGTTTTTTGTTTTATGTTGCTTTAATTTTGATCACCAAGCTTTTCACTTCTAAGATCTCCATATCTGCTGCATCTTCATGGTGACCATTTTCATTCCACTGTTAAATCTGTTTTCTCTGGTTAGGTGCATGGAGCATCTCTCTATCGAGTTGTCAGCTTTTTTCAGGTGTGTAATGACTTCTGATATATACATATGACCGTGGTGTGACTGTGGCATTTGTTACCCAGGGAGGGCTCACTGTCTATTCTCATGCAGGAAGGTTGTTTTTTGTCCCAGGAGATTAATCTACACACTAGATGCTTGCCATCCCAGAGAATCTTTAGGAGGTTATGCTGTGCTCACTACCTGTTCCAAAGTTCTGTGTACTAGGTGCAGGATGCTGAAGGGTCACCTCACCTGGCTGTTCCCTTCTACCACAAGATTCCTGTTTCTATAATATGGAACCCCCACATAAGCACTTTCTACTTACACAAAGTGAAATCATCTACTTTTTTTTTTCATCTACATTTTCAATAAAAAAATGTGGGTTATATTAAAAGAATACCTGCTTGTTGTGCTCTCCAGACTGTTATGAATGTGTGCAGGACCCTCTATCTACTGTGTATGTAGATTGAAGTATCTGGGGCAAAACAAAGTGTGTGTTCACTCGATCATCTTAAATCACAACTGTTTTTAAAGGGTGCCTCAGAACTCTCCCATTAAAGCTGAAAGGATTTTTTTTTCTACTGAATAATTTTAGTCTTTCGTGTGTGTGTGTGTGTGTGTGTGTGTGTGTGTGTGTGTGTGTGTGTGTGTGTGTGTAGGCTTGAGGATAACTTTAGATGCCATCCTCAGAAAGGTTCTCTATCTCCTTTGAGAAGGCAATCTCTTTGGCCTGCAGCTCCTCAATTAGGCTAGACTAGCTGGTCAGCAAACTCCATCAATCTAGCCCCTCCCTACCCATAATACACAAACATAGCACTAAGATTACAAGTGTATTGTGGTGATATCTTTCTTGCATAAATAAAGCCTGTCTGGGGGGTCAGAGAATGGAGCTTGCCACTAGCTAGCCATAGAGGTCTGAAGGTCTGTATGGACAGACAAAAAGTGACATAGCTGGGCAGAAACAGGATATAAGCAGGGACAAAAAGGAAATCTTTCTCTTCTCTGCTGAGACACTTAGGAGTAATGTGTGCCATGGCTTGCTCCTTCTCTCTGGTCTCTCAGCATTTCCCTCTATATCTGACTCTGGCCTTTTATTATCTAGACCAATTGAGAACTCATTTTACAGTGTATACCACCATAACCAGCTTTTAACGTAGTTTCAGGGCCAGCCAAGTGCTTTCTCCACGTATCCCTTTCTCTCCAGCATCCACAGTGAAATCAGGATGCTCCCAATAGCCACAGTGCTGTCTGTAGAAAGCACTGCCTCTAAATCCAGCTTGCTAGATTATGGAGAGACATCTCATTGAGGTTGCATGAGACAGAACCTCTGTTAAAAGGGTTTGTTCAAGAATTACATGAAGACATCATTCAAAAATACAGTGCATGAACTGAGTAGATCCTGATGGCACAGGCCTGTAATTATAGGATTTTGGAAGGTCAAGGCTTGATGGTCTACAGAGGAAATTTAAAGCCAGTCTGGGATCCTTGGTGAGACTCAGTCTCACAACAAAAGCAGACAATCCAGGGTGTAGCTAAATAGTACAACACTAACCTAACAGGTACCAGGCCCATGTTCAAATCTCAGCTTTTCAAAACAAAATAGCACGTGAACCGAAGGGCAGTGGGGGCTGCAGTGTGAGAGAGCTGTGGGCAAGGGCATTTTCTGTCCAGCTCTGCATCTAATGTGATTCTGGCTTTTAAAAATCCATTCAGTTTTCTTTCTTGCTCTCAGCCCAGGAGCAATTTAAATAACAAAGGCATCTTATTGAGTCCTGAAAGCAATTTATCCTTGAACTTGCCTCGGCTCAGCCCTGTGGTTGGACAGGAAAAGGTTCTTTGACAACTTGCCAATTTTCCTTTTGTCATTTATCTTATATTCCCGATAAGATTCGCATTGTTTGTAAACTGCCCATTTCGCCCACACTTTCAAATGACTAACATAGGCTTCCCTAATCCTCCCTGTATAAATGCCACTTCTCCTTCTTAATTTGCACTTGTTCTTTTTTGCTTCTTGATTAATTCTTCTCAACCTTCGTCAACCTCATTAGTATTTTCAAAGAGCCCAGTTTTTACAGTCACTTATCAACCACACACAGCTCCAACCTGAGCTGTGTTGTGATCTACCTGACTTGCTCTCAGCTCAGTATATACTTTGAGTAGTTTGGAAGCATCTCAAGCTTGAACTCATTTCCCTAGTTTGACTCTTTTAAAGCTACGCATTTCCCTGCGGTTACCACCTTGACCAAACCTCAGATTCTCATAGCTCTTCAAGATCCCCAGGAACCTTGCTTAATATTGATGATCATGTGCCAGGTCCTGGCTTAAACCTCAGTATTGCAAAACAAAACAGAGAGTCCATGAAATGAAGAGCAACAGGAGGATGCGGTATGAATAAGTCATAGGGAGCATGCTCTATGCAGCCTGTGACATCAATTTTGACTCTGACCTAATTTCTAACCCCTGTACTCTTGCTGCAAGTGTAGATTCCCATGTTTTCCACCCTTTGCTCTTCAGCCCTGAAGCTGAGGCAGAAAGGCAGAGGGGTCTTTCCTGCCCTCTTTCTCCTTTGTCTTTACGGCATTACACAGATAGCATCCTGCTGTTGACTTCACAGGATATCTGTTAGATCAGATCCCTGTCTTCCCAGCTCAGAGGTAGCCCCATCCCCTGTAGAGCAGTACCCAGAAATACACCTTGTTCTCATCAGCTGCCCTTACTGTGCTGAAACCCATGAATAGGTGTCTTTTTTTTCCCCTTCAGATTTCAATACTTAATATTCTAAGAATGAAATGACATCAGGGAAGTAATTGCTATAGTGTAAGATGTTGAAAGGGTGAATAATCAAACTCAGATGGATTTCTTGGACGGAAAATCAGTTTACAGTTCAAACATAGGGCCTGGGTGGAGATGTATAGCCAGGGAAGAAATTAAATCACATGAGAGTCAAGAGTGATGGTCAGAAACACACTGGACGGTGAGACAAAAAAACCAGAGAGTATGTGGCCAGCAAGACAGGATGATCAGAAGAAAGGGTCCATTACACCACTAAAGCATTCTCTTCACACGACTTGGTGGAAGAATAGAGGCTGAGAAATGTGCTCAGTTCAGTCTGCTGGCTCTGACTGTTTTCATACCATTACTGTTACTTTGTATAGCCTTAGAGATTTTACAATACATAACCCAAGGCCATATGAATGTGAGTGGATAACAACATTGTGAATGAAAGTCTCTCAAGTGCATGAGAGGACAGTCACCAGCCACTTGAATAAGCAGCTGTAAATCAAGAGTCAGAAAACTCTCTACCTTAGTGAGACTCAACCCTTTGCTCCTTGTTTTCCTAGAAGCTCAACTCAAGCCCCTCGTTCCTGCATGTTGCTGCTTCAATCCAGAGGTGGAAGCTAGTCTCTTTACCTTTAATCTCCATTGGAACTAATGGCTTGCTTACCCAGCAGACAGATGCTGGTAGGTAACAACAGTGGTGTCTGTGATTGCTGAGATTGGGGCAAAGAAATCTTGAAGTCATCACCAGTCATATGTTTATCTCATTCTAACAAGCCACCCGTCATGGTATAAGAAGCCTATGCCAATGGAACAGCCACGCATTGGTGTGTCCATCATCAATTGCAGCTGCAATCCATGGATCATTGCCACCCTTCAGGTAAGCCATCTTGGCCATTCAACTCAACTGAACCTTTCCTGAGCACAGCCTCATCCAATGCCTGTGTGGAACTGTGTGGTGTTCAACAGATACAAAGTGAGTTGAGCCCAGTGAGTGCACAGAGGAATGTGAAACAATGATTCATTTTTATAACATTGAGCTTTGAGGTAGCCTTTTATAGAGCAACACATGTTTAGAGCAATCCTCTGTGTGTGAACGACACAAAGAAATGTCCCCAGTGAGAGAAGCATATCTTCCTTCATTCATTAGACATAGATTGCCTTCTTCCGGGTTAAAGTTAAAGCTTGTTGAGTGGGAACTCTTATCCCACCAATACTTTCTTCTTCTTCTTCTCCTCCTCCTCCTCCTCTTCCTCCTCCTCCTCCTTTGGAGCCATTATTATACAGTATCTTTTACAAGTTCTTATTTGAAGATGGCCACAAGCCTGTTTTCTTCCCATTAGTCACTTCTTGGTAATTATGATTCTCGAGACTCTGATATTAGTCAGCTGCTGAATTTATTGGGCAACTTAATTGATAGTCAACACTGCAGGTGCTTATGAGCCATTCTTTATATTCTGTTGTAGGCTTATAAATGAGATAGAGTTCTGCTCCCAAGAATCCCTTCATTCAAGAAGAAAAAACAACTCAAAACAAAGATAGCACAGTTCGAGGAAGAATGTGTTGGGTGATTTTGCCAATTACTTATTGCTGCGGTGAAATTCCTGATTAAGAAGCTAGGTTTTTGTTGTTGCTGTTTTGTTTGAGGGGGGAATTGTTTTGTTTTGTTTTCTGGTTTGTTGGAGAATACAGTCTATCAAGTTGGGAAGTCATTGCAGCAAGAGCAGGGGGCCACTGGCCACATTACATACATAGTCAAGAAGCAAGACGTGAGCAGGATATGAGGTCAGATTATTACACCTCAAGACCCACCCTCAGTTACACACTTCCTCCAGCAAGGCTCCAACTCTTAGAGATTGCACAATTTTAAACAGCCCCACCAGCTGGGGACCAAGTGTTCAACCACATGAAGTCTCCTATAGGAGACTCTTCATTTTTAAACCACAATACTCTATTCCTGGCCCCTACACACTCATGGCAGACCATCTGCTGATACAAAATGTGCTTGTTTTAACTTCAAAAGTCTCCATAATCTTTAAAAGTGTTAAAACTGTTCAGAACTCCCAAGTCTCTTCTGAGGCTCAATGAGATCTTTCAATTATGAATCTTGTTTAACAATGACATACACATTACACACTTAAACATTCAACAGCACAAAATAAATATTCCTTCTTAAAAGGGAGTCATCTTAGAAAGGAAAGGTTGAACCAAATCAAGACTTAAACCCAATAGTGCTAATAGCAAATCCTGAAACTCAATGTCTATCATCTGGGACTCGTGGTAGAATCATCTGCATTTCAAATGGATTAGCCAGACCTGTTCCTCAAGCTCAGAGACCCATGGCGGACACAGCCTCCTCCATAAGCCAGCTCCAATTTATTTATGCAGTTTGCTACAACAGACATCCCATAGTTAGAGCATCTCCAACATCCTGGGGTCTCCATTCCAACTTGAACTTCATTTTCACAGCTTCCTGTAATCAACTTCACAGGACTTCCTTGCAGCAGAGACTCCCACACATTTCCTGGCCTCAAAGACACACTGGAACCACAACATGAGACCCCATGATCCTGTCAATCTTGCATTGTTCATGCCCACAAATTAGTATTGCATGGACAACATTGCTAAGTTAGGATGCTAACTTAGGATGGAGTCTGGAT
Source organism: Cricetiscus sungorus (assembly GCA_030556225.1). NCBI lineage: Eukaryota > Metazoa > Chordata > Mammalia > Rodentia > Cricetidae > Cricetiscus > Cricetiscus sungorus. The sequence goes on along the minus strand of JANBXA010000069.1, from coordinate 42,596,047 downwards.
GCCTGTGACCAGCCTCTTTGTACGAAGTCTGGGGAAAATCTTCCCTCATCAGCAGTTTATGAGATTCAGGGAACCACTTCAATAGCCATCTCAGCTGAGACTATCTCCTTCCCAGAGAATTTGCATTTTTAAAAGTTAGAGCCTTTGGGGTTTTACCTGCAGGACATTATTCTATTGTCCCAATAAAGAAGGGTGTTTCTCTTTACTCTAGCCTTTTTTTTTTTTTTTTTTTTTTTTTGCAAATTCTTTGGCTACAACTTTAAATTTATCCCCACTCTTTCCTTGACAGACTGCACATTTTCATATCTTTCTGCCCCACTTTTTAAAAAAATCACTCTAGACCTGAATAAGGATAGTTAAGAACTGTCCCATGACCTGATTACTCTCCTGACTTGCTGTTTTCTCCATCAACTACATTAATTCATAATTTTCAAATTTAACCTTTTCCAAGTGCTCAGGACATGGGCAGAACGTAATCAAATTGCTCCTCAGAATATGACTTGAACTGCCTTCGGGCCATCCTTGAAAGGGTCTGTTTTCCTCTGAAGCCTCATAAGATAGCCGTCTACTTTCCACATTTAGCTTGACCTTCTGGTCTTCCCAGATTATACCAGAACAACCCATTAAGGCCTGCACAGCATTTGGGGGCTTTTTCAGCCTAAATTTCCAAACTCTTCCACAACCCTCCCATTTCAGAAAAGCACAAGGAATACACATCCTGGTTTATCACAGCAGTGGCACCAATTCTGCCCGTCAGTTTCTTTTCTTGTTGCTATCACAAAATTCCTAACAAGAATCAAATTTGGGAAGGAGAAGTTTATTCTGGCTTGCAGTTCCAGAGGATACATTCCAGAGGATACAGGAGACTGGCTGGTCATACTGTATCCATTGTCAGGAAATGGACAATGATTAAGAAGGGAGGCAGTATGGTAAACCTCAAGGCTCACCTCTCATGATCCACCCGCTTAAGGTTTGCAATCTTCCAGACAACACTACCAGCTGGGAAACAAGTGTCCAAACACATGAGTGTAAGGAAGACATGTCGAGTTTACACCACAGCAGTGTTGTATTGGGCAAAATTCTCTAGAGGAACAGAATCAATTGACTGCACTCATAAGATATAAAAGTGGACCTATTGGCATGACTCAAATGATAGGGGTTGACTAAGTAATCCAACAACAGCCTTTTTTACATGCTGGAGAGGCAGAGTCTGGTTCCCAGCTTAGAAAGTAAATGACTCAGGAGTCCCAAAACAATGCTGAAAATTTAGCAGCTCCTTGTAGAGCTGTTGGCAATTGAGTCCATGTTGAAAAGTAAAAGAGACTTGAGTCAAACATCAGTGGGCAGCCAGGAAGCTCACAGGCCTATACACTGGTTACATTTCTCTACTGACCTTCATTCCAGGCACCAGCCTACTGGAAGGTGAAGACCCAGGGCAGAACTTTCTTTCTCTCCTTGACTCTGTCCACTGTCCCTTACACCTTGACATTCAGAAGCACGTCATCAGTCCTAAGCAACTCTTCTTAACAATCAAGCTGGCACTCAGGAGCAACCATCAGAAGCACCAGGCAGAGGAAGACAAAGTCAAATGAGGAAAAAGATAAATCACCCAGGAGACCTTTAAGGCTAGAAGAAAAGAGAGGCAAACCTAATTTATATTGTGGATCTTCTACTGGACACATTACTTCTTTGCAGTCTTATGGGTCTAGTAAAGCTGGCTCTGCCCCTTGCCTGAAGGGGAGTGGCCCTAGTATCCCAGACTGACCAGCCTAACTACCAATAGGACCCACATCTTGGGCCATGGGTTGGTCCACCCTAACATCTAACCCTGCTATGACATGCTAGAGTATGTGAAGGGACTGATCCTGCAGAACGATAACACAGGATCTCTATGGGGTAACAGCAGTATATCAGAGAGGAATTTTGTGAGGGTCTTGTGATGATGGTGCTCCAGAAGCCAGAGGATTTGAACATAGTGACTCATACCTGTTGTTCTTTTGCTGCAGCTATTGCCTAAGAAACACAAACACAAGACTCAGCGCCTGGGAGTTTATTGAGAGAGGGGAGAGAAAGGGGGTAGCTGATGGCCAACCAAAAGCGGGTGTGGGGGGAGCTAGGCGCGCTTGCTTTAAAAGGGGGGCTTGCGCATGCGTAACTGGTCCCCTGCGCAGCCAGGTAAAGCCTGAGGTAGTGATGACATTGCCATGGGCGTCCCACCCATCGTCAGAGGCGGAGTCAGGAGACTGCAGGCTCCCAACATTCCCACCTCTAACATTTTGTGGGTGGTGAATGATTTAACAAAAGGGTATACTGTGTGACACATTGAAGTACCCAATGCCACAGGATCATTGAAGAGGGGTTTGAGAGATGGGAGAGACAGAGGAGAAAGTTGGGTTTCTTTTTTGTTTAGTTTTTAACTAATTTGGAGGGAGGTTCTTTTGAGAAGCGTGCTACAGGGCTTAGGAATAGATATAGAGGAACAAGGAGGTGAGCAGGATAGGGGTGCATGATGTGAAAATCTGAAAGAATAAATAAAAATTATGTTTAAGATTAATGAATGAATGACATTTCAGGTGACAAAAAAATTTTTCTGGTGTATTGGATTTAGTGATGGGTTGCTATGTATAAACACAACAAAACAAAAGCAACAGAACCAAGTAAATACCCTAAATTTTAAGACATAGAACATTTCATGCTTAAAGAGCACGGTCAAGAAGGAAAAAAAAACATTACAGAATGGGAGAGAATATTTACAAATAATACAGATATATATATATACATATATATATATATATATATATGTGTGTGTGTTTGTGTATGTGTGTGTATGTATGTGTGTGTGTGTGTTAAATATCTATGTGTAAAATTTATAAAGGACTTTTTAAATACTTAGTAATGAAATAATTATGCGACCATAGGGAAAAAATGGCAGACCACCAGACAGACTTTTATTCCAAGAAGATAGACAAATGGCACACAAACACATGAAGACATTCTCAACATCATTAATATTCTTGAAAATTCAAATGAAAACTTAAAGCACATTATAATCAAAAAGTAGGATGGCAGCCTGGGATCAGGGGCAGAGCAGTTACCTGTTCTTCTCAGGTTCCTGCTTCAATCTCTAGTGTCATGAAATGAGAGGTAGCATGCTAACAAATATTGGCAAAGTATCTACACTTGGACTGGAGTACTTCATTAAAATGTTAAAGAATTTTTAAACAGATGCTCAAGTAACTCAATGATACAACACAGCAGTTCTACTCTTGGGAATATATTATTATAAATAATTTCAAACAGATATGTATATGAATGCTCATGGCAACACTTGCCATGTATCATTTAGTGGAATCAATCAACCAGAGTGTTCATCATCTAATGAATGGGAAACAAAATGGGGCCTATTTATACAGTGAAACATTTTCCAGTTACACAAATGAATGAAGTAAGATTACATCCGACAGTATGGATATACCTTGAAAGCATTACCCAAGGTGGGAAAAGTCAATCAGAAGGGCATTTGTCAAGTAATTCTGTTCATATGAACTGTGCAGACTTGCAAGTCTACAGAGGTAGGTCCGTGGATTCCTACAGGTGGGAGGGTGAAGAGTTGAGAAATGAAGGAATTCTGGTGTTTCTTTCTGAGGTGATAAAATCAATATGTAACTGGCCATCATGTTAACTGTAAAACACACTGAATTTTACACTTTAGGTGGGTGGATACAAGATGGTACCCAAGCCTAACACGTGGAGGTAGACAGCAGAAATTGGTGGGGCATAAGAAATCCGCGTAGAATCCAGCCTGGGTCATGTTGCAGACAGGATGCTGGTATTGTTAGGTGAAAGTTAGAAATTCACCTTAAGTAAAACTGTAGGAGCTACCCTTGCATCTCAGGGACCAAAGTGACCACATTAACCTTACTGAGAAAGCAACTCCGGTAGGCAAGATTTCTGTAGCATGTGGTTTTACAAGTGCGGAGACCCACTGATTCTAGGTCCCTATGAGGAAGATGAACACAAGAGCTGGAGTGTTTGGTGGAGGAGGCTCCTCACCTCATTGTAGAAAGGAAGGAGAGATGAGGGAGACCAAGGACTAGGTAAAGCCTTCAAGGCAATGCAGGGGCCTGCTTCTGAGGCTAGCTTCTCAATCCTTATGTTCCCCCCAGCCTCTCAAAACAGCATCCCAACTGGAAAGTATCCAACCAATGAGCCTTTGGGTGACATTTTACAACCAAACCATAGCCCAAAGTCATTATCGATCTGGTCTAGGATTACAACAGCAAGGGCGGATCGTAGGGAAGAGGAAAGATGAAGGTGAACTAACAGAAAGAGTGGGAATGTAGGTTTGCACATGGAGTCCCGCCACCCCCCCACTCCCCACCCACCCCCACCCTTACCCCCCATCCTCCAACCCCCCACCTCCTGCCAAACACTCTATGTGCGTTCTGTGAAGTGAGCCCAGGCATACTGACTTCATGCTGGCACAGTTGTGTTATATACTTTGAAAGTGAGCAAGAGATGAGAGAGATTGGCATTCATTGAATGGTATGTATCAGCCACTCTCACAAGTTCAATTAGCATGCACATTGTCTTACTTTTTTCAGAACAACCCTGAGGAGTCCAACTACTTTGGTTATCCCCAGAATCTGAAACCAGATCTCATTGGTAATCATGATGCCTGTGCTCTTTGTTATCAAGTATAAATGCGACAACACAGGAGAGACAAACCTACCATTTAGCAATTCATAGGTACTCAACAAATGCTATTTTTCCTCTATGCCTTTAGCAACCTGTCCTCCATTGTTGCTGAACCTTGCAAGAATGCCAGAATTTGCATTTACTAGCCAGGCACACCCAGTTCTTTGGGGTCCTTGAGACTTCATGCAGTGGTTACTAGGGCATACACCACCCCACTCTGCTTCTCTCAAGCCTTCCCAGATCCCTTTAGGTCTCTTCTGTCCCTGTGGGATTTAATAATGACAAATGTGTCCTGGGTTTGAGGCTACGGTTAAGTGCTTGCTGGGAATTTGGTGGAGGCCCACACACGCACACCCATCTCATTTATAACTCACCCGGAATGGAAACTACTAAGAGCAAGCAGATTACCATCCCCCACCTCCCCCTCCAACTGATCCCAAATACAATAGGAAAAACTGCAGGAGGCTCATTTCTGTGAGTTTTTACAACAGTAAATTGTAGCTCATCAGAGCCAATTCCTCAAGTCATTTGCTTTAATCTAAACCAGGATTTCTCATCTCTCCTTTTATGATACCACTTCAGGGTTGCATGAGAGGTTGAGCAATGTGTCCATATGTTATCATTCTAATGAAAACAATCAGAGCCTGGAGGTTATTAATCACCTGGCCTTATCATCCATTAAAGAGAAATCTTATTAACCAAAAACCAGATATTTTGTTCCTGAATTTCAGAGATAAAAACCCAAAGGAGATGAGAAGAAGTGAACTAAAATTCACTGCTCTGGAATTTTTAAAGTGAATGTAATCTTGTCAATGGCTTCTTTAATTAAGCATGTATATGGGGTTTGAAGTCAAATATTCAGGCATTGTTATTTCAGAGTTTTTCTCCTTATTTTATCATTCTCATGGTCTAAAGTCAATTCTGTAATTTCATAGAACCTGAAGTAGCTCAGACAGTTTTAAACAATGTTTAGGGGCCGGAGAGCGATTTCCGCAGTTAGGAGCACACACTACTCTTGCAAAGACATGAGTTCAGTTCCCAGCACCCATTCCTGGGATAGTACAACCACCAGTAACTCTTGCTCCAGACAAAGCCAAGGTCTTCTCTGGCCTCTGAAGGCACCTATATTCATATGCATACACAGAAACACATAGGCATATCTGAATATGAAATAAACATTTAAAAAAATATAGTGTAGTGCTCAGAGCCCCCTTTCTCCTGTGACCCTATTTCAGATGACCACAATGAAACCCACTGCGTAGTATTTTTAAAACACCTCATTGTGTTTAGAGTTGTACACCAAAAAGAAGATAAAGATGACACATATATGATGTAAAGACTCTGGTCAACTTCAAGCCTAAGAGATGACTTCTAAGCCATATTAGTGATTAAAGTGCTACTTTCCGAGGACAGGAACCTGAAAGGACAATGAGTGAATGTCACTTTAAGAAAACTTGATGGAGACAAGTGATCGGAGCACAGCCACAAGCACCGAGGGACTCCCCAGGCCCCTCATTCAACATCTCCTAAGAGAAAGGGACAAGGGCAGAAGAACTTTACACAGGGAATAATTTGGACACCTGCATGTTATCTTGTTTGTCTGTGGCTTTCACGTCACACATGTTGCATCTGACTCAGCATTTCTTCAAGTGATTTCTAGAAACGCATTTCTCCCAAATGTATTCTATAGAATATAAAGTGATAATCTGCAGACAAGAATGCAGCAACCACCCAAGTCAAAGGTTTTTTTTTTTTGTTTTTGTTTTTTAAATTTGTTTTTGCTTGTTCTTGGATTTTCCTCACACATGTCTGGAACTCTGAGAAGCTGGTCAGTAGAGAAAACTTTCAGCTTCTCTCAAACTTCGCCAAACTTCTGACAGAAGGATATTTTGTTCTTAACAGACTCTGTTAGGATTTCTTGAAGTACGAGTGTTCCACAGAGCACACCAACAGAGACACCCTTTAATTAAGCAGCATCTGAAGATTTAGGACATGTGCCCATATCCAGAAACCAGTTTGCATCTTGCAGTGGTGGCTTTATCTTCTGCAGAGCATCCCAGGGAGTCACTGAAATGACTCACGATAGATACCATGTAAACATTCACCAAACGGGATGAAATTCAAATTAATCAAGCTGTTTAAGTGGCTTAGACAACAACTGGCTGAGCCAGACTGCTCCAGGATGCATGTAAACCATGTTTGAGTTGGTGTCCTAGCTGTCATCTGATGAATAACTGCTTGGCCCCAGGTCTCTGAAATATCAGTGATCTTAACTACACGCTGGTTTGAAGTGTTGGGAACCCTGGGACCCTTGCCCTGGAGGTATGGGAAAATCTGCACAGAGTTTGAACACATTTGTCCCTTCTTCACACAGTACATTACATATTGCTGAAGAGCATGGCCTCACGCCATTCCACAGAGAGTGAAGCGTACACCAGCCAATGAGAAGCAGAGCTACATGAGAGCATCAGACAGGTGACAGAGATCCAAGGACTGTGTCCCAGCTCCCTGAGCAAGCTCACAGCTGGGAAGGGACAGGGTGGAAACTGAGTGGCCTCTAATCCCTTTTAACGTAGCCATACCAGAAGAAAGGAAGACTATCCAGAGAGAGAAAAAGGATGAAACGGGAGCAGGTCTTCTCTGGAGGCCACACACCTTTCCCTTCCACCTCAAATCTTTACCACCAGGGTGACCACGGGTTCTGTGATGCCATCAGCCTATCAGCTCCTAGTTTTGGTCACTGTGGCCACAATACTTGACAGAAACAGCTAACGAGAAGGGAAAGTCATTCTGTCTCACTGTTTCATCCTGGCAGGAAGGCTTGCTCATTCACAGCAGAAGTGTGTGATGACTGGCCATATCATAGTGGGCCAAGAAGCAGAAGTGGCAGGGAGTAGGTGCAGGGACAGCAAGCCCTAACCCTACTTCTATCTACCAGGAGCCACCTGCCAAAGTTTGAAGACCCTCCCAAAATAGTGTTGCCTGCTGTGGACTAAATATTTAAAACACAAACCTGGGGCTAGAGAGATTTGTTGCTGCTCTTCTGGAGGATCCCAGTTTGGTTCCCAACACCCTCAGGGTGGCTCATAACCTGACCTTTCTCTCTGAATTCACTATTTCCCCATTAATCTCTTCTCTTCGAAGAAGACAGAATGGATAATTCAAGCATAAATCAAATGTGTGCTAGTTAGCTTTTATTGTCAATTTAATGCAGCTTGCAGTTATTTGAAAAGGGTTTGCCCAGACCAGAATGGTCTGTGCTAATGTCTATAAAAATTTGTCTTGACTGATGATTGATGTAGGAAGGCTCAGCCCACAATGGGCAGCATCATCCCCTAGGCAGGTGGGCCTGGGCTACGGAAGAAGATAACTCTAGTTCTAGAGCACCTGGTGCTCTTTTCTGGCCTCTGAAGGTACCAGACACACACATAGTACACATACATACATACATACATACATACATACATACATACAGCACTCATACACATAAATTTAAAAAAATATAGCATAAAAAAAGAAAAAATTTATGGGACAACTTTTGAATTTAAATCACAATATTGGTCAATACATAAAGTACAGAAAACCCTTCCCGGGACAGAAGTAACACCCTAGAAGCTGGGAACATCAGTAATAAACCTAATGTGAACTAATTGAATAGTAGATGTTCCATGCAGAAATATTTTATGGTGGAGGAACTCGTGCTTTGGAAACAAGATAAAAGAAACTGGGAGGTGTCGCTGGTAATTATTTGACTTTTGGTGCTTTGAGGTTCATTTTAAATGAGATAATAAACATAGGCCTCACTGAAAAGGTGCTATCTAGAAAGGACTGGAAGAAGCAGAGAATACAAGGTCTATAGACTTAGGGGAGAATGTTCTGGACTTGAGGAACAGAGAATAAAATCCCTGAGTCAGAAGCATCGTACAGGCTGCAGGGTATGCCTCATACATGGACTCCAGCCTAAAGAGAGGGCACAAGATGGACCCCTCCATCAGCACCCGACCCTGACCACACTGGCAGCAATTCTCCAGGTGGAGGGACAAAGGGGATGTGGCTAGAGGCCTGAAACCCATGCATTAACCAACACCAGCAAACAGATGGAGGCAGGCAGGCTCTCAGCAAGAACCCCTGGCCTGGGCCCTGTGTGTGTGGTGTAAGAATCATCGAGGTCAGCAGCGAGGGGGCCAGCTGGTCTCCAAGGTGGCCCATAAGAGAACTGCTAGGCCCACTGGTAAACCTGAAGTATATGTGGCCTCCTGGTGAATTAGACAACCCACGCCTCTGCTCAAAATATGGGCTTAAAACACTCAGGACCTCTTCCCTGGAAGACAAGCCTCAAGAGTACTGAGTTTTACAAAGCCCAGTCAGGGAATGTAGCATGCCTCCAGGCATGGGCTGTCTGTCTGTCCACACCCTGTGGTATGTGGTGTGAGAATTCCATAAAAGGCTGTCTCCAGCCCACCACCAGCCTTCCCTTGGTAGTCTGATTCATGTCTCCCTCGTCTATGAAATGTTTTGCCTTAAAGTATGTAGGAATTTAACATATTCTGGAAGGGCCAGGGACTTTGCCTTTCAGTTCCTTTGGCTTTAAACAATTCCCTTAAGTAAGATACCCAAATATTGCATTTCCCTGTGTCTCACCCTTGGTGTTTTAATTCACAACGTGTCTCTGCTGCCGTGGTTTAATCTCGGAGTGACGCTGTTTCTAGTCCCGCCAGGCCTTCCCAGCTCTAACATACAGCTGCTAATAGCGTGTTGTCCACCTTTTCAAAGGCCCTCAAAAAAGCATCCAAGTTTTTTTGGCCAGAAACTGTGGTGAAAAGAAATGGAAAAGGAGGTCTTCTGATAAAGCATGTGAGCTGGGGAATGCTGAGTGAGCTAGATTTATAGACTGTGAGCATAGTCCTTGGGCCCCTGTACAGCCGGGGGTGAGGTCATCAGAAAGCAGGTGTGGGGCTCCCCAGCAGGTGTTTCCAGAGGAGGCTTTCAGCCTGTGCTCCCCTGCTCCCTAGAGCACAGGGGCACAGATGTCAGGCACCAACTCTCAGGGATGGTGTTAAATCAACACAAATGTTCTCCGAAAGGAAATTGCTAAGACTTAGAAATCCCTGTTCTGTGACTGGGAAACTTGTTTAAAGAAAACTGATGTGAATTGGAGGGTGCAGTCTGAGGTCTGAGGATTTTATAGAAATTGGAAGAATTCCTTAAACTACAAAGAATATGTTCCTTAAAGAGCATGGTTTTCATGTTCTTGCCTGCTCTAGGGTTCAGATATAAATGTGGGAAGGGACATAAAAGTCCAAAGAACTGCCAGTGCTCAGTTTTCGTCACTAGAACCAATCCCTAGAATGACTGATCTGTAAAGAAAAATGACCCATTTTGGCTCACAGTTTCTGAGGTTTCGGCTCAATTGGCCCTGTTGCTTGGGGCCTGGGGTAACGTGCAACTGTGCATGGAAGAACAAAGCCATATACCCCAGAGCAAGGGAGTAAAGAACAAAGAAAGAAAAACCGGGTTTCCATGCTCTCTTTCAAAGACCACCCCTGAAGGTTTCTGACACCTTCCATTAGCACCAAGTTTGGGTCAATCCTCTAATAAGTGCTCTTTGGGGGAAAATATACCAGATAGAAACAGAGACCAGTGGTACACAGAGAGACATGTCTGCCCAGCTCAATCCTGAATCTATAGGGCTTGGGATGGGTAACCCTACACCCCTGCTCCAACTTGGATCTATAACCCATAATCCAATCGGGTTTATCTTAAGTATGTGCAGAGATATTGGAAGTTTGTGTAACTTCTGTCAAGGTTGTTAGGCAATTGGAAGGGTTTACTTGGGTCCAGCTTTGGTATCGTGGGAGCCACCGTGACAACAAAGCCAACACATAGGACATGGAGAGGTAGAGACAGAGAGAAGACGACCATTCTGAGAGCACTGTGGGAGCTTCTCAGCCTGATTCACTATGATTTAGTACACCTGGACTTCCTCTCTTTGTACAAGACATCATTTGTCATGTCTCCATCAGATAAAAATGATTTGGTCACTCTAGGATGATAACACCAGGAGTTTATAGAAAGAATTCAACACAACTGGGATGGAGTTCTGGCCTTTTACCTGCTCATGGCATATTCAGCCAATCACTTTTTGAACAAAGCAAGTGTTCTCATTTATACAGCTAGTGGGTAGAGCAGGGTCAATTCTTAGTTCTCAGGTCCAGTGTCTTGTTATGAACTTAATGATCTTATAACATAGGGTCATCTTTAGAGTCATATAAATATAACTTCTCTGAAATTAATTGTCTGTCTATCCCATTCACTTTAAATTTGTTCATGTAGTAAACATATATAGCACTCAGCCTCATACATTTTAGTTGAAGCATCCTTGATCTGGTAAGAGAAAAGCAAGGATTCTACCTCTGAGATCCCACTAGAAGCAGCCACATCATCAAAAGAAACAGTATATTTGGAGACTGGAGACCATTCTGTTCCTTCATTGACAATCTCCTCATTCCTACACTCTCATCTTGCCTCAGCCTTCACAAGTGTTTGATACAAGTTGGGTCAAGAATCTCTACAGATGAGTACAATCGAGCTAAGTCAACTTCCTGTCAGCCTCTTGCTCAGCTTCTACACCTCCCCCCCAAAAAAAACCCTCTGTCAGGTAATTCCATTAACCACACACACACACACACACACACACACACACACACACACACACCCTTCTATAGCGGTAGGCTTCTGTGTGGGATTTTCACTGACATTTTATGCTACTGGGAGAAGTGGAGGTTTTCTTCAGTGATTTGACCTTTGGTAGACTGATGGATGACACAGCAGCTGAGGCCCTGACCCAAGACTAGCTGGCAACACAAACTGAACTGGATGGGGAAAGAAGCAAACATAGAAAGAAATAATTGTAAACTGGATGGGAATGGATAAAGGTGGTGCAAGCATTCTGACTGCTCAGATGGGATGGACAGAGATTCTGCCACTTGGGAGCCAAAAAAATACTGGGTGTTCTAGCTCGGATGGAAAGGTATTCTGGCAATTGGGAGCCAAGGTCATAGGTCACAGTAAGCATAGCAGCTCACAGCTCTGCTTCAGGGAAAGGCTTCTCAATGTGACAGCTCTGCTCCAGCAGCAAAGGGTTTCCTCTGCGAAGTTGTTACAGTCCAGCTCTGGTACCCTCCCGAGAGCTGAGTGTAAGAACTCTGCTTTACTAGGGGAAGCTGCGAAAGGTGTTACAGCTCTTCTCTGCTCTGCTCCATCCAGGGTCATCGCTGCTCTGGCAAAAAAAAAAAAAAAAAAAAAAAAAAAGGTCTCATCCAAACCTCTTTCAAGAGATTTATGGGAAGGACATAATCCAGGAGAGTGGCTGTCCTCTGCCAGGGTGGCAGAGTACAGCTGGGCAGCCTGAACAGCCGCAAGCTGAACAGACATGGGGTTTATGTAGGACTTTTTAGGAGGTGGAGTTTCTTCGTGGAGATTTGGTGTGTATTGGGCAGGGCGGGGGTGGTGGGGGGTGGGGGGTGTAATTGGTCAGATTTCAATCCTTGAGCTCAGATTGGCTAGATCGCCTGCTCAGAGACTGGTTAGTTTTCTGCCCGGGTTTAGGAACAGATTTGGTTCTGGTTTCAGGACTAAAGTGTGTTTCTTTCGCTGGTCCTTTTTGGCCTTTGGGCTCTAATTTTAGGGCCAGGGTGTATGTATTTCTTTCACTGGCTCTGATTCTAGGGACAAAGTGTGTTTCTGTGGCACTGGTTTCAGGGTCAGGGTGCGTTTCTTTGGTTCTGGTTGCAGGGCCAAAGTGTGTTTCTTTGGCTGTGCTTGGGGTGTGTTTCTTTACTTGGTCCTTTTTTACTTACAGGTGGTAAGTGGGGTAGCTGGGAGTGGTAAATATGCTCAAAATATTTTATGACTTTCTCAAAGAATTAATTAAAATGTTCCCAAATTAAAAAAAAAAAAAAGCTACTTTGTCGACAGCTATGTGTTTCTTTACCCTCTGCCTCTAACCCTAGAGCCCTAGAAATATATCCTTATTAGATTAGTGGCAGCTAAATGTCTCAGGCCTAACAGAATTAGTCTAATAGGAATTGTTCACAGGCAATTTGTGAAATGAAAGGATCTAACATTGCAGCCCTTGCAATTAGACAGCAGGAGAGAGAGAGCCTGGCATTTGTTTTCATAACAAAAATTAATTCCTCTTAATGCCCTCACAGGAGGAACTAAACAAGGCTACAGACTCACAATAAATGTGGACTCACCTCCCTGGACGGCCCTTTCCTCCCTATACATCAGAGATAACAAAATTTGCCACGTTTCTACTCTCAGCTCTGAATGGAGGTGGAACAGAGGGCAGGGAATAAATGACCGGTCTAAAGTTAATGCATTGATTTGTGGGCCTTTCAGATATGGTATGGACAGGGTAAAAAAGGGGTTAATTTAATTTTGTACTAAGTGTTTTCAAGATGGCCACTGGAAATGCTGATGGTCACAGAGGTAAAAATTCAGCAATGCTGAAAAATCTACCCTTAAGCCAAAGAAAGAAAGAAGTCCATTGGAGTTACATCTGCAGAGAGAAGGTGCCCTGTGCACTATTATAAAGTATCTCCTACTCGGTAACCTCTCAAGATGTGGCTATTCCCACCATTCAGCTCATGGATTGCCACATCTGAACCCCCCATGTGAAGACAGAGAAGAGAGTAAGCCTATTCTGGGCAATTCTCAACCCATTCCTCAGTTCCCCATCTTCACCCTGCCTTAATCTGATGAATAGTCCTTGTCACTTTAAAGTTTATCCTGAAGAGGTTGTCCAAATCCCAGGGAAGAAGACTTCCTCTTGACTGTATATTTTTACTCTCCACCCAAGCTGTGTCCTATAAGTTCATATCCAACTTATGAGACCAAAACCATAAATGAAGTCATCCAGCCAAATGCCACAGAATGACGTTCCAGTCAAAGATGAACTACAAGTAACAATAGTGAGTGGTCCCATAAGATTATGACATAGCCTAGGTCTGCAGGAGGCTATGCAATCTCAGTTTGTACAGGTACATTCTGTGGTTCAGACAACAATATTACGTTAGGATGCAGTTCTCAAAATGTCCAATGACTAAGCATCCAAAGAGGCAGCTTCCTATCCAGCTCATTGCTTTCCTTCAAAGTGCTGTTTCTCAAGCTTCAGCAATACCCCAATCCCCTGGGGGTTCAGAGATCCTCAAAGCACAGACTCTTGAGCTCTACCCAAGAGTTTCTGAGTCTGTAAATGGGAGTGAGCCAGAATTTGCTCTCCCGGTGAGTTGCAAGGTGACAGCGATGCTATGACTGCCAGGGCTCACACCATGAGGCTCTGCTCTCCTGTTTTCCATTCACCTCTCTCTTCCTAGATCTATGGGATAGAGAAACCTACTTCTTCACAGCTTCATGACAAGCCAAACTCTGTGACCACACACTGGGAAACATCAATCATTACAGGCCAGAAAAGGCAAAAAATGTTATCTGTTCCCCCACCAGGTGCTTACAGCTATTCAGATGCCTGAGGCTATACAAGCACTCTCTGGGAACCTGGATTTTTACATGACTGTTATTAAAAAGCCTGGAACCAACACAGCAAGGAACACCCATTTGTCAGCAACAGCATCTCTTCCTGTGGTCGCAAATGGTTTCCAGTCCCGAGGAAAACCCAGGAGATATGTGGGAAGAAAAAAAAAGAAAAAGCCAAGTCTATAGTTACAGCCTCGGGCTATCCCCCAAATCAAATTGAAAAGAAAACTAAGGAAATATTTTGGCTTCTCTAGTCATTCCTGCATTCCTCTTTGGAATAGATGGATTTTTTTTTCTTATATTCTCCATTTTTAAATGTTTGCAAAGAAACAGTTCCATGAGGAATAAGAGAGGGTTCAAACACTTTTATTAAAATCTGAATGGATCATCACTTCTTTTTATAAAACAGACATCTCATTTTGACTTTTACTGGTGGCCCTTTTTTCCTTTTAAACATATTCCAAGGATCTAAAAATGAAGGCTGCTAATTTTCTTCAACTTCAGCAGAAGTATAGTAACAGAAACAAGGTTCCACTGAGCACTCAAATGCCAGTGCAACTTCTCCTAGCTGATACCCAGCTATCTAGAATGGCCACTGGCCTCTGCATCTTACAGCAATGTGAAGCTTTAGGACACCAGTGTGTCTGAACAAAAAAAGTCATGACTTGCAAATTGCAGGTCACTTTCCTGATTCCTGGGGGTGCAGATACAAACACACCCATGTGCTTACAACAGGGATTAAGGTCAAGGGACAAGAGGTGGCCCAGGCCTTTCCTCATTCTGCTTGCATGGACAATAGAAGGTGATGTCACAAAAATTATATTGCATAGAGAACTAAATAGCCGCCTTCACTGTGGTGGAAGGAGGCTATGGAGGCAGAAGTTTGAGGAAGATGGAGCTAATGTAAAAGCATCAAAGCCATTGCTTTATTTCAGGAACCACAAAAGTTATAAATACTCTAAAATTCATGGTGAAATTTCACACAAAGAAGGTTTATTTGACCATCGAAATGCACATCTTCATAGGAAAACAATGGAGGATCTTCTCTTGGAACATCTTGGAGCGATTGCTTCGGAATGCAGTAGATTGGATAATGTCTAGTCACTTTTACATAATTCTCTGTTCCAACCCCTAAGCCTTTACCATGTGGGGAAATGAAGGCTCACCAACCATCAAGGCTAGGATGTGAGGTTAGAGCCAACCATGGTCCACCTTAAAGCTCTGACCTAAGAAATGAAGCTTGTTTGAGTGTCTCTCCCCTCACCTCACCATCTCTCCCCTGGAATAATAATAATAATAATAATAATAATAATAATAATAATAATAATAATAATAATAAATGATTCTGGTGAAGAACATAAAGCAAGAGGAGACTTTACAAATGGACTCCAACTTTTATGGACTTACGACAAACATGTTCATTCAGTGCCTTACCTATCGAGTGTTTGGATCATATATATTCTTGCCAGAAGGATTCTGCTTCCCCTACACACTCATTTGTACCCACTGGAAATTGAATTTCTTCAAGAACTCTAGGCATTAAATAAGCAAATCCACAAAAATAGTAAGCCCAATGTTAATGAACAAGCTGCCTCCTCTCTTGACCTCTACCCTGCTTCTATAGTGTTTCTGCTGGTCAGCATCTGCCTTAACATCTGACACCAGACCCAAAGATGTAAAAAAAAAAAAAATGCTAGCTATGGGTGATGCTGTTTTCATTTTAAAAGTCTTGATGTTCCAAAGCCTTATTAGGTTATACCATATCATGTTTTATTAACTATATTCTTTATCATCACTGAGATACTACTGGAATGTACTGACAATCACATGATAAGATTACATAATTCTATCATTTAACACTGAGGACAGTAGTACACTTAGAAAGCATGGGCTGTCAGGATTCTCCTCTAATAGTTGATAAAGTCAAGGTTGGTTGAACACAGGTAATTATCTCAGGTCACCCAGTTAGTACTGAGCAGAGGACCAAGGCACGCATCAACGTCCAAAGTTAGTTTATTCTCCCAATCATGTCCATAACCGTTGGGATAAGATGAAGAAAGAAGAAAGCAATAACACAATTTCTTAAATAAAACCTCAAAATGTTTTGAGCACACTTTGGAAGGAAATGGATTGTCACAACACCAAAACATGTACTTAACACATAAAAGCACACAAGGGAAATAGTATATTCAAGACGTGTAAATAGAGCTTCTTTGGTGAGAGGGCTTATACCAAGTACGTAAACAGCTCTCTTGGTAAAACCTTACAGTTGGGTAGTGGTGCCTCAATGCACATGTTTAATCATGAACTCCAAACTCCTAGAATTAAGAGATTTGCTAAATAAATAAACTACCACCAAATTGATAATAATAAAAACAACTTTACAGTTAGCAAAATGCAATTAATCTTCAGGCTTACTTTTAAGGCACACTCATTTGTACCAATTAACTTCATTATTCTACTTGGACGATTTCTCCTATCTCTGTAGTCCAACTTTCTTTTAAGACTTGAGTCTGAACACTCTTTAGAGCCTTCTTTCTGGTTAAGATTGCAATCATTTGTCACTGGTGTTCAGACACGTCTTAACTACCCCGGTGTCAGGCATAAAAGAACACATTGCTCAGGAGCTTTCTCCAGGGCCCCGCAAAGCCAAGCACTATAAAATGGGTAGACATTAAAGATGCGAAGAAAACTCATAAAACAACACATAAAAATGTGTCTCGCCTCACTATTTATATGGAAAGACGGTGCTGTTCGATCATTCAAGTCAGAGACTATTCAAGAATTAAAGTTTCAATCAGAGCAGGAGTGGGGAGAGGTTTCTCTCTTTCTCTTTGACCCCCTTTTTTTGTTGTTGTAAAACTGCCAAAGTAAAAATCATGAGCTTTGCTGGCTTTCCCATTTGCTTTTTGCTCTCTCTGTCTCCCTGCTTCCTCTCCCTCTTCTCACCCCCCTCCTAGCACTCTCTCTCTCTCTCTCTCTCTCTCTCTCTGTGTGTATCTCTGTCTCTCTCTCTCTCTCTCTGTCTCTCTGTCTCTCTGTCTCTCTGTCTCTCTGTCTCTCTCTCTCTCTCTCTCACACACACACACACACACACACTCTAAGTGCAATTTGCTAGCTTATGGTGCATCTAGGAAAGAGAGAAGAAAGAAAGAAAAGACCACCTTTCCTAAGTCAGCTCTCCATCTCTTAGAGCAGACCTTTCTTTTTACTGACAAATTTAGGAGGAGGAATCATGAACAATGAATGCAGTTCCAGCTTCAAACTGTCCAAGGAGTGGTTCCCCTTTTGAAGTATGCATTGGATGCTTAGAACTCTATGCTGTCCAAGGTGTGGAGGCACTCTGCCCAGAAGCAGATGCTATGACCCTGACAGCAGTGAAACATGCAAGAAAGTAGATCCCAGATACAACCTTGTAATGTGAGTGCAAAGGAGTCAGATGCAACATTGGAGGAGGGAAGGGCATCGACGGTGAGCTTTGCTCTGCATTGGAGGATGCCCATTGTCTCCTGTATTTCATGCTGCATTTCCTGTCCATCAGACAGAGGTGATGATGATGAGAACCATGGCAATGATTCCTAGTCCTCCAGAGCAGATGCTGCCTGTGCCAGTGCCCCTTCCTTCATTTCTACATTTCTACACATGCAAGTCAGCTAGATTCCCATCATGAACACACCAATGTGCCATAGTAAGAGATGGCGAAACCTTTAACAGGTGGGGGCCCCAGGGAAATCACCAGGTTAGGTGTGGGCTCATGGAAGGGATTACTCTAGCTCCCCAGGCACCCCAGTCTCTCCAGCTTCCTGTCTCCCAACTTTGTAACACCAACCACATATGGTTCTCAGCCACAGGTCAATGAAATGGGTAATTCAAAGCTGACTGGTCAAAATTCATCCTACTCTCCACTCCCACAATCAAATTGGGAAAACTGTAGGAGCCTTTTGTGACATAGAATATTCTGGAAGCCATGAGGGTGTGGCCTCATAGTGATGTAGTCACAGACAGAAGGATGCACAGATCAAACAGTTTCCTGGTGTTACCTAACTTCTTCATTAAAAGTGATACTGCTGCTTCTCTGGCCTTGTTCATGTGAGCC
Organism: Cricetiscus sungorus; assembly: GCA_030556225.1. Classification (NCBI taxonomy): domain Eukaryota; kingdom Metazoa; phylum Chordata; class Mammalia; order Rodentia; family Cricetidae; genus Cricetiscus; species Cricetiscus sungorus. Next base: position 42,577,716 of record JANBXA010000069.1, on the reverse strand, counting down.
ACTAAATTTCTCTTCCCTCTTTAAGTTGATTTTAATCCTGAACTAGACCCAAGCTTTGATAGGATAACAAAGAAATAAATTCAAGAGAAAGTGGAAAGCAACAGCTTTGCATGATGAGGCACCATGACATTAGAAGTGACAGGTGATAGTTCAACGCCGGGAGAGCATACTGAAGGGCTGAAGGCAGAACCCTCGTTCTATCCAGGGTGTGTTACTGTTTATAATGTGATCTCACATGCTTGCCAAAACTTCACAGCACTCTGTTTAAGTAAGGGCTGGATTAATAGGCTCTACAGATACTTAAATCTAATTTTTTGAAGCTTGGGAGTTTGAAGGATTGGGTTTGGCTACTAAACACTGATTTCCAAATAAAGTATTATAAAGAGGGGTTTTTAGCATATGAAAATAATTTTTCCAGGACTAAGCTCACTTTCTCCTTCACAAACTAGCTTCTATTCCAAATGCAAATGCTTGAATAGACACATGTGTGTGTGAGTGCAGACCCCACAGAGCCAGAAGAGGTCAGATTCCCTGGAGATGGAGTTTTAGGCAGGTGTGAGCTGCATAGCAGGGGTACTGAGGTCCAGATTTGGGTCCTCTGCAAGTGCAGTGAGTGTTCTAAATGGCTGTGCCATCTCTCCAGCCTCCATTCGCACTTCTCTCAAAAAAAAAAATTCTATCACTCCCACCAAATTATCCATTTTGTAATTCTACCTTCTCTGAGGAGAAGCACGGAGAATGTGGCCTTTCTGTATTTTGTCTTGGAGTGGTAGAATTGAAATCTTCTGAAAACTTACAAACTCTCTCAGAATCGTGCCTTTTCCTTGCCAATGAAACCATCATTTACTAAATTATAAAACAATTGTTTATTTACCATTTACAACTTGTTCTTAGTCTACTAGTGAGTATGGAACCTATATGTGGACTTCAGCATCTAACACGGAATGGAAGACAGTCCAGAATTATTGGATTCACCATGTCCAGTGTTTCCAAAACCCTTCAGATAGCAGGTCTCCCTCTTCTTATTTTGGAGTTCCAACCATTTTAATGGATGCATGCTTTCTATATATCAGATACTGTTCATTGCTCAAGTGTCCTTCATACCCCACCCAGCCACTGCATCCTGCATCCCATCTCATTCCCCTCACCTGTGTCACCTCCTTCACCACACAGTCTCCACAGGGCTTCATCTAGGCTGTAATTCGGTTGTGGAATGTCTCCCTGAAGGCTTAGGTGTTGAGTGCTTCATCTATAGCGCATGAGACCTTTGGGAAGCTGTAGTACATCTATAAGAGGCAGAGCCTATGGGGAGGATGTCAGGCCATTGGGTGCATGCTCTTAAAGAGGAATACTGGCCTCTGACCCTTCAGATCTTTTCCTCTTTTTCTTCCCTTCTGCCATGAAGTGGGCAGCTTACTTCACCACTCAGTTTGCTGCATTGCATTTCCTCATCACAGTCTCCAAAGGCATGAGCCAACTGGCCATGGGCTAGAACCAAAGTAAACCTTTCCTGTTTTTAAGTTGACTTGTGCCCGTTATTTGTTAAAGCAGGGGAAAGATGCCTAACTGAGCTTCACTTTTTAATAACAATGGCTCATCTGAAGCACATGGCACCTGTTTCTAATTTTCAACATCCAATTTGGCTTTGTGAAAATGCAAAGAAAAATGTTTTCCTTCAGGAAAACAGAAAATTGAAACAATGAGCAGCAATAAAAAGTGGTCAGAGGACGTAAAGAAAAAGTTGAAAGAAATTCAAATGGACAGTAAACATCTGGGAAGAGGTCAGGCTTGAAGAGCTTTTTCTTTTTTGTCTCTCTCTCTCTTTTGTGCTTCTCTGTTTTTCAAATTGTTGATGATACATAAACCTAACCTTAAAAAAGAAAAATACAGCCTCTAAGATCTTTGACAGTTTCCCATAATTTAACATCAGGATCCATCTGTTTTTTCTTTCCTTTAACTTACTTTCTTCACATCAAACAATACCGAGAAGGAAAAAAATGTTTCACCATCTATTTTTCCCATTTGATTGTTGTTAATCATCAAAACAGAAGCAGAATCTTAACAATTACAAGAATGGCACAATAGTAGGATCAAGGAATCACTTGGTATTGACCAGTCCTAGGAGCTGTTCTGGTAGACGTACCTGTGTGTTTAAACTTCATGTGACAATGAGTTGAGATGACTTAGCAGGCAAAGGCACTGGCCACCAAGCTTGGTCCCACGTGGCATAAAGGTGAGAGCAGATTCCTGGTAAGGCATCCTCTGTCCTTCATGTGTGCACCATTGCATGGGCACATGTGCTCACACACACACACACACACACACACACACACACACACACACACACACAAAACACACACACAAATCTAATAAAAAACAAACCAGTTCTCATGAGACTGCTCTATGAAATACATCTTGCCATGTTCTCCTTTTTATAAATTAAGATAAGGAGTGATCTGCCCAAAGACGTGGAGTCAATGTGCTTCCATGTTTGTTTAAAAAAAAATCAGTTGCCAAAATAAATAAGTAATAGTAGTAAATACAGAAAATCATGTGCTGTTCTGATACGTGTATACATGTACATGGAATAGGGATCAGCATGGGGTATTTCCACAAATATATGTCAATTTTGTGGAAATGTCATTCAAATTTTCCTCTTCTAGTTATTTTGGAATCTAAATTGCTGTTGACCATAGTTGCCCTGCTGTGTGATAGAGCCTCAGAACTTAGTCCTTCTATCTCATGATAACTTTGTACCTGCCAATCAGCAAGCTCCCATCCCCACCCACTGGCTACAGCCTCGGAAAGCCATTCATCTGCTTTCTACTTCTGAGAGCTAAGGCTTTTTACATTCCCCATAAGAATGAAGTCATAGCATCTTACCTTTCTGTGCCTGGATTATTTCACTTACATAATGTTCTCTACGTCTGCCCATGCTGTCACAGATCATAAGACAGCATTATCCAGTGACTGGATAATCTCCATTATGCCTTGCTGAATTTTTGTTATCTCTACTGATGAGCACATAGATGCTTCCATACTGTAGCTATTATTGTCCATGAAGATGGGAAAGTGCACAATTTTCAACTACTTTGGATCCACCCAGTAGTGGGGTGTATCCATGTATCCCCCAAACTGTTCACTACTGCCAGGGATACCATATCTCTTATACACAGAGTCCTGGGTGGCTCTTAAGAGATTTCTTTTTCCTATTCTTGATACACTATATCAATCAAGCTTTGGGATAAGTAAGAGTTTAGGGATGAGCTTGGCTCCCTAAAATAACTTATTATTTTATAGGAAGAAATCACTGGACTCAAAAAGGACTGGGCTTCAAATGAAATTTCTCTATCTCTTATGTGCTAGTTGGGGTTTGATTATATATCTCATGAGGAAATTATTGCCAAGGAAAGATGTATGTTTATATCCAAAACAAATGTCTGGGAAATATTTGGCCTTTGAATAAACTCAAGCCGCCCATCTTCAGCCAGGAGTTTACTCTGAGGGCTCTTCATCAAACACTAACAGTGTGAAGGAAGGTCTTACCGAATGCTAATGTCCACTCACAGACATGGTTCTGGAAGCTCTAGAGTTTTCATGTGAGCACACACATGCTTCTGGAAGACAGTGTTTCCTGGCTGGCAGTCTCCAAGAAGAGGCAGAAAACCATGACACCTGAGCAATCCCTGATCCTTCCAGAAGTAGACATTGAGCTCTCTGAAGGTAAAGTAGTATGGGAGGGAAGAAGGGCCGGGGTAAGGAGAATTGTAACCTGCATAATTGCTAACTCAGGTTAGCCTACTGGACACGGTCCACACAGTCAACAGCTTGCAAAAATTAGGATGCAAAAATTCAGCCTAATTCTCCAGTGACCCCAGGAAGCTGGGAGTCTTAAATCCCAAGCTAAGGGTCACCTGGTTGAATGTTTATGACAGCCTGTGTGTGCTTGTCGCCCTACCCAGAAGACTGTGCAAAAGCAGACTTCATGGGCTAAGCACGGGCTTGGATAGTTTAAATTAATTGGTCCGTACTGGATGCTACGAGGTGATTGGTTCACGATGTGTGGGCTTTGTTGTAACCCTATAAAAGCTGTCTCAATTCTTTACGGGGGGGGGGGTCCTCAGCCCTCTACCCTGCATGGCGTATGGCTGATGGCCCCAGTGCACTGGAATATAAAGGACCTCATGCATTTGCATCAAGACCGTGTCTCGTGAGTGATTTGGGGGTGCCGCCTTTCCTGAGTGGGAGCACGAGGGACCACCACAACAGTTGCCAATAGACTTGTGACAATTTGCAACAGACAGAATCTGGTTTTGCTTCCTTTTACTTTCCACGCCATGAACCTGCTGAAGCAGCTTCTAATTATATAAAGACAGCACAGCAACACCAGCAGTCACCTTAGGAAAGTCCACATTCGCTTATGTAGTTTTCTCTTTGTTTGGTAAGAAACAGTGCAATATTCAGAGGTAAAAAAAAATATAATACCAGGAAAAATTAAAGACATTTTAATTATTTATTGTAAAAAAACATTTCATTTAAAAATAGCTATCAATGATATCAAACCATAAGAATATTGCCCTCATTGTAACAAAATGGAAATTTTCTAACTAATGACCAATCAGAGCTAATTTCTTCAATGTGATAACCACTGGCCACCTGTGGCTTTTGAGCTCTAAAAATGTGGTTGATCCAAGCTGAGATGTGCTCAGGATACAAAATACATAGCAGATTTGAATAATTAGTGTAAAAATGCAAATTGGTAGCAGAGTTTTTATACTCCTGACATGGTGCTCTAGTTGGTTTAATTGTCAATGTCATGCAGGCTGGAGTCATACACAAAGAAAGCCTCAATTGATGAATCACCTAGTTCAGATTGATGTGTGAGCATCTATCGGGAATATCCTTGATTCCCAGCCAACTGTGTATGGCACCATCCTTAGGCAGGAGTCTAGGACAGTAAAAGAAAGCTAGGTAAGAATGAGCAAGAGGAGAAGCCAGTGATCATTGTTCCTCCATGTTTCCATTTCAAGTTAGTGTCCTAACTTCCCTTGATGATGAATTGTGACCTGGAAGTATAAACCAAAGAAATCCTTTCCTGCCCTAAGTTGCTTTTGATTTTAGTGTTTTATCACAGCAATAGCAACAAAAAGAAAACTAGAACATGTGTTGAATATACTATATTGGCTGAACGATATTATATAAAATCTTTAAGATTTATTTCATCTATTCTCTGTCCTTTCTTGCCTCATTCCAGAAGGCTTTGCTCTGATGCTCTGAAACCTGCTTTGCCCATGCTTTAGTCCAGTTCCGTTGTGGGGTGATACTGATAGAAAGCTGGGGTTGAGAGAGAGACAAGGTCAGGACTCTTAACTCCTCTTCTACTCCACCTGCTTTGGGTCCACATTTCCTGGAGAAGCTGAGGTCTCAGTACTATTTCACTCCTTCCTACAGTGGCCAAGATGCTACACTAAGGTGCATTGTGACAAGGAAGAACCAAGCCTCAGTCTTACATCAAGAATATGAACAAAACAGAAAACAAGACCATCTGATCCACAGAAATACAAACTTGAGAGTTTGAGAGGTCAGAAGCAGTAGCAAAGTGTGTTCCTGGCTCCATCCTGGAAAAAATGCTCTGGCATGCAATACAAAATGTAAACATTGACAAAATGTAAAACATAGACCACACGTATGAGTAAGACCGTTGCAGATGATCAAAATCATAAATGTAGCTAACATTAACCCAGAGCCTGTATGTACCTGACACTCCTAAGTACTTTACCAAATAACTAAAGCCATCACCTCCATACAATACCCATAATGCCCAAAGCATTTTAATTATATGAATTCATTCCATGCACTTCTAATGTACCTAATAGATGCTATTATAGTCTTTGTTTTTCTAGAATTTAAAACTGCCATCCAGATCAGTCCATTTCTCATTTTGTCCAAGCTCCCACAGACACTAACTGGTGGAACTACAGCCCACATTGTTAACCAGTACACCCTATACCCTTGTAGGCCAGTTCACCTTCACAGTGCCCTAGAATGTTCGAAGGGACAGCTTCTGCAGTTTTCCCAAGATCTTGGGACTGCTCGCTGCTCACTCTTACTTGGTCTTCTCCCAAATAGTTAATGTCAAAGCCACTTAATGCAAGGATGAAAGTCTTGGTAATTTGCCATTATTCCTCCCCTAACTCCTCATCAAATTTGTCTGCAAGCGTCAAGGCTGTAATATACCTTCTGCTCACTACCTTTGGCTCTTTGTCCACACTCCATTCCACAGTGCTTATTCCACAACACCCTGTCTACTTTTCTTCCTCTCCCTTCATTTGTTGCAATAAGACTAGATCTTTGACCATTGCTCAGTTGTTCTTCTTTTTCCTATCCCCACTTTCATACAGATGGATGGAATTGGTCCTCACAGCTTCACAGGTCACTCTGGACTCTGGATGATCACATCACAATGACAGTCCACCAAGGTGAGAGTATTATTGCCACTCAGGGCTTCCTCCTCCTCCTTCCCTCATTCTTTCCTCTTTTCTTTCTCCTTCACTCCCTTGCTCCCTCTCTTCCTTCCTTCTGTCTTGTTTTAATCCTCTCTCTCTCTCTCTCTCTCTCTCTCTCTCTCTCTCTCTCTCTCTCTCTCTTGTGTGTGTGTGTGTGTGTGTGTGTGTGTGTGTGTGTGTGTGTGTGTGTGGTATAAGAGGGAGAAATAGAGAGAGATAAAGAGAGGTATCAGGCATATACCTAGACACTACTGAATATCCCATCCAAATTTATGTCCACAAGCCACAAGAAGATATTTACTCATGCTTTGGGAAAACCACTGCAGAAGGATTTTCATTTGAGTTGTAACAAAAAGGATCTTACAAGTGGCTTGAACCATTACTGTTATGGTTAAATTTGAGTGTCAACTTGACTGGTTTGTGAAGGAAGGAGGAAGCATACTTCTGGACATGTCAATGAGGGCATTTCCTGATGGAGTTAACTAAGAAGCCTCCCACCCATGAATGTGGGTGGCATGATCCCATAGTCTAGGAGTCTACACACAAAAAACCACAGAGATCAGAGGAAGCCAGCCAGCAAGGCACCCCCCACCCCTTGCTTCCTGGCCACCAAGATGGTGATGTTTTCTTTCTTATGCCCTGAAGCCTTTAAAACTGTGAGCAAGCAACTCCTACTTCCTTGTCAGTCAATTGTACCAATCAAAGGGGAAATGACTTAGACAATTCTGGAGGACATATGCAGAGGATGGAGTTAGAGAGATCTGGAGTCAAATCCCTGATCTTGTGGATTTTTCACAAAGCCTCTAAGACCAGGATTCACTTTCATTCATCAATTGAAAAAGCCAACGAAGTTTCTATTTTCAAACCACATTGAACTATGACTGACAGTCTTTAGTTGAAAGACCATAAAGTCATAATAGGGGTCTACTAAGAACAAGGCCACCTGCATTTTCCAGCTTCAGGGACAGTGTTCACATTAAAGTCTCAGTAGAAGTCCTTAGAGTTGGTCCAGGTAAAGCCTGTGCAGCCCTACAAGGAGTTTTTCTCTCCCTATCATTCAGCTAAAAGCCAGTGTTCCTCTTGGATTCTTCTCATTGATTCTTTCTATTCCAGGGCCAACTCAACATTCATCTCTTCTTACTGCCTTGTCACAAGTAAGACTCACTCGGCACCCCATTTTTATTTTCTTCTCTTCTTCCAACTGCTAAACTTCATGGCTTCCTATCCCAGTTTCATGTTATCTATGGTCTGTGAAAGTTCCTAAAAAGAATTAAGAAACTCTTTAACCTTGACCATCTTATCTATTAATCAAAATTTCCCCACTAGTCTTGCAAACCTTTGTCCAGTTATTCATTTCCTATTCACTTCATATTGGCCCAACTGTCCTGCAAATCATTATCTTCAAGATGCATCCAACTAATAAGTGCCTCAGCACCTCTGCAAGTGATACTGTCCTCACCCCAACCTCCAGGGCCTCTTTGTCTCCCAACATTAAATATCATGTTTCCAGCAAGTCCCAATTCAGATCTCTCTTCCTTATGACCAACTGAGTCTGATAGTATAAGAAACAAAGAATTTGAACCAGAAGGGCTGACCAGTAGAACTAAAAACATTCACTCCAGCCCAGGCTCATGTGGGATTAGAGTCAGAGAGACCAATGGCTCAGGAGTCACCCTCTCCATCCCTGGGGTCTTGAGGCCCCAGTAATCTACTTCTATCCTTGTTCCTACCTCATTTGTTCTTGCTTTCTTCATGCTACCTCTCCGTTATGTGCTGTATCCCTGTTGGCTTGTCTGCCCCAACAATTTCAGGGCCAGATAGAAATTGATAACATTATCAAGATGCCCAATTCCAAGGCCATTGAAAGGGGAAGCCCATTGGCTTAGCTAAGTCAATGTGCTGATTCCCTGTGTGTCTGATGACCACCTGGTCAAGGCATGTGATTGCAGAGCCCCTTAGCCATTCATTCTAGGGGTGTAGGAAAAAAATCTGACTCTGGAGAGAAGATTCATGAGCCTAGAAGTGATTGTCATCTCCAATACTGATCAAGCCCACAGAGTGATGTGAACACCCCCTCTCATACTTATGACATTTGTGTACTATTGTCTTAACTTGTCTTCACACCTCACTTCCGCCTCTAGCCTATAGAGAAAATATATTGTACTTGTATATGTAAAGAACACCATCATGGTCTGGTTTTCAAGAAAGCAGAACCTGAGACATTCTCTAAAAGGCAGGGTTTGTTGATAAAGAATGTCCTTGGCATTGAGATTTGAGCAGGAGAAAAGAATGAAGCAGGACTACATGAGGGAAACAATGAGGTGTACTAAAAACCACTGACAGGCTCCCCCAAAATTTCAAGAGGTTTTGTAAGCTTTGGCATTGTCCTAGTCAGCTAGGATATACACTGTCCACCCACAAGTCACTATACGCATTGATCTTCCCAGGAAGGAACAGGGGTTTGTGTGAGGCTACTGCAGCTGAAGCAGTCAAGGGGGAAGCTAAGAACTGGGCTTGTCATGATTCATTTTTAATTGTCAACTTACAATCTAGAGTTACCTGAGAAGAGAAATCAACAGAAGAATTACCTAGGTTAGATTGTCCTGTGGGTATTTCTATGAGGCATTGTTGTGATTGCTAACTGATCCAGGTGGGTCTATCCCACTGTAGACCCTAGGATGCCTAAGAAAGCTAGATGAGCATACCCTGTGAGGGAACCCTTAAGCAGCATTCATCTGTGGCTTCTACTTGAGTTCCTGCTCTGACTTCCATTCAACAATATGATCTGGAAGTCTGAGATGAAATAAACTCTTTCCAACCCTACACTGCTTTTGGCCAGTGTTTAAACACACCATCAGAAATGCAAACTGGTACAGCAGCTGCAGCAGCCAGTCTTTAATTGGAGCTGGATGATGCAAATGATCACAGGGCAACTAAAACCACCACCATAGCTCAAACAATACATGTGCTTGTATCTATGTTAGCAGCTTCAAGGAGAGAGAGACATTATTGATTGAAAGACATTCATTATTGAATGAAAGATTGGATGCTCTTCTATGAAAACACCGACTAGAGAAGAACCAAGTAGGTATGCGCCCCATGGGAGAAATCAGCTTTATTGGTGCAGACCTTGACTTAAGCTAGGACTTTGAAAAAGAATTTGGCCTTGAAGTTTGTTCCAATTTTTATAGGTAGCAGTGTTAAAATCCCCATCCAAATGACCATCTTACAGTGGTCTTTGTGTTCTATGACTACCAAAGAGAAATTTCCCACACATTTAGATACATTTACAGAAACAAACATGGCAGGTGGCAGGTAACACAGCCCATAGTAAGCCAAGAGGACAATGGTGTGGCTAGAGATCATTTCTTAAGGCAATTTCTTGTAAGCATTTGCCTTTCCCAAGGTAAGAAGAGGGGGCTCTAACAAGCTAGCAGAACTCAACATAGTTAACTATTCAGGAGATCAACTTTATTTACTCTATTCCTACATAATCCTATAGTTTCTTTTTTGTTTTGTTTTGTTTCGGGGTGCTTGTTTGTTTGTTTGTTTGTTTTTTGAGACAGGGCTTTTCTGTGTAACAGCCCTAGCTGTCCTGAAACAAGCTCTGTAGACCAGGCTGGCCTCAAACTCACAGAGATCTGCCTCCCCCTTTAGAATAAATATATGCATGTCATTTTTCTAGAGATCCTGACTTAGAAGAAGCTCAGATTTGGTGGCATCTCATATATATATATATATTATATATATATGTATATATATATATGATAGATAGCTATTCCATTTATGTATGTCTGTATTTATTTATTTAATTTATCGAGGCAAGGTCACAAGTAGCATTAGCTGGCCTCAGCTCACTGTGTATCTGATACTGGCCTTGAAATCCTGGCCATTCTACCTCTGCTTTCTAATTCCAGGATTACAGGCACATGCTACTATACCAGCCAGCGCTGCCCCCTGTAATAATAATAATAATAATAATAATAATAATAATAATGTTAACCTAACAATTGGAAATTAGAGATACTTCATCTGAAACTTGAGAAAATTTTAAATAATTTACAGAGCATTTCTCCCTGGGATTATATCAAATAAGCTCCATGCACAGCTGTCCCTAACACTGGGTGGCCCAGAGAAGATGACGACTGGGGTTCAAGGTGCTCATGTATCTGCACCTTGAGCCACGCTTCCAAGTTCTGCACAAATGCTTCCCATCATTCTTTGCCAGGAGCAGACACTTTAGCTTCTTTCCTGGACCCAGAGCTGGAGGAGAAGTAGCTGTGCATGTCTGGACATGGGCTCCAGGACATTTGTTTTGGGGAGCACAGACATCCGAGGAGCCTAACATGAAGCAGCTCAGATTTGACTGCATAGGCTGTCCTTCCTTGAACTCCTGGCAGGAGCCTGGAATGAGACAATTGGAACATGTGTGTCTGGAATGGACAGCTTAGTAAATGAATCCTGTGCACAGTCCCTGGGAACCAGAGATTAATCCTCATCTCACCTCTATGCTGAACACAGGTGTGCGCTTGTATTAACGCTGAATGTTCTCTAAGTTGCACAGAATACCTCAAAAACGTACCATCACTTACATTTTCTTTCTTTGCTCCTCGGTGGTGTACTAAGACATCTACTTTTCTGTCTTTGCTATACTTCCTGGCCAAAGTTTACTGAAACTTTGAATATGCAAATAGTTATGTAACTAACTCAACTTGGGAACCTATCAAGCATTGATTTTTTAAATTCCACTGGAAATATAATTAGATTGAAGGATCTTAGCTTGCATCTGAAATCACACTCTAGTCATGTTTGTTGTTGGAATAAGAAAAGGGTAGCTCTCCCTGATTTGGGACCAACTGTTTCTCTCAACAGATAAAGCATTATCTTGGTCCCAAATGTTCATTTTCTTACTTTTCAACAATCTCTCCAATTATCTTTACCCATAAATCCAATCAAAAGGAACTCCCCACCTATCTCTTGTTTAGATACCCAGAAAATTGATCTATAAGATGTTTCCATGCAAACATGGAAATGTTTTGCAATAACCTGCAGGAGATTGATGGTCTGCCAGAAGCCAAATATATGTTCAACCCAAAAAAGAATCTTATGTCCCTGTAATTAAGGCACAGTGGGGTACTATTCTGTTTCTGAGTGTTCTGTTCCCTGTGGTCCTTGTCCTAATCTGCAGAATCATATGCCCTTAAGACTGGCAGGGATCCGAGGGGTTGATAGAGCTTACTGAAAAGAGTAGAATGCATTTCATCAAGTCAGCATCCTAGAGGCTCCAAACCCCTTTGCATCTTCCTTCTGAACCATTACTTACAGTATCTGGTAAACCAAAACTCAAAAGGGCATGGCAGAGTAAGCACATGGGCCTCATGCTGGCTAACCCCCAGCTGATAAAGACAAACCCCAATCTTCAACAGAGCAAGGATGACCACAGCATAAGATCAGGAAGTCCTGATCCTCTGGGAAGGTGGGTTCACACTTGGATCAGACACAGCTCCTCACAGGTAGCCTATGCCCACTGTTTTAGAGCTCCTGCCCCTTGTGAAATGAGCTGAGCATCTCAATCTGACTGACCCCATGGAGTCAGGATAATTTTCCAACAAATGTGAACATGGAAGCAATCTGTGAACTCAGGAAAGCAGAGCACAGCCGCTTCTGCTGATGCATTGCCTCCTTCTTGGAGAAGAGCCTGAGCTATGGTGATGTTTCTTGTTCAGTAACTTCACGTTTTTGGTGCTTGTTTTCTTGTGCTCTTACCTCATTGGCTAATAAGAGTCCACTCCCTTACCGCCAGCAGCCTCTCCATGAGGACTTTTGTAAATATTTTGTAAACAGATGCTGCTAAATCAGTCTCAAAGCTTCTTTATAAGCTCTTGGGAGACTTGGTTTTGTAGCAATTGCACCACTGGATCCAATGAGAGAGAGAGAGAGAGTAGGAAAGAAGGGAGGGAGGAAGGAGGAGAGACGGAGGAGTGAAAAGAGGAAGCAATGTGTCCATTAATATATCCTCCAAGTGACATTGTTGGTTACCAGTTTGATGACCAGATGCATTTTAATTTTATTTTACTGGATAAAACAATAGTATTTATTAGAATGATGTTTTCATTAATTACACTGTAGCATAATTACAATATTGAATTCACTAGCTCATTGATGAGCTACTCTGGACTTTTTGGATGTTTTTCAATTTCATTGAATCACTTTTATTTATAATCACAAACCCTCACATCTTCTGGTATGTGAACTCTGTGCGCATGTTTACCATAGCATAATCATTTGAACAGTTAAAAACATGAAATAAAGATGCTGTCTGTGATAAGCTTATTTTCAGTGATGAAAGCACTGTGCCTTATCACCTGTTCAAGACATGTTTTCCTATAGAATGTTGCTATTCCAATAGCTGCATAAATTTATAATATGATGCTTGTATATTGTCATTGTCTTAATTCACATATTATAAGAATTTAAAATGTGTTCATGAGATTAATTTTGTTTTGAATGTTTAGTTTGTATACATGTATATGGGGAAGGTAAAATTACTTTCATTTTTACCTCAATGTCAATGGAAATTACAAATGACCAATTGATGTAACTGGAACAAGCAGGCGTTCATTGATCCTTCAGGGTTAACAGTCAGGCCTTTTTATGTGAGGAAAAAAATGGTTCTGCATTCTGTTATTTAAAAGCTTCTGATGCTGAATTTTAAAAACATTTTAGTTTATTTCTTTTTTTTTCTTATTACCAGCATTTTTAGAAATGTGTCCAACTAGTGCGGCCTACATGCATGAGGATGTGGGACCATCTACTACAGGATGGCTATCTTAGTCATTGTTCTATTGCTGTGAAGAGATACCATGTGCAAGACAACTCATAAAAGAAAGCATTTAATTGGGGCCTTGCTTACCCTGTCAGAAGATTAGTCCCTGATCATTATGGCAGGAAGCATGGTGGTAGGCAAGCATGAGGCTGAAGCAAGCAGAGAGAGAGAGAGAGAGAGAGAGAGAGAGAGAGAGAGAGAGAGAGAGGCTGAGCCTCCATGAACTTTAGAAACCTTAAAGCCTACCCCCAATTACACACTTCTTCCAACAAGGCTACACCTCTTAATCCATTCCAAACAATTCTACCATGTGGGGTTCAAGCATTTAAATATCTGAGCCTATGGGGATCATTCTCATTCAAACCATCATAATGGATAATCCACCAGTGATCATACTCCCAAAAGAAAAAAATTCTCTTTCCCCCAGTAGCTGTCAAGGGCTTCTCAACAAGAAGTTTTCCTTAGTTAGGATTAAAGATAAGTTACATATAGGACTTTAGACTCACAAAGATAGGATAGATGATATTTTCTTTAAGTCTTACAAAATGTTAATGGACTAAATATTGTTAACTGTGGTTCTTAATTTGATAACTGTTGTATGGTATATTTTGCTATGTTAAGGTTAAACTCCTTCTTTTATTTTAGACAGAAAAGAGGAGATGATGGGAGATGTTATTCTGTATATATGTTTCTCATACTGGTTAATAAAGCTCTGTGGCCAATGAGATAGCAAGATAGGCGGGGCTAGGAGACAAGGAGGAAAGAGGAAGTAGGGGGGAGGAGTCGACATGTAGCCCAGGGAGGAAGGAGGACGCCAGCCTCGGCTCCCCGATAAGACGACCACGTGGAAATACTTAGATAAGTAGAAATGGGTTAATAATTAAGGCAGAGCTAGCCCATAAACAATAATGGTAACTGGCCAACAGGATTGTATCAAATACAGAGTCTCAGAGTATTATTTGGGGCTGGCGCGGCTGTGGGCCCAGACTGGCAGGCTGGCGGGCTGGTGGAAATATACATGCTACAGGGTATATTTTGCCTGGCAGGTTGGTGTTGTAACATACAGGGGCCTGTGCTGGGTAAGACCATTGACATCTTTTCTCCTCTGGAAGCCTAGCCAGCACCTTCTGACTCTTTGAAAGCTAGCCAGCCAGGAGTACGTTTCCTAGTCACTTCCAGATGTATTTCTCTGTGTTCTGCAGCACAAGTGGGTAGTATCTTCAGCAACAGACTTTTGCCAATTAGTTATAATCAGCAACTAAGAACAGGGGCCATGGCTTATGTTATTTGGGAGGTATCTCATGCCTGGCACTGAGATTTTACTTAATAACACCGATCTTATGAAATAGCACTGCCTACCGCTGCAGGGCTTTTAAACACAAGCTTCTAGACATGGGGCTTTTGACTTTTTAAAGAAGTTCTACTGTCCTTTTGTACAAATAACTGGTGCCATCTCTGGGAACTGCACTACTCTGGGGTGATGGGAGATGTTATTCTGTATATATGTTTCTCATACTGGTTAATAAAGCTCTGTGGCCAATAGAAAACTAGATAGGCGGGGCTAGAAGACTAGAAGGAGGAAAGAGGAAGTAGTAGGGAGGGGTCGAGATGTAGCCCAGGGAAGAAGCAGGATGCCTGCCGCGGCTCCCTGATAAGACGACCACGTGGAAATACTTAGATAAGTAGAAATGGGTTAATAATTAAGACAGAGCTAGCCCATAAACAGTAATGGTAACTGGCCAACAGGATTGTATCAAATACAGAGTCTCTGAGTGTTATTTGGGGCTGGCGCAGCTGTGGGCCCAGACTGTTGGGCTGGCAGAAACATACACACTACACTGGGGAGTTTAGGGATATTGACAATGTCCATGCTATGTGCCAGCCCCACACTACATCAATACTGGGTGACATTCGACAAGTCGACCCACACATTCCTGAGTTTGTCATGTCTCTAACTCCAAGAAAAGCACTGGGAAGAATTAAGCTTCCATGATTCTTCAGACAATAGTAGAGACATTGGATGGCAGAATGGATGGCTTTTGAAGCTCCTACTTGTAGACACTGTACTCATCCCCTTGCCATGTGTAAAAGGATTTATCATCATTACACTACTTTTTTAATGGCCTACTGTTTATGAGACTTGAGGTCTACACACAGGCCACTAACAATGAGCTTAAACAGAGGCAAAAGAAAATGTTATTTGGAGCTGCAGAAATGGCTCGGAGAGTTAGGAAAACTGGTTGATTTGCCAAAAGACCTAGATTTTGCTCTTTTCAGTATTCACATGGAGACCTCCAACTGCCCATAACTGATGCCCTGACCTCTGCAGGCATAGGCATGCATGTAATACGCATATGTAAATGCAGGCAAAACACCTGTACATATAAAATAAAAAAGAAATGCATCTTTAAAAAATTACAGTAAGAAAATACAATAATTAAATGATTTACTTAACACTATATTTTAAAACTGTAACAATGATCCAAACTTGGGACAAAGAATGAAGTGAGCATTGCCTTGGAGGTTTATTTAATAGCACATGACCAGCCCTGAAATCACATACATACAAGCAACACTAAACAGACTCAGAAGACTGTGTTTATCTAGTCATGTGTTTCTGTGCATGTGTAGCAATAATAATTTGTGAAAAAGAGACCATGAATTTGAGGAAAGCTGCAGGGGGTTTGGGAGAAGTCCAAAGGAGGAGACAGAGGGGGCAAAAGATGTAATTACGTCTTAGTTTTAAAACACTGCAAGTATGTTTTAAGAACTTCAGTCCTTAATTTTTGTTTTTCCTGTAAAAAGGGCAACTCCTCCTGCTGCAAAAGTTATCAGGGATCCCATCAACTTTTGCATGTCTGTCTCTACAGGCTTACTCAAGTAGCCTCCCCACCCCAGGCTTCTGGAGACTTAACCTCCAAGCTACTGTTACCCAGGCAAGAGAGTTTCCTGCACTCTCAAAGGGTCCTCTCCCTCTACATCATTATTGATATAATCAGGCAGGCAAAGCAATGTTTTAGTGTTGCCTTTCTCTGTTGTTGTCATATTTACTTACTTCTTTTAGGAGAAGTAATTCATTACAGACACAGTAGAAAGCCCTGCACTACAGTAGCAAGCCCCACCCTGCCCAGGCCAGGTGCTGTCTGGTAGAATTTGTCTTTAGTTTTGGCCATGAGCAGAGTCAGTGAGCCAGACTTCCTTTAGTGAATGGTGTCCTTTGCTCACAGATGTGTGTTATATCCGCTCTCAATTTTGTAATTCCATCCACTGCCCCATCTTTCATCCCTCTTCCTCTCTTCCTGCTCACATGATACAGTCTTATTACTATGTGTTTCAAAGAGCTTGCTGTCATTCAAGACAAGCTTGTTTTGTTATTCTTTAAAGGAGATTTATTTGGTTTTGATTCTTTGCTTGTACCATTTCTTGTTTATAACACTGCTACCAAGATCCTTCTTTCTCTCCTTCCTTCTTTCCTTCCTTCTCTTCCTTCCTCTTCCTTCCTTCCTTCCTTCCTTCCTTTCTTCCATGTGTGTCTGTGACTGTGTGTATCTGAGACTGTGTCAGTATGTCTGTGTGATAATGAAGATTTGACTCAGGGCCAACCTATATTCCCAGCCATCCATTATAATCTCTCTACAGGTTATGGGCAAGCTCACTCATTACTGTCTTGAGAACATACTTGTGGAGGTAGGCAATCCTAGCTACTCAGGAGGCTGAAGCAGGGGGATGGCAAGGCCAAGCAAGACCTGCCTGTGCTACAAGGCCAGGGTATGGCCAGACTGCATGACAAGGCTAGATCTTTGCAAACACAAGGTCCTGACTTTGAACTCCTGAACTCAGGTTAAAAAAAAAGTCCC
Source organism: Cricetiscus sungorus (assembly GCA_030556225.1). Lineage (NCBI taxonomy): Eukaryota > Metazoa > Chordata > Mammalia > Rodentia > Cricetidae > Cricetiscus > Cricetiscus sungorus. The sequence goes on along the minus strand of JANBXA010000069.1, from coordinate 42,560,527 downwards.
TGTGAGGTGAAATGTATTTAAATGCTGGGGACGTAAAGGCAAGCAGTGATCTCTAGAGCTCACTGGCCAACCATCCTGAACAAACTAGTAAACTTCAGACCAACAAGAGATCTAATTTTAAAAAAATAAAGTGGGTAGACCCTGAGGAATGCTGCCCAAAGTTGTCTCTGGTCTACACATGATCATGCACTGCCACACATGTGTATACACACATAGACACACACACACATACACACACCACACACACTGTATGCAAATATTATTAAAGGACATTAATTCATTCTGAGTATAATATTACCTCTCATAGTACAGTGTTATTTACAGTAATCATTTCAAGAATATGATTAATTGTCTAAATATTTATACGTAGACACCATTTATTTTGCTATTTGCCTCTGTGGAGAATTGTGATTGATTCATTTGTGCCTCTCTTTATTGCTGTCTTTCTTTTCCTTTCAGAGGATTTATTGCTTTTTTTTCCTAATGCTTTCCAAAAAGGCATTGATCTCATTACTTCTATTGTCCTTAGTATTGCACTGGGGATGTGTGGGAGGGCACCCTGAGCATGCATATGACATTCTTCTGGGTGACACAAGTTGTATATGGACATGATCCCTTAACAGGTTGTGATCATAATTTTGGTTTCTTTTTTTTTAATATCAATTAGTTCAAAGTGCTTCAGTTTCTTAATAAATCAGAATTCTCTAAATTACCTTTTGCTTACTAATTTATAACTTTATTTCACATTCATTAAATAATATAAATTGGGGTGCATGGTTTCAAAATGTTTACTCCGACTTGTTTAGTGATTGACAATGTTCACAACTGGCTACATCTGTGTGGGAATGTATAGATTCTTTTTTCTTGAGTATATATCTGTATTCCTTGGGTCCATAGTCTAAATAAATATGGTATTAAGCTTTATGACTATTACTTAAAACATCCATGTTCCTGAGCCATTTTGCCTCCATTTGTCAGAAACTCATGGAGATTTATTAAAATGTCCATGATAATGATGGATTCTCCTTGTCTGGTGCGATTTCTGCATTTCATATTTTGGTACTTTTCTGGTCAAGACTGTTAGATCTCCAACCAACTTGTTGCCTGTGGGAAGGGACCATCTTTGACCCAATAGTGTTTGCTGATTCTAAAGTAACCGCTTCAGCTTGTTTCCATCAGTGTGTCTTTTACAGGTCACTAATTTCCAACCCCCGAATCATTTTTTATGCATAGCTTAGAAACAATTTACAAATAAACTTTGTCTCTTAATAGGACTACCCAATGCATTCATAATTACTGGAATGAATGGCATGTCTAAACTCTTTCCTACCTTCTAGTTTCTGGATGGTCATTTTACTTCCTTCCTTTGTCTTTTATTGAGTGTTATGTATTTGTATATTTTTGTTATTTCCTCAAATATTAGCTACATTTCCTGTTACTATGACAAAATACCATGACTAAAGCAACTTAAAGAAGAAAATGTTTATTGGAGATCCTAGTCCATCTCAGCAGGGAGGTTATGGGGTCAGGAGCCTGAAGCAGCTAATCTGGCATCCACAATCAGCAATCAGAGTGGGATAAATACTCCTGCTCAGCTCGCTTTCCCCTTTTAGTGTAGCACTGCTTATAGTAAGTTGTGTCTTCTCACTTCACCTAACCTAATCTAGAAAATTCCTCACAAGCACACCCTGAGGCTTCTCCCCTTAAGTGATGCTAGGTCCTGTCAAATTGGCAATCTATGTAAGCACAAAACTTAGTAAGCCTTATACTTTTTAGGGAGCATTCTCAAGATGGTCCATCAGATATCCTGTCTCCTTTAAACCACACAAAGATCTTTGATTTTGCAATATAACCGAAACAGCTGAAAATTTACTCAAAATGCATTTGAAACAACAGATTCCCATGAAGAGTTCTTCCTAGCTCCCTGTTGTTGCATCTCAGTGGTTTCCCACGCTCATAACATGGGACCTCAACCACAGGAAGTCAGTCAACATTCTAGTTTGCTTCCCTGCCACTGTGACAAAACACCATGTTCAAGAACACCTTAGGGCGAGTTTCTCTTACAGGCTGCAGTTCATCCTTGAAGGGAACCAAGGTGGGAACTCAAGGAAGGAGCTTAAAATGAAGCCTCAGAGGAATATGGCTGCCTGGCTTGCTCGCTAGCTTTCTTACACAGGCAACCCAAGCCCACTTTTTGGGGTATGGCACCACCCACAGTGTTCTGGGTGCTTCTACATCAATTGGCAACCAAGAAAATGCCACACAACATTTAAAATATTGTTTCTATGCTTCTCATTCTCTGGCTGCCAATTCTTCTGTCTGCTGCCCTAACCATTCTTGGCTTCCTGGGGCTGAAGACGGCTTGGAAACATGGGTGGTCCCACAGAATAGCACTGTTTTCCCTGGAAGCACAGTGACTTCTAGACCACTTTACTGAGACTATCAAACAATGCCCATAAATTCAGAAGTTCCACCCATTTTGGTAACAATAATACTGGGAGTTCTCAAAAAAACACACTTGGATATTTGAAAACCATATACTTTGCCTTACTATGTATATGCAACCCCACCTTGTGGATCCTAGCTGTATTAAAGAAACCCCAATTCCAGATTCTTGCCCTATCTGAAGCCACAGACATGTTTTCTTCCCTCTAACTTTATGAGGGCAACAGAACCTTAGACCCAGCTCAGAGCCTGTGCCCCTTTCTAATGGCCCAACCCTGCCACAAGGACGCCAGTGATAGCTGGTGGTAGGATTGGTACTGTGTATGGGCTTCCTTGTGTTTCTGATCTTGGGGAGTTCTGTTTACTTCTTTCCAGGAGCTTTAGTATGGGTTACATTAAGCATTGCTACAGTGTTTAGCAAAGGAAGATAAATGGCATTGGGTGACTGCCATAAGATATAACAAGCACATTCTAAGAGCACTTTTCATCCTGTCCTCCTCTGCAACCTCTCTTGACCTTCACTTCAACTGTTTATGCTCGGTCTCATCACTCCCAGGTTTTCTCTTAGAAATTCAGAGGAGTCACAGCTCTGTCAAGTCTAAGAACCCCACCACCACTCCTGTTACAGTTACCATCAGCTGTCAACTTAACACGCAGAGCTCTCTGGGAAAAGGGAACCTCAACTGAAGAACGGCCTCCATCATACTAAGTAGGTATATCTGCCATGTGTTTTCTTAGTGACTAGTTCATGTAGGGGAGCCCAGCCCACTGCAGGTGGTGCCATACCCCCAAAAAAATGGGCCTGGGCTGTCTGTGTAAGAAAGCTAGCGAGCAAGCCAGAGAAAGCAAGCCTGGCAGCCATATTCCTCTGAGGCTTCACTTTAAGCTCCTTCCTTGAGTTCCCACCTTGGTTCCCTTCAAGGATGAACTGCAGCCTGTAAGAGAAACTCGCCCTAAGGTGTTCTTGAACATGTGTTTTGTCACAGTGGCAGGGAAGCAAACTAGAACGTTGACTGACTTCCTGTGGTTGAGGTCCCATGTTATGAGCGTGGGAAACCACTGAGATGCAAGAACAGGGAGCTAGGAAGAACTCTTCATGGGAACCTGTTGTTTCAAATGCATTTTTAGTAAATTTTCAGCTGTGTCAATTATATTGCAAAAACTAAGAAAACATGCTAGCTTGAAATGAGTCAGTGAATCAGTCTTTGAAGGAAATGACCAAAGTGATGAAGGAACTGCTTTGCCTACTCTGCTATCTTTGGATGGGAGGGTGCTACCTTGAAGTTAGCGCTCTTTATCAAGAGAAAGGAAGCAGAAAGCAGTGAGGGCTGGCACAGATGGCTCGAGTGTTCTTCACTTCCATAGCTACCTTCTCCAGGTTGTCTCAAGTTTTCAAAGGAAGTCTTTCTGCTATGTCTTCCTGTTAGCGTCATTTCTTTCCTCTCAGCTACTTTTTATGCTGTACCTTGGAGACAGAATCTCCAAAATGTCTATGCTGCATGTGTCTTTGTTTTTGTTTGCTTGTTTGTTTTAAGATGCCCACAGGCCCTCAGTGACCACTGGACACCCCCCCCCCGTTCTGCCTTGCATCTCAGAGACTAAATATGCAAACACTCTTCTAAGAGTTGGTTTTCTTTCATTTAAACAGTTTAAATTGCTTCATCCAGCCACACTGCTTTGAACTAACAGGGCTAAGTGAGATTGACAGATGTTCACAGTTGTTCCAGCTGCTGCCACACACTGGTTACCTGAGAGACAATGTGAAAACAAAAATGGAAATTGTGAAGACACCCACACTCTACCACTGGCTCTGTGACAAACAGTAGATAAATGGCGAAGCCAGTCTTCAAGACAGAGAGAAGCCACAAGAGAGACAGTGGGGAAAGAGAAGCCAGTTGTCACCCACAGTTCGCACACAGAGAGCTCTGCCCTTCCTGTAAGCAGTTTGATTTATAGCCTGTGATATTACATGCAAGAGCGCCCACAACCCCAAGTGTTTTGTGAGTTGACCTGTGAAAATAAGCCTGTTAACCCCAATCAACCTCCCATTATCCCAGAGTGCCTGAAATTTAGCAAGCAAAGGGTGACAAAGGTCTCGCAGCTCCCCAGCTAACCATTGTCTTTGCCAATCTGCATCTTTGCCCAGGGAAATTAGCATCCAACTACTGTGATGGGGGAGGGCGTTTATCTTTTAATGAGAAAACGGAGGATTGTTTTCAGTTTTAATTGCTGCAACTAATTAAGGCCTAGGGCTCTTATGCAGACCCAGACCTCTAGGCCTAGGCTTCACCCCAGCTGTGGGTAAATCGCCTGCCCCAACTTCCTGCAGTCATTAGTAAGGTCTTCTATTCAAATGGAGTACTTTATTACAGAAGCTGATTATGAAGTCTGTAGATGGCTTACTGTGCCACAGGCCTGGGATTTCCCTGGGCTTTGGGGGAGTGGGGGGGGGGGGGTCTAAAAGTGACTGTGGCTTCAACCTTTGGAGGTAAAATGGGAATTGGCACATGACATGGCTGGTCAGATGTTAAAATATCCATGGAAAATGGAAATATCGTAAACTCACGCTGAGAAACCCCAGCAAACAAAGCTCCTTTTCAACTGAGGTTTAGAGAGGTGGAAGGAGAAAATCACAGACTGTTATTGACCTGAACCAGGGATTGTTCCAAGACACTGGGTGGGTCTCAGCATAACCCAGGCTGAGGCAGGCCACTCTGCCTGCCACTCTGATGGGGATGGACTAAAAGTTCTACATGTGCTAGAACATTCTTGGGAGCAGGTCCACTTATTTCCCTGCAATGTTATGTTCATTCCTGTGTTCTTAGGAGTCTGTGCTTGTAGTTTTGTAAAAAACAAATAAATAAAATAAAACATGTTTGGGTGGAAATGGGAGTGTTGAACTGGGAAACACTGGCCCCTTGTGACATTTTAGAAGTGCTGTTACACTGATTAAAGTGCTTCGATAAGAGGAGTTTAGGAGATACTGTTCCTTCTGTGTTCGTGTGTGTAGGGGCGCATTTGTGTGGGAGCCAGAAGTCACTTCCTCAGACACCATTCACCCTGGACTATTTTGAGCCAGGGTTTCTTGCTACCCTGAAGCTCATCAGGTAGGCTAGTCTAGCTGGTAAGAGAGCTCCAGGCATGTGCCAGTCTCTAATCTGTCCAGCCTTGATATTATGCCTCCACATAATGCTTTTATTAGCTGATCTGCTTCCCCAGCTCTGACATTACTTCTCCATTAAACATGCCTTTACTATTTTTCAACTCTCTCTGGAAGGAAAAATAGAATAGCAGATATTAATATATAAGAGGCAGCTTACTTGACTTGATGTGTGCATATGCTGAATTTTTCTAGCCATAAATAAATAAATTATAAATGGCATAGGAGAGTCGTTGGGGCATAGATATTTGTCCTTAACATTTACTAGATTTGCAGCAAGAGCAAAGCAAAGACCCTCCTCCTTAGCACCCACTCTCTCCACTCAGTGTTCCTGCACAAAACTTTCCCTTGTACATCTACAGCACTACACACTTCCCCAAGGAGAATCTGGGGATGGGACTGCTTTGGGTTCAGGAAGCAGCACAAATCTTACTAGACAGCTAATTCCCACATCCAGGAACCTGGAACTTGCTGAGATGAGGTGGGGGTGTGCTTTACGTGGACATGGACTTCTGGCCCTGGGGACTCCTGACTCTGTGACAATGATCTCAGAGGAGCAGAGAAAGATCCACATGTCTCAATACTCATCACAAAGTCGTCAGTGTCCAGTGCTGTAATCAATACTGGAGCTTGATTTTAAAAATGATATCCTGTGCGTGTTCACTAATTCTTTTCTCAAGTACATTTTTGCTTTTTACAATGTCCTTTTTCACTACGCTTGGCACCAAGGGTTTCTTATGCAAAATAAAGTTAGGACTTGAAATAAATATATTAGAATTTATTAAATGAAGTAGTTTCTATAGTGCTAGTCAGATATCCACTTGCTAAGAATTTTGTTTCAGATTTTTCTCAAGATATACGTAAGAAGTGTGTGTGTGTGTGTGTGTGTGTGTGTGACTGTATATGTGTGAGTAGTGTGTCTGTATATACTTTATACATGTGAGTGTGTGTGTGTTTGTATGTGACTGAATATGTGTCTGTATATGTGTGTGTCTATATATATATATATGTGTGTGTATGTATGTATATATATGTATATCTGTATATGTGTATGTGTGTATGTCTGTATATGACTTAATAAGTGTCTGTGTGTATGCATCTGCATATGTGTATATATGTGTGTGAATGTCTCTGTGTGAGAGTGTGTGTGTCTGTGTGTAGGAGAGTGTGTATATGTATATGTGTGCATGTATGTGCATGTGTCTATATGTGTGTGAGTGTCTATATGTTTGTCTCTGTGTGTGTGAGTATGTGTGTGAATAAGTGTGTATGTATGTGTGCACCAGGGTATGTGTATATACCTGTGTGGTGTGTATAGGTGTGTGAGGGTGTGTGTGCATATGCCTCTGTGTGTGTGTGTGTGTGTGTGTGTGTGTGTGTGTGTGTGTTCTGTGTAGTGTGCACTTCAGAGAGTTTAAGAAAAGAATGATTTATTTTTACAGATGAACAAAACCAAGTTCAGGACTGGCAAGGGAGCTATGCCACAGCAGGGAGTGACCCAAAGTTCCCAGTGATCCAATTGCCAAAAGAATTAATTGATCTATTCACAAAAGGTTTCTGACTATGTGAATGTCATGACTGATCTAACATCATACACAAACTTTGCCATTTGAGAGGCTGGGTCTAAAAGCTATTTTGCTATTCCAACTGTCTTCAAATCAGCCAAATAGAAGTCAAGGCCTTGCCAAGACTGCAGGCTCTGTCTTTCTGAATCTAGCCATCCCATACACTCTCTATGCCTGAGAATTTGTAACATCAGTTGGCTGAAGGCTCTGTACTCCTGTAAATAGTCTTGCAAGCCAATCTAAGGTGTACAAAAGAGAACTTGACTTTCAAATTCAAGTGCTGTAGCTTGGCAAGATTGCAACAAAGGACTGAAATAAATAAATGGCCCAGGCAATACTTTTCATTGAAAAGTAAATAAAACTAGAAGAAATTGCTGCCAGATTTAGCACATACTATATAAGTATACTACATCAAGAAACTCTTTTAGGAAACACTTTAAATCAAGAATCTCCTTCCAGTCAAACATAGAAGAATGTCCTTCCAAACAGAGAAGCCCCCTTTAAGTCTCAACAGCACATCCTAACTCACAGGAGGAAGTGGACAGTAGAAAAAGGAAACTCAATTCAGAAGGTGCAGGCCATCGCCCCATCCCCATCTGGCCATATCCACCAGGGCAGGGGAGGTTCCTGTAAGCTTTAGCCAAAACAAACTAAGAAATACACTTCTGGCCTTCTCCTCTCCCTGACATGGCTTGTGCCGGTCCCCTCATATTGGTCTGCTACGAAAAGGGGGAGTCACGTGGCAAAAATGTCACTTTGCCGACTGTGTTCAAAGCTCCCATTCGACTGGATATTGTGAACTTTGTTCACACACACTTGAGGAAAAACAACAGACAGCCTTATGCCATGAGTGAATTAGCAGGCCATCAGACCAGTGCTGAGTCATGGGGTACTGGCATAGCTGTGGCTCGAATTCACAGAGTCCGAGGTGGTGGGACCCACCGTTCTGGCCAGGGTTCCTTAAAATATGTGCTGAGGAGGCCGCATGTTTGCACCAACCAAAACCGCAGAGTGAACACAATTCAAAAGCGCTATGCCATCTGTTCTGCCCTGGCTGCCTCAGCCCTACCAGCTTTGGTGATGTCTAAAAGTCATCATATTGAGGAAGTTCCTAAACTCCCTTTGGTAGTTGAAGACTAAGGAGGCTGTTCAACTGCTTAAGAAACTTAAAGTTTGGAATGACATCAAAAAGGTCTGTGCCTCTCAGAGAATGAGAACTGGCAAGGGCAAAAATGAGAAACTGGAGACGTATCCAGCACAGCAGACCCTGCATCATCTATAATGAAGATAATGGCATCATCAAGGCCTTCAAAAATATCCCTGGTGTTACTCTGCATAATGTAAGCAAGCTGAACATTTTGAAACTTCTCCCAGTGGACATGTGGGATGTTTCTGCATTTGGACTGAGAGTGCTTTCCGGAAGTTAGATAAGTTGTATGGCACTTGGCGTAAGGCTGCTTCGCTCAAGAGTAACTAACTATAGCCTTCCCATGCACAAGATGATGACCACAGAACTTAGCAGGATCTTGAAAAGCCCAGAGATCCAAAGAGCCCTCTGAGCACCACACAAGAAGATTCATGGTAGAGTCTTGAAGAAGAATCCTCTGAAGAACCTGAGAATCCTGTGAAAGCTGAACCCTTACGCAAAGACTATGCGCAGGAATGCCATTCTTCGCCAGGCCAGAAATCACAAACTGCGGGTGAAGAAACTAGAAGCAGCAGCAGCACTGGCAGCCAAGTTGGAGAAAGGGGCAGCAGACCAGAAGCCTGCAGAGAGTAAGAAAGAAAAGAAGCCTGTGGATGTTGAGAAGCTAAAGAAGCCTGTGGATGTCGAGAAGCTGAAGAAGCCTGCAGGCTGCAACTATCGAGAAATCAGCGGCTGGGAAGAAACCAGCAGAGAAAAAACCTACCACAGAAGAGGAAAAGCCTGTTGCTTAAATCTGTTTCATTCCAAACAGCAAATAGAGACAGCCTATTTGAATACAAACCTGATCAAAGGAAAAAAAAATACACTTCTTCATGGTGGAGAATTTTAGTTTTAATTACCTGAACTTCGCCTCTCAAAATATATTCTTAATCCCAAACTCTGGGATTCCTGAGGTAAATGTGAAATGTAAGAGCAGTGTTGTCTTGTTACCTGGAATTGTGAATCCTGCAATGTTGGCCTATTGTCATTGTTACTGTTTAAGTAAGCAAAGAATCACCCCTAAAATAGTGGGCACAGCCTGGTGGCACTGGATGTCTTCTCAGCTACTTGGGAGACTGAGGCAGGAGGATTATAAATTCAAATCCTGAAAATGGCAGGATACAGGTGATATGAAGGAGCATGTTGGAAAATGGGGGGGGGGGGGAGTCTTCAATGGAGGAAAGGGAAGGAAGAGAACATACATGGAAAAGAGAAATAAAAAATACTAATGGTGTTTCAAAGAGCCATGGGAAATAATGTTATTTTATATTTACTTAAAATGGTGTGTGTGTGTGTGTGTGTGTGTGTGTGTGTGTGTGTGTGTGTCCAGACTATTGTTGTTGCCCTCAGTTGCCTCCCAAAAGTTGAAAGGAAGTCCCTATTGGCAAAAACACCTTGAACTTTGGACACAAGACTCAGAGAAATCACGCCAAAAGCTTCCTCCCTGAGGTCTAGCCTGTATAGTACTAAAAGGTGCTATACAAAGTCCCAAGGAAGGAAAAGAGTCAATAGTCCTACCCAGCTCTAACACCTCTGAGTGGCAACAATGACCAACTTGGTAAGCTATCCACAAAGATTGAATAGTAACACTTACATCTTGGTGCTATCCAATAGCTGTCTAACTTAAAGCCTACTTAACAGAAAGGAAATTATGCCTGGTAGTAAAAATATAACTACACATGGCTAATGAGTTCATGGATCGTAGAGGCAAATCTACTATAGCCCCATTCCTAAACCAGTGTAAGTCCTCACTACTTTCTAAACACTTATCCTTATAGCCACAGAGGAGTGTAGCTCTCATCTCCCATCAAAGAAGCTTCTTTTTCCCAGCAGGAGACCATTACGGAAAACCACGTTTGGTCAAAACACAGAGAACAACTGACCATGGGGTGACCAGTTTTGGCTGATGCATCTACCGCACAATCCCTACCCCTTAAGGAACACCATGGAAAGGGGGATGGAAAGACTGTAAGAACCAGAGGACCACGAAATCTGCCATGAGATTGTTCCTTCTATCTATGACAGGGAAGCTACAGCATGAAATCTCAACAATACAGCTGCCTAAACAAGACATGAACAATGACAACACTAGTTGACATGCTAGTTTGTATGAAGGAAATCTCAGTTCCTACCCATACATAAAGAGCTACAGGCAATTAACAGCCACAAAGAGAGTGGAAATCAGTCTTCCTCAGGGATGAGCCATCTAAATGGTTACTAAATCAAAGTGGTCAACTTAAAAACATAATGGACTTAGTAGGTTGCTTTTATGTATTTGTATGACCAGTGTCCATCCCCAGGAGAGATAGAGCTAGAAAGAGAGCGATCCCAAGGACTATTTCTATAAAAACTACTGCTATCCAAAATCACCTCACTGAAAATTAAGAAATTAGAGAAAATAAAATTTGCTACAAAAATAACAAGAAATTTTAAGAAACTACAGTAATTTCGAAATGAGCAATATCAATCCATTTAGAGATCTATAAAAAGGAAATCATCTTTGAACAAGAAAGATGAGCATGAAAAGGCATAATTGAAACACCATGATTGCTATATAACAAAGTTCTCCATTTTTTTGTTTGTTTTGTTTCTTTGAGACATGGTTTTTCTATGTAACCCTGGCTATTCTGGAACTTGCTCTATGGACTAGGCTGGTTTGGAGCTCACAGAGATCTGCCTGCCTCTACCTCTGCCTCCCAATTGCTAAAATTAAAGGTATATACCACTATCAGCTAATTTTTCTAACTTTTATTTTTATTTATGTTTATGTGTGTGGAATATGCATGTGAATGCAGGTACCCATGGAGGTAGAAGAGGGTGTTGGGCTCTCTGAAACTAGAGTTACAGGCCCTTGTGAGCTGCCTGATGTGGGTGCCGGGGACAAAACTCAGGTCCTCTGCAACTCATTATGAAATCTTAATGGCTCAGCCGACTAACTGCACTCCAGAAAATTGAATTATATAGATTTATTTTTAATCTGGAAATTCTCTCAATGCTCCTAGGAAGAGCTTGAAAAGATAAAAATTCATGATGGGTTGTCAAATCTACTATTTCCAATGCCAACTCGTCCACCTACTTTAATTCTCTACTCATTTCATTTGGTGGCTAGAGTACTTAAATAATTCTAATAAATTCTAAAGTATGTGAAAAAAAAAAAAGGTTCCCATCTTAGCAGAAACATCTGTAACCAGTTGCTCCCTCCATGCTTCTGTGTGGGTCATTCAACAGCTGGGCTCACTGATGGGTCAATGTTTGAGGGGCACACACACTTCAGGAGGTGGCTTCCAGTATTGACCACAGTTCCTTCCTCTCTCCCTTCCTGAATTCCTAATGGTGTGTCCCTGGAATATGAAATGAGAGAAAATGCCAGAAAAAGAGGACATAAAGTCAAGAGATCAATATGTGTAGAGAACACAGAACCAAATCCAGATGCATGTATGCCAACACAAGGACAACACACACACACACACACACACACACACACACACACACACACACACACAAACACAGTAGCTCTGTTTCACTAAAATGCAAAACAAAGAAGTAACCACAGTGATGATCATAGGGACTTCATGGAAGTGAATTATTTGGAGGAATGAGGTCCAATGCTGCCTCCTATTTCACTGTCTTAAAGAAACAAAAACACAATTTTGAAAAGACAAAAGAACAAACTAAAACCAGACGAGACTGGAAATTACTGAACTTGAAGGAAATGCAATGAATTTCAGGATGTCTGAAACAACATGGACCTGAACTGGTTACTTCCATTGTAACACAAATACCATGTTGGAAAGTCACTCACTGCCTAGCCCTAAAACATGGCAAAATTAATTTCATCAATATTTGTGATGCCAAGTAGATGATGACAATAGGCACATAAGCAATAATGACAGTGAAATTTCTCCTGCATTGTATGCCATATACTAATAAAAATGAAAATAAATAATAAATATACTAATAAAAATGGAAAGCTGGGTAATATATTTAAATTACACAAATGTGTGCTTAAAGAGCATAATAGAAGATGGTAATAATATTGCCATACCTAGAACTCAACAGCTAAAATGAATGAGGAGTCAGTTTGCTTAATATTAACCTGTAGGGAGTTAACTAATCTGTAAGAGGAGGAGGCTTGAATGACTTATTAGAGCTGAGTGCATCAACATAAAATCATGTTTGGTTTTAATTAGACACAATGGGTAACACAGTGATGTTCATTCACAATCTGATCATTCAGGCCAGTATGTCCCTGCTCTGTCAGCTCAGAAGCCCTGGAGGTAGGGAACACCTGTGTCAACAAGCACAGTGGGCACTCAGGCCAGAGATTTGATGTCACTCTCAGTAGAGGTAGGGAAATGACACAAGTCATAGGTGTGTTTTCATCACTATGACGGAATCCAATAGAAACCAATAATATGAAGACTTCTGAAAAATCCCAAATACATGAGGACAAGATAACAAGAAGTCAAATGACGAATTGAACCGTATTTTTAACATGGAATTTTTCACAAAACTGAAGTAGTTGATTTTATTTTATAGATGGAATGTGCTAAAGGTGAATATCACACTCCACAAACACAGGCTGACATCCCTTAGGGCCCAGCACTCTGGGACAGTGCTACTATCCATTCACATTAGTCTTGTCTAACACGTACTTTTGCTTTGTTTGTATGGCAACACTATTTCTGAACCACTTTCTGCCTGTATTGATTCATTCATTACTTGATGCAACTGAGATGCAGGGAGAAGCCGCCTGATTTGCAACAAAGAGATCACCTTCAGAGCTGTGTTAATTGGGACACCTCCAACTGGACAAGGGACAGGACTTTTCTTTAAGTTCAACTAGTGCATTATGTCAAAATAAGTTTATGTGAATCCAAAAATATCAAAAATATGTAAAACTTAAAAACACATAATTAACATATAATTTAAATACACGTGAATAATTAAAATCAAGGAGCTCCTATGCACTTTAAAATAATTTAAAGAATCAATATATGTATTCAGTTAAAATTTAAATATTTTTACATCTAAAAAGTGAAAAGATAATAGCCAGACATGCTAGCTCATGTCCTTAATTCCAGCACTTGGGAAGCTGTGAGTTCAAGGCCAGCCTGGTCTACAGAGCAAGTTCCAGGACAGCCAGACTGAAAGCATAAATAAATAAATAAATAAATAAATAAATAAATAAATAAATAATAAAAAGGATGATTTTAGGTAAAATATTAACCTCCACAATACAGAAGTCTGCCTTATTAAATAATATATTAACAATCATTTAATACAGAAGCAAGTCATGGGTATAAACAGGAAAGATGACGGAAGAGTTACAGATTAGAAATATACAAAGAGAGAACTAAGTTTCTTATGTCTTTTCATAAGGTCAGTTTTTTCGTTTCTAAAAAAGTCCTTTGGTACTGGCAAGATGGCTTCATGGGTAAAGGTGCTTGCTGTAAATGCTTATGACCTGGGTTTGATCCCAGGGACCTGGGCAGCAGAGAGAGAACAGACTCCTGAAAGTTGTCCTCTGACCTCCACGTGCACACTGTAATATGAATGCCCATATGTACATGTAAAAATAAATAAGTAGGCATGCCTTTAAAGACTTCAAAGTCCTTTAGTTTTGCAGTTGCATACAAGCCTGTGGTGAGAGGAAGGGAAGGTGTTCATCTGTGCACTGCTTGTGGAACTGTCAATCATATATAGTTTCTTTTGTTGGAATTGAAAATGTGTATTTTGAAAATCTAACATTATCTGGGATCTTCTCTGAATACGAAGAGCTTTATAGGTGTGTGGTAAAGAGAACTGTCAGTTCCTCACACCCACTTTTGCATAGAGATGAGCTTTCTGTACAATGCCTGCTGAAAGGAGCTATGATTCCTGTCTAAAGATTGATCAGGCATTACTGGATGTATGTAGACACTGAACGATATATTTTAAAGGAGCTTTTATTCATTCTTAAAGGATGAAAAAATGCTAAGGTTATATTTTTGTTTGCATGAATCTCTCACATGCCAGACAAGTGCTCTACCACTGAGAGACGCCCCAGCACAATATAAAGGTTGTATTGTACAAACACTTATCTTCGGGAAACATAGCAATTATGTATATCAAACACAGAGAGGAAAAGAACAAGAATACTCTCCAGGGCTAGCAGTGTTGATCTCTGGGCTGTGGGATCTTGGAATATTACCATTATGAATACTTCCTTCTAATCCTACCAGAGCCCTTCAGGACAAAGCATCCTCAGATTGAATTGTGAGATCTTTCTAAATTTCCCACACAGTCCATACACCTCGCCTGAGAATAAGCTGTGGTCTCTTCCTTCACCAGATGAGCTTAGAAAGCTAAAATATCTGCAGCTTCATTATTTTGCCATTGTGTCTCCAGCAAGACCAAGAGTGATCAAAAATTATTTGACATGGATTTCCTGGGAGTAAAAAATCATCCCCCCACCCCCACCAGAGACCAGGGCTCTTGAGATGAATTTCTAAGAAAATGAAAAGGCAGATATTTAATACCAACCCCCAAGCGGCTGCAGCCTTTGCAGAGGGGTGTGTAGTGTTCATATGCTGCAGTCATCCATGCATTAATTGGCAGGTGATGCAGGCATGACACCATGGGCACAATGCAGACAAGGAATCCAGGATGGCCATATGCGCTCCCGTCAGAACAGTACAGGCAGGGATTTCTAATGGAGTGTTACACAGATTCTTTAAATGTGTAGTTGTTTTATCTACTTTTGAAAATGCATGTGCTTTTGGACAAGTTCTTCTCTGAAGGGTATGAAGACAACAGGGACAGATGAGCAGAGCTAGTTCTCAGAGGGCAAAGCCGGGCGACAAGGTCTCCATAGATTTGCTAAGTGCGTTTGGTGACAGGCCCTCCAGCTACCAGACCAAATGAGAAATGGAATCGATTATGAAGTTGTTAAGGCATCCCTGATCTCCAAGGATGACAGCCCAGTGCCTGCGTTTCTCTGTAGACATTAAATCACCCCACCTAAGAGTGAGAAAGTGAGAGAGCACACACGCGCTGAAACAACTGGGAACAGCAATTGCTTTATTTTGGGGATGACATTGAGAACACCAGAAGTTCCAGTTAGAGACACAAGGAGATTTATTTTTATGACTTCTCGGCCTCGGGAATTATTTATAGGGCAACTCCTGAGACAAAGAAATAATTCACCACCGACCATGGGACTGTCTATGTTCTGAAGCCTTGAGAATGAGATACTCATTTTTTATTGTGTCTATGGATGTGGAAGTGAATGCGAAAGTTCATGATAGGCATGAGCCCTGCCACGTGACTTCAGGGACTTGCCAGCTACACCTTTAATACCCATTCCTCTGTGTGCCGAGCTTCTGGGATTTGCCTTCCTCAACTTCCCAGGGATGCTATTTGGTGGACAGTGCATTACATGTAGCTGAAAACATAAGTTGTGAGGGGTTGGTAGGGGACCTAGGAGGATGGGAGGGAGAGGGAACTGGGATTGGTATGTAAAATAAGATTGCTTTTAATTTAAATAAAATTTTATTTTAAAAAAGAAATGTAAGTTGGTATTAGATAAAAATTTAAAAAAAAACAAGGTTTTTCAAGGGATTGATGTAGTCCCTGTAGCAAGCCAGAGTGTGGAAGCATGCATCATAACTGAGGCTCATAGCAAACCCATAGCCTCTGTTAGCCATCTGAGGTGGTGTTTGCCTATGGCTGCACATCCTCTCTACAGACCAAGACAAGTGCATTCATCACTGGTCAGTGCTGAGGGCTCCAGTTCCTTGTCATCTCTAGACACAGGCCTGTCACAAATCTCTAAATCAATGTCACTTACAAGACAGTGTATGTCCTAACAATTTCTGTGGCCAGTCGATCTCTGATCATTAAGGTTTTCTCAATTGAAATAAAAATAAACTGTGGCATTTTGATCGCAAACATCACAAATGCAACATTCAGATTTTGATTTTTTTCCCCACTGTTTATGCTTCCTAACAGGCTTGTTTCAGCAAAGGCTGAACAATGACTGCCTTGCAGGGCCAGCTCCTCCGAGCTAACCGTGTAGGAGCTCCAGGCTTCATTTACAGATCACGATTGAGCTGTGATAAAAATGTGTGTTTCTACCTATGCTTGCTGGGTGACTTTGGAGTTTTAGTGCTGTGATGAAAATATCGTGTCCAAAAGCAACTTGGAGAAGAATGGGCTCATTTCAGCTTCCAGCTCAAAGTCCGTCACTGAGGGAAGTCAGGGTAGCGACTGAAGAAGGAGCCTGGAAGCAGGAACTGATGCAGAGACTGTAGAGAAGTGTGGCTTACTAGCTTGCTCCCCACGGCTTGTTCAGCCTGCTTCCTTATACAACTCAGGACCCCTGCCCGGGACCAGTATTACCCACAGTGGGCTGGGCTCTCCCACATCAATCATTAATCAAGAAAATGCACCCACAGACTTGCCTATAAGTCAATTTAATTGAGAATGGAGATCTCAACTAAGATTCCCTCTTCCAAGATGACACTGACAGGTGTCAAGTTGACCAGAAAAGAAAAACACCTAACCAGGAGAGTCACTCACTCACAAGTAAACCATCTATCACAACAGCAATGATTGAAATAGAAATGTCCACAAAAGGTACCTCAGGCTTCATTTTTAGCACATTTTAGCCACATGAAGCAATTCTTGCTATCAATCTGTATTCCATATTTCTTTCAGATATGGAATCTTGCTTTCTTTACATCCAGTATCGCCAACCACATTTATATCTGAAACTCTAAATAACATCTGCCATACACTCAGGAAGCACCCTCTTATCCTTGCCATAAGAGAGTTCTCGGCTTTGGTTTCTGTTTTGACATCTCTGTGTTCTCCCTCAGGGATCTCATCCAACATGAAACACCTGTCCGCTGATCACTAGGGAGAAAGAATGATGTGCATACCACATGGAAGTGGTTTTGCCAGAGTAAAACATCTGGAAGCAGGTATTGTCTTGGTCTATTTAGAGCAATGTATAAAGGGCAAAAGTCTGTTTATCACAGGTAAGGCTGGGGAATCCAAGGCCATTGGGTAGAGAGGTCCTTCACTACACAGGCCTCAGCTGGATGTGGAAGTTTGATGTACTTCACAGGGCATTGGAACTGAGCATAACCCTTCTTCCCTGTGAACACACTTGGAGTCGCAAAGTAACTGAATCATTTCTCTGTCCAATCATTCATTGATTGCCTGCCGAGCAGGCAAGAAAAGCACAAAGGCTGGCTGTGCAGTTAGGAGTATGCTCTTTCCCTTATTGAGTTTAGCTCAGTTGTCACTGCTCTAAGTCGCCATGCCCCAGTGAGGTCAGAGTGGCCTGGGATCATGGAGCAGATAGAACAAATGGAGCCTCACAATCCAGGAAATTAAAAAGTTGTCCCTTTAAAGAGAGGACTTTAGCCCAGGCAGGGGCAGTGGAGTGCCCCCCCCCCAGAAGTGACAACTGTCCAATTCGATAACTGCAACTTGAAAGTATAGTATTGTTCTTTCTGAAGTTACTATGGTGTGCAAAAAACAATCTGCACTCTCAGCCAGCCTGGAAGAGTGGCAGATTTTGCCCATCATACCCTTGGCAGTCTTGTATAATTAATGAATTTGTCTGTCATTAATGTCCTGAGAATTTGCATAGTCATGAATATACTTTGGACATCAGACTCATCTATCATTAAGCCAAGAGAAAACCCACCCACTGCCCCCCTCCCGGAGTCATAACATTCAGCAGATAGAATGTCAAGCATGTTGCTAAGATCTGCAGAAGTGGTTCAAGCCAGATACTAAAACTTGGTTTTGTAACATCATAGTATCCTTGCTCTGTATGTAGTACCTTTACTGTGTACCTGGTACCCTTGTTCTATATGGAAGGAGGCCAGAGAACATACAGTCAGCCATAACTGGAACTCTCTTTTGAGCACAGGATGCCAACAGCTTCAGACCCACCAGTGCTGATGGTGTAGCCCTTCATCACTCAGAGGCTGTGCTATGTGCCAAGGCAGGAAATAAACCCTACTAACTTCTATAGCATCGCATATTTGGGACCTGGAAATGTGTACACAGGAGTGAAAATAAGCACAAGGCTGTCTGCTCCAAGGGCAGCAAAAATTTAGACAAGTCACCCACCAGAGCAGCCCTGGTGAGGGGCTCACGCAGGGGCTGGAGAAAGACTGAGACGGAGAGAATAAATAGTAGTCATGGAGCTGAGGATGTTTGCGGGGGCGGGGGCAAGTACATACATTTTAGAGAGATCGTTTCAGGAAAACAAATAATCAAATGAGCTGGCAGAAGAGGCTGTTGGGGGGGGGGGGCTCTGAATGCCAGGGAGAGGTATTCTGCTCTATCCTGTAGGCAAATGAGATCTTTTGGTCTATCCTGTAAATAAATGGAAAGGACTGAAGGTTTTGGTTTAGGCAATGCTTGATTTTTGGTTTATTGAGACAAGATCTTGATTGTGAAGCCAAGATGGCCTCCAACTTACTATCCTCTTGCCCTATGTCCTACACCCCCGCCCCCATCCTGCCCCCATCCCACCCCTACCTCCTGTGCTGATAGTTTAAAATGTCCGAACAGTCCTACAATACAGCATAAGGAAGAAACTACTGCTCAAGACAGCGGACTCAAAGTCGTCACTGGCGGGAAGGATGGGGAAAGCTGAGCGGGAAAGACAGCTGAAAGGCACCTGATCCCAGGGCTATTCCAGGCAGGAACAGAGAGAAGAGGGCATCCTGTAAAGCGAAGGAGATGTGGCTATGAAGCTAGAGGCACCTGCGTCACCACATATTTAATGATAGACGGATCGGATGCCACGTGCTCACAATCATGACCACCATCAAGAGTTCCATGGTCTTAGTTAGGGTTTCCGTTGCTGTGAGGAGATACCATGACCATGGCAAACATTTAATTGGAGCTAGCTTACAGCTCAGAGGTTTAGTCCATTATCATCATGGCAGGTTCAGGAAGACATGGTGCTGGAAAGGGATCTGAGAATTCTACATTTTGACCCACAGGCAACGAGGAGTGAACTGTATACTGACCATAGCTTGAGCGCATGAGACCTCAAAGCCCACCTCCACAATGACACACTTCCTCTAAGGACATACCCACTCCAACAAGGCCACACCTTTTAATAGAGCCACCACACTATAGGTCAAACATTGAAACACATGAGTCGATGGGGGGCATTCCTACTCAAACCACCACATCTGCTTACTCATAGGCCAAGAAAGGGGGTGGTCTTTACAAAGCGTGTGGCTCTGGAAATGTCCTCCATATAAATACTAGCTGCAAGAGGGAAGAAGCTGCATTCCATGTAGAAGAGGCCAACTTTCAGAGCTAGTAAACCATGGAGGCATCCAGCCTGTGAAATCAAGGAAAACCAAGTAAAGGGACTGAATAGATGAGTGGTTTTTGCAAAGGAGTAAGCAGAGAGTAGGCTCATACTGTATGTGGTGGATTTGAATATGATAGGACATGGAGATGTTACCTTCTAGCATGGCACCTGAAGCGAGTGTCTATGCTGAAGGATCAGAGAAGTCAGTAGAGTGGGGAGAGTGCTTTCCAGCTTTCTCTTGCCCCATCTTCCTATAGGAGTCAGAAACTCCACGTTGTCCTTGGAACTGACACTCTCTTTCAAGGCCCTCTCATGCCACCTCTCTTATGACAGCCCATCTCTCCCAAAGCTCTCTCCTACCTCAAGGCCTGTTATGTCTGGCCATAGTCCCTAGGCTATTTCCTTGTCATCTGAAGGATGGTTTTGTGTCATGTCTTTCTACAACCCTGCACTATTTTCAAATGTAAGGGTGCTGGTGTCCCCATGTTTCTAACACTTCTCTCTTTATATGAGTGGAGAGAAATGATTAATATGCTCCAGGTATGACTTGAGAGAAGTTGCACACACATGGAAGACCCTAGGAAGAACAACAAGCGATAAGGGGAGGGAGATGACCTATCCAGAACAAAGGAACCTACCAGCACCTAGCACAGAGTGACTCAGAAAACAGTCACTTAAGATCTTCAAGACACGGATTCCAGAATGGAGAGGAACCCTGGGCTTCTGAGCATGGACTGTCAAACATCTCATCTGCTGTCTAGCAACCACCTCCACATGTGAAGACTGATTTTTTAAGAGAAAAGGCCTCTGCAGCTCCAAGACTAAGCTGTGGGAAAATGTGTTGGTCAGTTTCTCCTGCAAATCTAGGAATACAGAGACATCAGATCCCATGGTCCCTAAGGCTGGTTCAGCTCTGTTTATCTCTGCACAGCCTTTGTCTGCCCTTAGCTATGCTTTTGGCTCAGAGTAGAAAATGAAACCCGCATCTGGAGAGGGGTTCCTGAGAAGGACTTTCTAGCTGCCTTTCCTCTTCCACTGTTCGGTTTAGAAAAGAAAGTCTGTGAAAATGATACCACTGGTTTTCTGTGTTTATTTTCTCTAAAAATCTTTCATATCCCATATGCTCCCTCTGCATATCAAGTGTATGTGTGGGAATCGATGCTTAGAAGCTACAGAAACGTGCCTCTCTAACAAAGTTCAGTGAGAGAGAGAAGAACGTCACCCTGCTAATGACCTGGCCTTCCCTTGGAGTACCACCACCATGGCAGCCAGCCTCAATGAAGGCCTTCTACAACCTCATCCTCAAAGTGCTTCAGGCAGCAATGCCGAGGCTTTGGGCCCTACCCCCCACCCCAGGGACCCATCACTTCTGATGTTTGGACTGAAGTTGTGTGTGTGCCTTTGGAAGATGAATTTGACAAGCTTCATGGAAACACATCTTTAAGCATCCCCTATGAGTCTATTAATGTGTTTCTGAATTGTCATACATCTTGTAAATTCTGCTTCTGCAGGGCTTTCCCCAACTGGGATCAACAGTGTACTTATGACTGTTTAACTGCAACTCATTCTGGGCAAAGTCTAAGGCAGCCGCATCCAACAGAAACAAGGCATGAGCCAAGAGTGCTTTTGTACACACACACACACACACACACACACACACACACACACACACACACACCATCTTCAATTTCTGGTAGTGGTATTGATTGTAACACAAAGAAAGAGGTAGGGTAAGTTTTCAAAGTGTACTTTGGATACAACATATCCAAAACAGTATAAATTTAACATGTCAAGGTAAAAATCATTGTTAGGAAATTTGCCATTTTGTAGTAGGTTCAAATCCACTGCATATTTTAAATTTCTAGTACATCCTAATTTAGACCATCTTCAGGGCCCTGTAGCCATATCTGACAAGTAGGGAGCAGGGACTGTACTGCCACAGGTTATTAGGACCTAAGGTGCTCCTCACAAGCATGAACTATTGGAGATGTCTGGGAATGGCTTCCTGGGGCACTGATTCACACATCCAAAGAGTCTTGCAGGAATCATTTCCCTCTCATTTGATCTGCCAAGAATTTCCTCCCAAAACTGTTATTCAGGTAGAAGTTATACTTTAGTAAGACATCAAACAACAAATTTCTAATGAGTTCTATGGGTTTCAATTCTGGGTGGGGGGAGGGTGTTAACATCAAAAGTATTGACTAGAGGCCAAAGAGTTTAGTGCACACCCAATAAGTACAGGCAAAGAAGCAGGAATTGGCAGATGATGCCACCACAGCCATTACTCTTGCAGCCCTCCAAGCTCAGTGTATATGGGCCTGCTGGGCTCCAGGAAACATTCCTTCTTCATTGACATTTATCTGATACTCCACAATTTTCATTGCACTTTCCCCAAAGACCTCTAACACCTCACCTGCGAGAGTGTGGATTCCCATTATGAACTGTGCCTTTCCACTCACTGCTTCTGATAAAAAGTGCTGAATATCAAAGGGGGAGGATGCAATTCAAAAGATAAAGGAAGACAGAGGACTAGAAATATTATGGAAATCCAAGCAGTAACGGGTTTAAAATTGGATGTAGTCTTGAGTGACAGCGCTAACTTGATCAGGAAGTTATTAAGTTGAAATACTTCCAAATGGCACCACCATGCAGAACAGAGAGAGGGGAAGGAAAGGCTGTGGGGGGAAGGAGGTAGCTGAGGAAAACTATTCTATAAGTTGCTGTGATGTGAATGTGGAAAATAGAGGAGCTGGAGTAATAACAGAAATGAGATGCAAATTTGAGACATGGTCGAGATGGAAGAACCTGTAATATCCTAGGATCAATTTAATCCTCAGTGAAATGTGACCAGATCTTCCAGGTCTGTGAGAAACCCAACATTAAAAGTAAGTGCTCTTTGTAGCCAAGTCCAAGAAATACCCAAAGTAAATGGCTATTTTTTAAAGTCATTAAGGTCCTTAATGATTGGAGGAAGTAGACCGTTACCTTGGATGTGGATCTTACATGGGAAGCACACCTCCCTGCAGATATCTGTATTGACTAGTTTTATGTCAACTTAACACAAGCTAGAGTCATCGTAGAGGAAGGAGCCTCAATTGAGAAAATGCTTTCATGTTGTAAGGCTGTAGGCATGCCTAGGACATTTTCTTAATTAGTGATTTGTGGGCAAGGGTCCAGCCCATTATGGGCAGAGCCATCCCTGGGCTAGCAGTCCTGGGTTCTATAATGTGCCCTTATAATACAGAATATGGTTTTTTTAATGGGGTGTTTGAAGCATGTGTTATATGTAGACATCTTAGAAGAGATGTTTCATGGGAATTGGCTCCTGTGCCTATGGAGACAGAGAAGCCCTGTGATACACTATCGAACAGGAACTCAGATGTCCAGGAGTAGGGAGAAGTGGGTATCCTAGCTCCAGAAGACAGTGAACTTACCTGCTATTTAAGTTCCCTCCCCATTGCTATGATAAAGCACACCAATGAAAACAACTTCAGGAAAGGTTTTATTTCAGCTCAGGATACCAGGCATCAGTTCATTACTGTAGGATCCCTGAAGCGGCTAGTCTCATCACATCCACACCCAGGAGCAAGGGGAAAATGAATTAAGGCATGCCCAAATTGCTTTCTCAACTCTCACAGAGTTCAAAAACCACTTTCAGGGTGGGTCTTCCCACCTAATTAACTCAGCCAAGAAAATCCCTCTCAGATGTGCCTACCAGCCAATGTTCATAGGGAATTCCTCCTTGAGACCATCTTCTCAAGCCAGTCTAGATTGCGTCAAGTTGACAAAGCTAACCACTGCCTCTTTGTTTGTCCCAGGCCCTCAATGGATTGGATGATACCTACCCTGCTAAGGGCAGATCTTCTTTCTCCTGATTCAAACTTATCTCTTTGTCCATAGGTCCATCTGAAAATGTTTGTCCATCTATCAGGAAACCCAATAGCCTGACAAAGTCAGTACATAAAGCTAAGCATCCCAGAGAATCAGCTGAGAAGAGACCAAAACAAGCTCTGTGCAACTGTGCGTGCAGACAGAGTAAATAACTGAACATCACAGAGGTAGGGGCAAGCCTGTGGCTGTGTGATGCATTGGGAGCAGGAGACATTTCTTTGGCATAAAGATGAAATCAGAGTGTTCATTTATACTCCATTAGGCTGAGTGTCCCCTGTGACATCTTAATAAATAAACCAAGAAAGGTAAGTGGATTTAAACTCAGCAGAAAGGCTGGGGTCTAAAGATGTTCAGGGATTTCGAGTATGAAGGTGGTATTCCAGTGCGGAAGAATTGAGAAGCTAGTTCAGAGAGAAGAAATTCTTGTGTGAGTGCCAAGAACACTCTGAGAAATCTGGAGATGAGGGAGGAAGAAGTGGCACCACAAAGGACTGCTTGTAGAAGAAAAACTCGCTAAGACCCTGAGTCACAGCGGACAAGAGTCAGCGGGTCCCAAGAAGACAGCAGCCACCAGAGCCAAGTGCCTATGAGAGCACATGTCTCACAAGGACAAAAAGTCACCCACAGGATCAGAAAACATCCCAGTAGCTTGTAGGAAGGTGACCTCAACTGCATGTGAGAGGCAGGGCTATGGACACACAAATGGTAGTTATAAGCAGCAAGCAGCGAGCCTGATGATGCCTGGGAGTGAGGAGTTTGAGAAACTCTCGCAGACAAGTGCTTCCTTCCTTCTTCCCTTCCTCCCTGTCCCTCTCTCTACCATGAGATGTGCTCTTTTAATTGTCAGGGTATTTGGACATGTGCAATGGCCACACATCTGGTGATGTAGCTTTGTAGCCACATTGTAGGAGCTGGTACTAAATAACACCTGCGGCATTACTGGATAGGAACTCAGTACTCAGAACCAGGATCAGCTCAGCCAGCACCATTTGGGTCCGGCTAAGATTCCCTCTTAGAGATGTATTTTGACAGCCTCCAGTCAAGCTGAAGAATTGACAGCTCGGGACATAGAACCCTAATCAAAGGATTCAAACTCTGCAAAGGAGGAGAGAGAGAGAGAGAGAGAGAGAGAGAGAGAGAGAGAGAGAGAGAGAGAGAGAGAGAGAGACAGAGACAGAGACAGAGACAGAGACAGACAGAGACAGAGAGACAGAGAGCTTGGAAGACAGGAATAGCACCCTCCACTAGAAAAGGAAACAGAAGTCAGCAATACAGCTTAGTGGATAAAGACACTTGCCTGATTCTGTGTCCTCTGCCTCTCTGCCACCACCTAGAGGATGAGCCATTGCTGTTCCTCTATATTTTGGAGGTTCTCTTGCTTCTACAGACTGTTTGCCCTGTGAGGAGGCTCATTTGTTCAATATTTATGTATTTTATACATAAAGTCCTACAGAGAGAATGACATACTCTCCCCTGAATAAGTCTGTTGCCCAAACCCTCTGTGCTCTTTGGGAACACTCTCTGCAGACCTCCATTATGAGAATTCAATGTACTAACCTTGCTTTTTTTTTTTTTTTTTTTTTTTTTTTTGGCTTCTGAGGTTCTACTTCTAGCTAATTGTTCTTGCTAACTAGGGTGTGTCAACTTAGGATGTGGGTTTTGTGTGTGTATGTTTAAAAGCTCAACCTGAGGAAGGCCTGGGACTGTAGTAGGGTCCCAACACCCAGTACAGTCACAAGCTGGCTAATAAAGACTTTCTACTGGGTTAAAATTGTAGCCAGGTGGTCTCTCGTGGGTACCTCATAACACTGTATATTACACATTTAAATCTGGAGTGTTTGATGTTACTTTTTATACTCTTAGTATGACAAATCAATAGCCGTGCCCATATTGATTTATATTAGGGATTCCCCCTTGAAAGTGATAAGGAACCCACTAAACTGGTGTTCAGAATGTTTCAGTGGTCAATGGCCTGCAGACTTGGCCTGATCTTGAGACTCCTGATGGTCCTGGCTCTGCTCCTTTTTGTTGACATTTTCTCTACTCAACTCTCTCATCCACAACACCTGCAGCAACTCCAAGCCTGACTGACTAGTCCAAGAAAATGGACGACCTTGTGTTTCTGTCTGAAGCCCAAGTCCCTAGGTTCACCCTGACTAACCCAGATGGAGGACTTGCATATGCAGAAACAAATCGCAACCGCCTAAGCACTGCAGGTGAAAATACTTCCATTTGAGATACGTATATACTTCTCGGTGACTCTGAAAACTGAGCAAGCACCCTGAAAAAAAAAACAGCTAACAGAAATCTGGGGTGCCACAAGCCTCCAAGGGTCTTACATAGATCACATGGTTCAATACCTAATGGGACCCCTTCTACAGATGAGGTCCCTGAGGCTTGTGGATAAAGGTAACCTTCAGGAAGGCACAGGTTTAGTGACATTAGAATCCAGATGGGTGGATCCCCTTCTCCCATCCGCCATGCTGCTTGCTGTACTGCTTCCCATCCTGGAGCTTCTGCAGCTGTTTCATTGTGAGGGATAGAGAATGCAACGCTAAAGCAAGAAAACACAGAGATCAAATCCTACACCTCTTTAGCAGAACCTGGAAATCAATGAATCCATGAACCTAAAATGGCCTTTGCCTGAAGCAAAAGACCTCCCCTGAACCCAAGTCAGGAACACTGGACCTGGACCCCAACCATGTGTGGACTTTGTCATTTGGATGCTAAAGCCAGATCTGGACTAAGATGTGCAAGCAAATAATTGTTATCTTTATTTCTTTACTTACTTGCAGTTTTGCGAATTTGAGCTGTTATTTGCAACAGAGAGAGGAAAGACTATAAAAATGCAAATATTTCAGGTCAGGCCTTCAGAAATCCTATGACATAATAAAGTAAATTTATCAGGTCAAATATGTCTCAATCAAAGAGGCTAGCTCCTTACAGAAGGACAAGAGTGACCCAGGTGGATGCTGGTCCTTGGGTAGAGTAGTCCTCTGTGTGCACAGAAGAAAATGATAACAAAGTAATTAGTAATAAAATCTCCCAATGAGATGCAAATCTCTCTTTAAACCTATTACATGCATTTCTTCTCTCTCTCTCTCTCTCTCTCTGTCTCTTTCTCTCTCTCTCTCTCTCTGTCTCTCTCTCTCTCTGTCTCTCTCTGTGTGTGTGTGTGTGTGTGTGTGTGTGTGTGTGTGTGTGTGTTGGTGTGTTGGTGTGTGTTGGCAACTTGAAGGAGTCAGTTCTTTCTCTCTGTCATGTGGTTCCCAGTATTAATCTCAGGTCACAAGGCTTGGATGCACACTCCCTTGCCCTCTGAGCCATCTCTTTGGCCACACAAATCTCTATCATGCATGGGTCGGGTCAGCTTTTCTAAGCCTCACTTTTGCTTGGAGTTTTTCACTCTGATGTCACACACTATGCCAGAAGCTGCTCTTTCTTCTTAACTTGTCCTCCATATTCCCCAGAATTTCCCCTAAATATGGTTCCAAAGAGGAAAAGGGGCCCAGTATAAGAGAGATCAAGACAGTCCCTGATGACATTTGGTACCAGACCTTATTATCCCAGGGGGCCGGCATGGTGAATGGATGCTCTGATGGGGAGCAGGGACAGGGGAACTATGCACATGGGAACTATAGTCATTATGCTAATTGAAGCAACTTCTTTGTTGTAAGACTTCCAGAGCAGGAAAAAGCTTGTGTCAGAGATTTACAGTAGAAGTTCTAAAAATAGGACCCCTAGATGTGCCCCAGGGGTTGGTGACAGAGGTAGCTGGGAGGTTAATCTGGGAACAAAGAAAATGTGCTGGAACCAAGTGTTTACAAGCAGGGACATAGGGCCTGAGGCTTTGAACCCCATGAATAAAGGGGAAAGGAGAAGGGGGATGAGGGACAGGAGGCAGGAGACAGAAAGCCCTGGAGAGAGGCATCCTGATTGGACATTAATGCATGAAATGGAAAGAATAAAGGTCATGTCATACAGCAAAGACAGAGGAGACCACAAGTAGAGGTGCAGTACAGGCAGGTGGCCTGTGGTGCATATGGTATGGACACACGCCTGCTGTGTCCAGACTGCAGATGCTGGG
The DNA here is from genome assembly GCA_030556225.1 of Cricetiscus sungorus. Lineage (NCBI taxonomy): Eukaryota > Metazoa > Chordata > Mammalia > Rodentia > Cricetidae > Cricetiscus > Cricetiscus sungorus. The sequence continues at coordinate 42,532,855 of JANBXA010000069.1, read as the reverse complement.
GAGCCTGGACTTCTTCCCACTCTCAAACCACCAGAGAAGACAATTGTTCCCCCCACCCTTTTTGTTTTCCTGTGAAGTGTATTCTACTGCTTTGGTTCAACATCAAGCAGGGAGGGCTATTCAAACCTGCCTCTTCCCAGGCTAGAACTTGACCATCGCTGCCCTTTAATTTCCACTCCACAGTTTTCTGTATGTGGAAACGCCCTTCTTCAAAACCTAGTATGACTTTGTCGTGGGAGGGAAAGCAGCCTCGTCTGTGTGAGCTCGGTGGCCCACTTCATATTTATCTCTAGTCTGCTGCCTCCTTCACCAGCTACAGGGCTACAACAGACAGGCTACATCCACCATGCCTCGGCAGGACCCTTCCACACCCACCCTGACCACCTCACTAAAGCTGTTGTGGGATGTCACCAAATCCCTCTTCTGTCTTCCCTGGACCTGCACCATTCCTGACCACTCTAACACAATCAGAAATGGGGGCTACAATCCTCAGAATTGTCAGTGGTCCCTCCACATGGTTGGTCTTCACTGGTATCCACAGCAGAATACCACAAGCACTTGTTTACAAGGCTCATCTCCAGGCAGAGTTTGCCAGAACTTCTCAAAAATTGCAAATTATGTTCCTGTAGTTGTTCAGAGACCAGGCTCCAAGAACCACCACTCAGTCACTAGCTGAGACTACATTTTAAGGAAGGTGTCTTGGGGTGAAAGACCCGTGAGGGCGTGGTCCCTCGCGCTCCCACTCAGGAAAGGCGACCCCCCCAAATCACTCACGAGAAGCGGTCTTGATGCAAACGCATGAGATTCTTTATGTCCCAGTATACTGGGGTCATTGGCCACACACACCATGCAGGGTGGTAGGCTCAGCAACAAACGACCCCCAGCACAGAATTAAGACAGCTTTTATAAGGTTACAACAATGCCTGCGCATCGCGAACCAATCACCTCGTAGCATCCAGTATGGACCAATTAATTTAAAGCATCCAAGCCCGCTCTTAGACCAGGAAGTCTGCTTTCGCACAGGCTTCTGGATTTGGCGACATGGCTCATTTCCTGTGTCCATTCACTCACAGGCTACCGTAAACATTAAAGTAGGTGACCCTCAGCTTGGGACTTAAGACTCCCAGCTTCCTGGGATCACTTGAGAATTAGACTATATTTTTCCATCCTAACAGGGGCAAGTTCTCCACTGTATAGAGTAGCACGATTCATTATTATCATAAAGTACCATACACTATCTATAGCTGCATGTGCCCCCTTTACATGATAATCAAGGATTATATTAACATCATCACTAATAAGCAAGGGATAGCCTTACTGCATTGTTCTAATGGCTGTGACATTACCACACAATAGAAACCCATTGGCTCCATTTGACCTCATGAAAATGCTGTCGTAGCATGAACTGTGAATGACCAGACGTCAGTTTGTGGAGGACTGCAGCTGTCAGCTTAGGCTAAGAATTAAAATTACCTGGGACTGATGGAAGCACTTTTAAAACTTCATCTGGTAGAGTGGGAAAGAGGGCTCAGTAGTTAAAAGCATTTGCTGCTCTTGTAGAGGACCCAGGTTCTGTTCCCAGGATCTACACTGGCTGGATCACAGCTGCCTGTAACTTCAATTCCAAGGGATGTAATGACCTCTCTGGTCTCCCCTGGTGATGCACTCACATGATAGATACACAGGCACACACATACACATACATAAAAAGAACTTTTAAAAATAATTCAGATTTTACTCCAGAGAAATGGAGTAAAATTCTGGGACAGAACTCAAGCTGTCCCCGAGATTCTAACACAGAATCAGCGAGGAGTCACTACATTTGCCTCCTTCCTTGGTCCCACTTCCCTGCAACTTCTGTGATGCCCATGTATCAAGCTTTATCCTGTGATCTTGGTCCTGCAAAAGGCATTCTCTTCATCTATGTGTCTTGCTCACAGTGTGAGACCTAACCACGTGCCATAACCATGGGGAAGACACAAGACCAATTTTTTAAAAATATTCAGTAATCAAGCAGTATCTCTTGGTGACTAGTTAGATGTGAACACTAGAAGACAAAGAGTATTCAATTATTTGGAAGTAGGTTACAGAAACCGTATCTTCTGCCCTTCCCCAATGTTGGAAGAGCACAGTCAACACTCACCCCACAGTTACACACAAATGTCATGCTGACACCAGCGTCCACCATATGGGGAACAGTTTACTCATCTGCTCAGGGATCAGAAGGCATAACCCCCCCCCTTGAAAGCTTGCCAAAAGAGTGATTAAACCTATTTGGAAATCATATTCGCATTTTTTGTTTTGTACACTTTGCATTTTGGAAAGTTTCACTTCTTTTCTCTCCTTTTTTCTCTTGATAATTGAAACTCCAACAATAGCATTACTAGAGTTGTTGGGGTGAGAGCCTGAGCAAGACCCAGCCATACATCCTCAACAGGCCAATTAAAGAGACAAATAAAGAGAGGTCCAGTGGACCTCCCTCCAGTAGATCTTAGGGGTCCTGATGAGGTTTGGGTTTAAACAGAGGGCAGCAGGCATGCACAGACAAACAGTTTGGATCAAGGACTGGTGACTCCACCTATCACTTGCCCATCATTGTCTTGGCTCTAGTTTGTCTTGCAAGGTGGTCCAGGAAGTTATCATCATTGTGTGAAATCTCTTTCCAGGAAACAAGCTTCCTCTTTGGCTAGCATTAGTACTCCATCCAGCTTTCTCCTTCACCAACATGAGACTCCTAAGGAAATTCCAGCCCCTAGCTGTCCATTGTCTCAATAGCGTGATAGTCAAAGACAGAGATGCTAAAAGGTGACTCTTTAGAATGTAATTCCTGCTGGATGGTTCCAGTAATCCTCGAGCATGCATACTGCTGTCCTTGGTTTTCTCTCCACACATATCCATATACAAACTGCTTTGTCTTTTCATGCAGTTTTTTCCCTGTTTTTATACAAAGTAGTTATTATTCCAGGAACACTAGTTGGATCAATGGGAAAACGATTAGCCATGTAATGCATCGCAACAACAAACAATGTATAGAGGCGGTGAAAAGGCGGTTGATAAACTTTTGTATTCAGAGCATTTGCTGAAATAAACAGAAATGTGTAGGATACCCCAAGAATGGTAAAGATTGCTCTTAAAGCTTAAAATCAAACAGCATATTCGAATATGAGGTAATAATCAATCTCATTAACACCAGATAGAAGTGGGGTCCCTACATACAATTCTATATTGTTGTGAGAAACTAGTTAATGTAACATCAAACAATATATAAAGTGTGTGGTATAAATAGAGAAAAGAAGGAAGCAAATTGTCTCTATTTATAAATTATGAAACTATAAGTCTAGAATTCACAAGAAAAGATAATCATAATTTTAAAACTATTATAATTTAAAAAAAAGTTGATTTTTTTTTTTAAATTTAAAGTGTGTGAGGTGATGGAAACAGGCAGGTTCCGGGAGATTGTCGACCAGCCAGTCTAGCCAAAATGTTGAGTTCCAGGTTCAGTACGGGTTGCTGTGTTAAAAAATATTGTGGAGAATAATAGAAGAAAACACCTGAAATCAATGTCTAGCCTCCACACACATCTGCAGTGGTGAACACACACATTTAATAAGTTTGGGAAAGTACAAAGTTGTCTTTGTATTAGTAGGTCATTTAGAATTTTAAAAGAAAGCTAAAAAATACTATTCTAATAAACAGGTTTGGAAAGATTTTGACATCCTACTATCTCAGAGGACTTGAGTTTAATTCCCAGTGCCAACACCAGGCAGCTCACCACCTAACACTATAACTCCAGATCAAGTGCATCTGATACCCTCCTCCGGCCCCCTCCAGTACTCACACTTGTGCTATATACACCCAGAGAAACATAAACTTTAAAATATAAAATAAAGATCCCAATAATGATTAACCACCTTAAGACTAAATTACTAAGGTATCAACAAGATGTTGTGCATAAACTATACCATGAAACAAGATCCAAATAAACAGACAAGAAAACAATGTCACAAAAGTCAATCTTCTTTATTATAAATTAAAAGTCTAGAAAAATGCATGAGGAATTATTAAGAGAGATAGAGTAATTTTAAATTTTATGATAAGAATGAGAATGTGTAAGGAATGCTAACACAGTACAGAAGAAGAAAGTAGGAAATAGATTACATATGAACTGATACAATCAAAATAGTGGTTCTTGTAAAAGAATGTGCAAGGAAATCAATAGACTAGTCTAGAAACAGATCAAAAATACATATAGGAACTTGATATATGATAAAGGTGGCATTTAAATTCAGTCATGAAAGAACAGTTTATTTTATAAATGAGAGTGGAATACTTGACTGTTCACCTGGAATAAAACAACACTTTTAGTCCTTTACTTCAGACCATGTATAAAAATAAACAACATGGATTAAGGATCTAATATGAAAACTAAAGCAATAAAGAGGGAAATTTTTGAGGGAAATTTTAGAAGACTATTTATATAACCATTGGGTAGGAAAGTCATTCTAAGCAAGAATAGAACACATGCTTGGTTTTTAATGTCTCAAACTTTTAAAATGTCTAAATGGCAAAAAAAAGACCATCAATAGATTCAGTTGCCTAACATAGGCTGCAGAAATATTTGCCCACTGTGCTAAAAGTGACTGGGTCACTGTCTCCACTGTGCTAAGAAAGATGAACAAAGTGTTTTAAGTAACAGACAAATGGATGTGGCTTAGTCAAGATGAATTTGATTCCGATGAACATGCAAAGAGCCAATAAATGTAAACCAAGAAGCTCACTCTTACCAGAGAACAAATAAGCTAGATCAAATCAGGAACAATCTTTCCTCCACGCCTGGACTAGAGAAAATGAAGGAGAGGAAGATGACCCTGGCAATCAGGAAGCGTCCCTAGGTCTCAGCCATTAACTGAGACATTTTATGTACAGGGTCCATTGAATCCCATCATGGCACATGTTTGTAGAACAGGTAACCATAGTTACACACAAAGGATGCTTATGCAAGTTCTCTGAAATCTCCCGTTTTAGCCTGAGCTTCTTCCTGTGGCATTGCTAAGCAGCAGGGCACAGAGATGGGGCACAGAGCATGCCTTTAATACCAGCATCTCAGAGACAGTTAGGCAAAGGGATTGGGAGAGTTCTAGCCCAGCCTCATAGACATAGTGGGTTTGAGGATAGCCTGGGCTACATGAGACCCCATCTTAGAACAAAGCAAACAAAATAACTGCTGACCAGAACAAAGCAGACTGTTTGTATGCTGCACAGCCTATAGATGTGCTTACAAAATAATCAATTATGATCATGTATTTCTGAATAATGTCTCATTTTTGCAAGAGAGACAGAAGAAAAGAGGGGAAGGGTGAGGGCGCATGCCATATGTGTGTGCAAGATGTGCATGTGTGATTGTGAATGCAGAAAAAGATGCAGGAACCACATGGAACTAGAGATAGAGTAAGGGAGCGATAACAAACACACAAACAGTGATCCATAGCTCTCTAAAAAAAATTCTTGCATTTTCTAGAGACAATTGGACAAACTAGAATAAAAGAATTTTGTGATTATGAATTTCTGTGCTCGTGCTCAGGATAAAACTGAAGCCTTCCAAACTTTATTGCATCTCATACTTGAAGGGTGCTCATTCAGTATTTGACTTCCACTTATTAAAAGAATAAATCTCTCAATTCCATCTACCAAACCTCCTGGGAGGAGGATAAAACTGATTATGTTGCCTTCATATTGGGGGAGGAGGGTAAAGGATGACAGTTCTCATCCAGAACAACAATGGAGTTGAATGAAACGGAAGGTTCTCCACGAGGAAATGCCTAAGCATCAAGGAGGCTTACCAGAGAGAAGTCAAATCCTTCACAGTTTAATGTGTTCACCCGTCACTCACTCAGCATGTACCTGGTGTGGTGTACTTTATGTGTTTTGCATGCCACACGGTCCCCTTCTTCATGCTTTGTAAGTACTTGCTAGGAGTTTCCTCCATGGACCAGAAAATTTAGTGTCCTTCATAGGTCCTCCTCCAACACAATTACAGAACCACTCAAGACATCTGGAGACATACCCACTTCCAGTATCAAATGAAACTGCTTTCTTTCTTCTAAAATCTAAGAGGAAAAGAATAAACAAAACCTTAGACTTTCCTTCTAGCGTTTGCCATAGTGTTAGTACTGCTTGCCAGCTCCCTCTCCTGGGCACAGGCAGCGATTGCGTGACCCTGCCCACTGTGGGGTTGGATGCAGGACATGATTTGTCTAATGAAGTGCGGATAGAATCACAAAAGAGCTAATAGCTGAGTGTACCACCTCCTTTTCTGTCTCGGCGATAAGGGCACACATAAAGAAACAGTTTGTCAGTACAGGCTCTCAGGTCTAAGAGGAGCAGAATGGGTGTGGAAAAACTCACCTGCTGTTGGCCACTGAGCCTGAGCGTTGCTTGAAGTCACAGCATAACCCAGTCTATGATCTCTGCAGGTGTTAGCTCCACCCACACCTCACTGTGAAGACCAGAACCTTGCAACTAAAGACTGCTATTCATGTGGTGTTGCTTGTGCCCTTTGGAGGCCTGGAAGATGCCAAGAGATGTGCTCTACTTCTTAGTCCAGTGGTCCTCACAACCTCCCTAAGGCTTCAAGCCTTTATACAAACAGTTCTTCATGTTGTGGTGACCCCCAATCATAGAATTACTTTGTGGCTGTTTTGCAACTATAATTTTGCTATGGTTATAAATTGTAAAATACATATTTGTGTTTTCTGGTGGTCTTAGTTGACCCCTGTGAAGGGTTGTTTGACCCCCAAAGGGGTCATGACCCACAGGTTGAGAACCACTTCTTAGCCACTGTTCTCCAAAATGTGTATTATGTGGGTGGCTGAGAGCAGAGTAGTTCTGTCTGTGTCAGTGAAGTAAGGTATCAGTTTCTTGTCTTAAAAAAAAAAAAAAAACTGACCAAAGAGTGCACCTGCCCATGGCAAGGAAGTCACTGTGTCAAGGGCTTGAAGCAGCTGGTCACATGGCATCCCCCAGTCAGAAAGCAGACAGCAGGGATAGCAGGAAATGGCTATGCTCAGCTCTCTTCTTCTTCTTCTCCTTCTTCTTCTTCTCCTCCTCTTCTTCTCCTCCTCCTTCTTCTTCTTCTTCTTTCCTTTTTTCTTTCTTCCTTCCTTTCTTTGTTGTTTATTTGTTTGCAACAGAGTTTCTCTGTGTAGTTTGAACTAGCTCTTGTAGACCAGGGTGGTCTTGAACTCACAGAGATCACCTGCCTCTGTCTCCCGAGTACTGGGATTAAAGGTATGTACCACCACTAACTGGCTCTCTTCTCCTTTCTTTGCCTTCCAAGACCTAGGGAATGGCACCACCCACTTTCAGCATGGGTCTTCACACCTCAGTTAACCAAATCAACAAAATCCCTCTCAGCATTTTTAGAGGTTCAATAACTCACACGGATAAGCCAGAGGCTTGTCTCCTACGTGACTACAGATCCTAGCAAAATGACAAATAACACTATCACAGAAGATGTGGTAGCAGGAGCAGAAGGGGCTGGGGTCATTGCACACACACTCAGGAGAGATGTATATTCACGTGCACTCTGCTCTCTCCTTTACATCAGTCTTAGATCTCATCAGGGAATAGTATCATCCACATTTACAGTAGGTCCTCTCATCTCAGTTATCAACACAATCTAGGTCCTTCACAGACATGCCCAGGAGTTTGTTTGCTAGGTCATCTTAGACCCTGTCCATAACCATTACAACTCCACCCCTTGATACCAAAACACTCTTAGTCTTAACCTTACATTCCTTGTCCACTTAGGCTCATGGACACTATATAATGCAGAATATATTTAGTCTGCCTTGAAAAGTTCCCTTCATATTTAGCAATTCTGACAGTTTTTGAAAGTCCAAAGAAAAAGCTTCATCTCAGAGTCAAGGCAATCTCTTAACTGGAAATGCCTACAGCATCAACACTGAGTTACATACAGCTAGCATATAGTGACACAGAACAAACATTCCCATTTCAAATGTGAAGAACTGAGGTATGACAAGGTATGACAGGACCAAACCTACCAGGCCAAGTACCCAATCCTGAAGCTCCATGTCTAGTAGCTGGAGCTTGAGGTCAAATCGTCTGTGTTCCAGGGAACTTGGGTAGCCCCATCCTCCAGCTCTGCTGCGGGAAGCTTACATACCCTCTCTCTAGAGCCAGCTCAATCCCATTCCTGCATCTTTACATGGCATCTGCAAGTCCCCTGGTCTCTGCAACTTGTACTTCACCTTCACAGCACTATGCAATGACCTTTAAGCACTTCCTTGCAGGGACACCAATGCCTCAGCAGCCTCAGCAGCAATCTGGACCTATGACATAAGATTCCATGACCTTGCATCTTTCATGCCCTCAGTATCATGTGAACAATACTGCCAAGCTCTGCTGCCAGCTCCAATCCCTTTTGGATTCTAACTGCATCAGCGGACTGGCCTTGGGGAAGTTGCTCTTGAGCCAGGGACCACTTCAGAGACGTTCTCACTTTCTTCTTTCTTCTTTGGGGTGAATCTGTTTTCACCAGATAGAACCCTGGCTAGGTCTTGCTTTCAGGCCACCTTTTCTATTATCCAGTGAAAAACACTGGGTCTCCATTTAATGGCCCTAACCTCATTAACAACTATAGGTGTCCTGTCACCTGTCCTCCTCCTGTTTGAAACTTTGAAGCTTCCCATACACACTTCCTCACCAAACTCCACATTCTTTTTATCTTTCTGCTCCGCGTTTTTCTCTCCTTCACTTTGATAGAGAGCACAGAGCACGGAGCATAAGTGGGGGTAGGGTAGGGACTGAATACTCTCCGGTCTTGGCATTTCCTCTGCCAGATAAAGCAATTCATTTCCTTGAGATTCAACCTCACAGAGGCTTTCAGGACACAGGTAGAATGCAGCCAGTTGATACGGAAAACTGTCGTATGAATTGACCCCACCAGTTCCAGCTGGAGTTATGCTTCCTTCTGAAACATCACTAGCCCAGCCTTCACTGTTTGCATTTCTCTTGCCACTTTTATCTTCTCTGTTCCCACCAGAACAGCTTATTAAGTTATACTTATAAGACACAGGGGCTTTTCTAGATCAAACTTCCTAATTCTTCTTGCAAACAAAATGAAAAAATAGAGTCTTGGAAATGTTTTTTGCTGCATCCTGTGTTGGGCTATAACCAAATTCTTCTATACCAGTTGTGAGCATCTTTTTCTAACTGCCTTTAGGAGAGTTCAAGTTATAGCTTGATTTCAATGATGGTGGGAGCATTTACACTACAGAATTATCAAATGTTAACCTCAGATTGGGTTTTCCCTTAGAGAGTCAGTTTTCACTGGTGGTAACAAACTGATTCTGTATACCCTATAAAAGCATCTTATATTTTCTAAACCTATGAGTTCTAACACAATTCTTCTCGTGATAAGAAACATTTCTCTGTCCTTCTTGCATGTCCCTGTGACTTAGCAATCACATGCTTACCAACTTAAGTTTCACCTCACCCCATGTCTATTATAAAGGAAGTATACTTCTGTGTGTACCTACTATGTGTCAGATACTGAGACCACAGTCACCAGCAAGATGGAAGTTCTTCCCGTCTCAATAGAAAGTCGTTTTGCAGTTCTAGAAGATCAGAAGCACCTACAAATCATACAGAAATCTTAGTATCATCTCAGTCACTTGACATTTTTGTTGACTTTAGCCTCCTCAGGAGCTTTGTGGAACCAAACCTGCCTAGCACTGTGCAATTGCCATAACACCATCTACCAAGGTTCCTGTTTGCCCTGCTCCAGTGTGACCTGCAGATAAAGGCACACTCACTCCCCAGAATACTGAGGCTATTCAAGAATAAACATAGGCCAAATTCCAGAATTCATTTTTGGAGTGTTATATGGGCCCTAGAAATTAGAAAGGTTATCTATACTTCTGAGAGTGTAGGATAGAAAGATGATGTAAGCTAAGTGAAGCCCTACTGTGTGGAGAAACCTTGTAAGGAAGTGAAGACAATGCAGATGAAAGCTGACCTGATCAAAGAGGAGGCAGGAAGTGAACATAATGGTGTTTATTTGAACTCCACACCCACCTCTGTCTAAAACCAAACTAAGGCAGGCAGCTGTGCTTCCATGAGCCTTCAATTCCTCTTGGCTTAAACTAACTACAACTGAATTTCTTTAAGATACAATAGACTCCTGATTCATCATTTCTAGGCAAAGATTTAGATGCAGCATTCTGTCCACAGTGATCTTCAGACATAGGTGTCCAAGAGGAAGGCCTGATGAAACAGAATCCAAGACATCAAATAACAGGGCCTGTAGGAGCAAAGGAACCCTAGGGGTTCATGGACACAAATGCCCTGACTCTTGTGTGAGCCTCCTTTGCATTTGGAATAGCAGGGAAGAGGGGATCAAAAGAGAAAGAGAGGAAGATGAAGAGGGAGAGAAAACAGTTGTCCCAGAAAGAAAAATAAGGAGGCATGTCTTAAAAGCCAGAGTACCCAGCCACAGCTGCCAGTCTCTCCTGTTACCCTCTTCTTGGTGATCCACAATGGAAGGGATGAGGACAGCTCACCTTTTCTTGTAGATTTAAGCCAACATAAGCTCCTCCAACCCTAAGAGTTTCTACTCTCTTCACTTTTCTCTACTTTTAGTCCATGACTGGTCTTCTCCAGTGTAGGTAAGTTGAGATGTAAGTGTATGACTGAGTGCTTGCCAGTGTCTCTACCTAAGTGGTGATCATTTTCTTTATCCATGTTTAGCTTTTTTTGGAAGTTTGATGATGGTCCATGGACTTAAGATATGGTGGGATTGGGGTCTGACCAAAGAAGACTTGAGGGTTACTAGAAGTTGAGAATTCGGCATTAGCAATGTTTGGGTAAGAAATGGAAAAAGAAGGACCAATAGGCTGTGTAGTGAGTATCCAGATTAACCTCCTGTTGCTATGATAAAACAGTGTCCAAAAGCAACTTGGGAAGCAAAGGGTATATTACATCTTATATATGAGTCCATCATCAAAGGAAATCAGGGTAGGAACTCAAACAGGAACGTGAAGACAGGAACTGATGGAGACTATGGAGAAATGCTTCTTACTGGCTTGCTCTCCATGGCTTGATCAGCTTGCTTTCTTATACAGCCCAGGCCCACCTGCCCAAAGTATTATCACCCACTTTGGGTTGGCTCCTTTCACATCAACTGCCAATCAAGAAAATATCCCACAGACATTCCCATTTGCCAATCTAATGGAGGCAATCCCTCAGTTGATGTCTCCCCTTCCCCTTTGACTATGGTGTGTGTCAAGCTTATAAAAACTAACTATAAAATTTCCTTCTACAGTCCAACCTACTTTGATTAGAACAGAGCAGGAAGCTGCAGGAACTTTCTAAGTCTCTCCTGCCCCTGTCTTTGAGTACCCAGACTGTGATGACATTCTCTGGAGATTCAAAAGTCATCCAGAAACCCACAAAGCAGCTCTGTAACTCCTGTATCTACAGATACCAAGCACAAGTAAATGGTCTAATTTATATTGGCTTTCCTTCACAAAGTTTTATGGGATTACAGACAGGCTTGTTACCTAGAACTTCAGGATTGAAATTGTTTATCTTTCTATAGCTGGGTCTCCAGAAGGAGAATCCTTCTTTGCAGCCACCTTCTCCTCTCTTTCTCTCTCCTCTCTCTCTCTCTCTCTCTCTCTCTCTCTCTCTCTCTCTCTCTCTCTCTCTCTCTCTCTCTCTCACACACACACACACACACACACACTATTGTAGACCATAGATGTATTTGTAGCACATATCAACTATTTCTTTTGGAAGTGAGATTATTTCCATGGCTCTCAAAGTATCTGCAATGGGTTCGTAGTGCATCTTACCTAAAGCAAGATGTGTGGTTTATTTATAAGTCAGAAGTGCCGCTGTCAGACAACCACCCCAAATTGGGAGAGTATCCTCAATATTCTACCCATACTTTGTCAGATAATCAATCATGAGTGAGATCAAGCTAGTGCACTCTGCATAGGGATGTGCTCAAATGTACAAACCTGGAAGACACTATATCTCAGAGATGCTGAGAAATGGTGTCCAATGTCATTTATGCCATTTCAGTGTAGTTGAACAGGAAATGAACTGGGACACAGAAGACTTATCCCTCAGTCCTGTGTGTTACTGAAGGATCTTGCAATGCTGCAAAAACTAACTTCATCAGAAAATCATACAGTGTGTGTGTGTGTGTGTGTGTGTGTGTGTGTGTGTGTGTGTTAGCGTGCATGCAAATTTTGCCTAGCAATACATTTTCTAGGCAGATACACTTGCACCCCAAGCAGTCTTAAAGACTGCTAAGAGAGGGAGCTAGCTATTCATGACTCTCTATCTTTTTGTTGGTGTTTCCAAATGCAGCACAATTTCCCTGTCTAATTTGATTAAGTTGATTTTAAGCAGACTGTGATTTAGAGGAAGAAAAGAAAAACAAGTATTTCTAGCAGTTTCAGGCCATTTATCTTGATTAAAAGACAGTCTTTATATCCAAACAAATCTGTCTTATTTAAACCTGAATGAGGAAAAGGCTTTCATCCTGAGTAATGGATGATCAGGACTTTTAAAGTCCTTCATGAAATCTTGGTTGGAAAAATGGTCTATAAATAGGCCTATTTTGTGTTTAAAAAAAAAAAACAACTAAAACCAAGAAATAAGGCACTCAGACCCTGCAGATCCTTTGGCTTGTCCCTGCTTCCCATCCCCAAAGACACAACACTCATGTCTTCCCTACCTTCCTTCATCCCTTAGCCCATCTGCAATCAGACCGCACACCAATGTCTTCCCAAACTGCCTCTTTCTGAGTTAGCAATCCCTTCCTTGTCACCAAAGTTTGCCCTTGAGGTAAGTTCCCTTCACTGTATATGAGACAGCCTGCAATTCAGCATTGTCCTCTCTTCCCTGTGCTTCTGGAACATTAATCCTTCTAGGTTTTGTACTCCCAAAACATTATTTAACTGCCTGTCACATGTCAAGACCTCTGCCAATGATTTTTACTTGCATCCTCATTTAAGTGGTACAGCCTCTCCTTGTGCCTATGTTAAGACTGTACTTCCACAGAGCAAAGGACTCGGAGAAGCTTGTCTGTGGTCTCCATGTGGGCCCTGCAGGGATGAAGAGCCAGCCCTGACTTACCCAGCAGCTGATAATTTTCAATATTCAGAGATTCCCCCCCCCACACACACACACATTACCAAAAAAAAGTATCCATTAAAGCAGGACAGAGAATTCATGAAAATACTTTTTGGGTATCAGGTAAATTTTTCTTTAAATAATTACAAAATTAGCCAACAATAAAATTACAGTTGTTATGTATTTGACATATCAGGGAACTATTATTCAAAGAGGCTGGATACCTCTCATCCAAGAAGCCTAACCCTTCACAGCAAACAGAGACCATCAAAGAAAACCACAGCTAGACACAATGCGGAAATCAACCAACTGTGAGAACCCAGCCTGACAGACACATCTATGTCACACTTGTGCATCTGTGGTATAGGGAGCATGGCAGAAGAGAGGGCAGAAAGATTGTAAGACTTAGACACCAGGAAGTGAAAATGTCTCTCCTAGACACGGGTGCATAAACAAGACTGGAACAATGGCAATATCAATGAACACATTGATGTGGAAGGGTTTTTTTTTCATGGGGTCCCACCACTAGACAGAGAAATATACACAGCTAATAACTACTGGAAGAAGGAGAATTAGCCTCTCCAAGGGATGAGCCTCTTATTGACTGTCCAAGGCAGTTGTCAGTCTAAAACCATGAACACAAAAACAATGAAAATGGACTCAACAGGATATATATTACACACATTCATTTCTATCTCTCTATGAATATATATTAATAATAAACAAAGAAAAGGAGGCTGTCAACTTGAAGAGGAAACAAGAGGGATTCAGCAGAAGGTAGCTGGGAAGGAAGGGTCAGGGGGACCTTTCTTTTCCTTCCTTCCTTCCTTTCCTTTATTCTTTGTTTTAAGACATGAACTTGCTATGTATAATAACCTGGCCTCAAACTTGCAGTGGTCCTTCTACTCTTGCCTTCTGTGTACTGAGATTGTAGCCAGCATTCTGTGTCTTTTCTTACCAAGATTCCCCCGACTGATTGGCCTCCCTGTGTGCCGTATTGCATGCCTGATGTTCACACTCATGTGATGTCACCTTGCAGCTCGGATCTGAAGTGGCATAGCTGCTTGCTTTCCTAGCTCCATCCCTTCCCCTCTTCATTGGTCAGTCATTCTGGATCTGTGCATACTTCACCCTTCTTCCTGCTCATGATGTACAACAGCCTGAGAACATCCCAGAAAGAGGTCCTGTGAGCCACAGCAGCCTTTTCCTGATCTAAGATTCCCCAAATGCTGTCTATGCTAAGATATCTCATCTCAGTCATCCCATTGGTCCATGGGAAGAGAGAACACAGAAGTCCATCCTAGATGCATTGGGAGTGTGCATAACTAATGCTGAGGATGTTCAGAACCAGCTTTCTTCTCTGGTTGCAAGAGGAGCCTTCACTACTTCAGAAAAAAGCTGCAGGAGTAAGGTCCTCACTGAATACTGACCATGAGGCAAGCATTCCCAAGCTTCACATGGACTCAAAAAAATTGATCCATTCACCCAACAGCCCCAACTTCTTATCCCCAGAGAACCCAGTTAGTGGTTAAGAAAGCAAGAGTACAAAATGGACCCTTCCACACACACACAGTATACAAAGCATGCTCACAAACAGCCTTTCTCTTAGTTTTAGCACATTTGTTCTTTCATACTGTACCTACATCTTTGGCTCCATCATTAACATTTAATCTTTAATATTTTATAGTCACAAATACAAAGCAAGGTACTTTAATAAAAATATAAAACTTAACTGTATTTATCTTTTGAGAGCAGCAAAAGAAAACAAACACAAGTATTTCCCAAAAGTGATTAGAAATATTATTTTGTGGAGAATCCTCTATATATGATGGATGAGAAATAACTAACCTCTTAAACACCCTAATTCAGAAACTGATAACTGCAGAGTTCCATTTATTTCCTCCACGAACACACAGCGATCAGAAGCTCTGGCTACCCACTGCAGCTCATGAGAGGGTATCCTTCTACACATCACCAGCCAGTGGAAACATCCAACTTCAAAATCTAAAATTGTATCAAACTTTGGGTGGTTCACAGCCTGTCCCCAAATCAGGTCCAGCCACCCATCCTCAGTAAGCCAATGAAAAAAAAACCAAATTAAATATTGAAAGCAGAATAGGGTGATTTGCTTGATGTGGTCACATTGGGAAGAGGAACACAAAAGAGAGAACCCTCCCAAGTCCATCTTAGTCTTCAGGGTCCTGAAGTAAGGTCAAAGTTAAAATAAAGAGCCAAGGATGTGCACATTTAAGCAGTCCAGGTCAAGGTGTGGTCCCACCCACCACTGACCCATCACTGTCTGACCTTCACTCTTGTCCTCTAAGGTGGTCTGACAGGGTGTTATCTGTGCACAGTCTCTTTCTAGAAGACAAGTGCCTCCTGTGGGCGGTGTTTTTTCCTTCTCCCAGCATGATATTACTGAAGAAATTCCCATTTCTTTGGAAGCCATTGTTTTAATAGCCTGATAGCCAGATTGAAAGATACAAGTGTCTCTTTGGAATATCTTCATTTCTGCCTGGCTGGTTACAGATGTGGGTTTCTAATGAATTCATTTTGTTTCCACACCATTGTAAAGTGGGAAACTAGCAAGTCCAACCAGTGTTAAAGGGCCATCTGTACTTTTCACATATGAAAAGAAAAAAGCAAAGATGAGTGACTAGTGTAGCTGTCCTTCATCTGACTGGCTCCATTGCCAGCTGAGTTCTAAGCTCCATGGCTGTCCACCCAGGTCTCCAGTTGACCCTCTTAGAAGATCCCACAGGCAATGCTCACCCAGACTGAGGCTACAGAGAAAGTTGCCTCTTCCCTCATGAAGGGGAAGTAACCTTTATTTCTTGTCCAGCTCATGCTCAGGTGACCCCACAGAAAGACCACAGTGAGGATAAGTAATTCAAATAACAGTGAACCCTGATGTACCAGGCAGTGGAAATGCCCTCCAACCCTCAGAAGGCAATCCAAACATCCTTCCACAGGGAGGGTCTCCACCGGAGGACCACAGAGAGGGCTGGGAGGGAAATGGGAACTGAGTCCTACAGGCATTTGCTCTGGGTTCCTATCTAGAGACTAGGCAGATTTGGACCAATAGCTGCTGTTCACGTTCTTAATGTGCTGTTGGGAGGCTGTTAGGAGGGATCCGTAGGGCTGCCTGAGGCCAACTCAGTCAACAGTCACTCTGATGAGAAATGCAGCAGTCAAAGGCACAGACAGAAAAGCCAAATACCTGTCAGGCTTTTTCACACTCCAGGGCTGCCAGAAGGCCTATAAAAATGTCATTGTCTCTCAGCTGCCCGTGATTATATTACCCTTTACGTTGGCTGTTGGTAATAAAAAAAAAAAGCAAATATCATTTTTTGCAGTGCTCTGGCCTTCCCCTGGCCTTTTTCAAACAATAATAGACTAAATATAAAGAGACAGAAGCCATTACTTGGCTCTTTAACTAGTGCCAAGGAAAATGAATAATTAAGGAAACATTACTTGGAAGAAATGTACACAGTTGCTTTTAAGTTAGAACCAAATAAGACCTCTTTAAAAATACATCATTTCCCCTTTATCTTAACATGGCATTCCTACAGTGGCCTCATATATTATCGTTGCTACTGTTTAGATCTTACCAAGGGGAGAAAAAGCTTTTAGTTTCCATTATCCTATTAAAAAGTCCCAAATCAAACAGAAACACAGAGAAGGAGATGGGGGAGAGGCAGGGAAGGAGTGTTCTGTTTGCACAGCTTCCTTCAAATCTGGCCAAGCAGCCAATATTTAATTTTGTTCACCTGGGGCATCCATTCCAAACCTCATTCTCCTACTGCCCTTGAACGTCTACCTCATTTGTGGGAAGGCTAACTAACTGGAGGATGTGCACTATGTTCTGTCTTTGTAAGTTACTAAATAATAAGCACTTGGGTCATCCTATCCAGGCATCGGCAGCCATGTGCATGCTGGGCAAAGCCAGTTCTTGCTGGTTAAGAGCTTACTGAAACTCTTCATTTTCTGGCTTACCCTCCCAGTGCCTACATCTCTCTTCCTTTCCTATTTGGTTTTCAGCCTCCTTTATGCAAGGAGAAACAGACAGAGCTTGCAATTAGCCCCCAGTGGAATGCCCCATATGCAGCTGTCACCCGGGTAATGATCTAGATCTATCAGAGGGCACCCAGCAGGGAGGATACAAGAGGGAGTCTAGGGATTAGAGTAACTGCTGGGCCTGTGGCTGTGTGAGCACATTTCTGAGGCTTCTGGTGTGGCTTTCAAAAGCAGAGACACCCTACAGTCTGCCTGAGTTCAAGTCTGTGAAAGTGGGGGTACAGTGGAGACGCCCTGTGACTGACACTGACATACTTCACAGGTGTAACTGCGTGACGAGCAAAGATCTTGGAGAATGCGATGACGCTGAAGTGCAGCCACTATGCTAGGGTCCTAGTCCAATGACTGATGGCCTTAGAAGAGATGGAAACAGAGGAATGCACATATACTGAGAAAGAATTGTGCAGAGGCAGAAAGAGAGCCGTCTGCAAGCCACGAACGGCTTCCTGGAAACTAACCCTGTTACACCCTGACCACAGACTTCCAGCTTGGGTGAGAAAATACATTTCTAGTGTGCAAACTAGCCAGTCTGTGGTATTTTGTCACAGCAGCCCAGGAGGCTAACACATTTGCAGACATCAGTTCTCTGCCCCTTCCTGAAAATGAAGTGGTTTTTGGGGGCATCATAACAAAACACCATACATCAGGTCACTTAGAGCAACAGAAATTTAATGTCCACAAGAGGGTCAAGATCAAGGTAGCAGCGGGGCTGGTTCCTTCTGAGGGTCAGGAGGGAGACTTATTTCTTGCTCTTGTCCCCAGCCCCCCCCTTCCCCTGGGCCACTAGAGACCTTTAGTGTTCCTTGAACTGTTTACAAATTACCAGACCTTTGTCTTTATCTTCTCTATTCTGTGTCCAAATGTTAGTGTTTTATGAAGACATCAGTCAAGTTGGCTCGTTCTTCATAGCTCCCTGCCCTCATCACTGGAAATCAAACCCAGAGTTTTGAGAAGCTAAGCCCTGTACAATGAGCTTACCCCTCTTTAGTAGGTTAAATAAAGCACACACAACAAAAATAAGTGTATGCATTAAGGAAAGATTGGGAGATTGGTACACCCTGTAATCCTAGCACTTAGAATGCAAAGGCAGGAAGATCAAAAGTTCATGGCCATCTTTGGATGCATTACAAGTTCCAGGCCAGCAGCCTGAACTATGTGAGACTGCATGAGTCCCTTTCTAAAAATGAATGAAAGAAAAACATGAATGTGTGAAAATAAGGAAGAAAGAAAGAAAATTTTGTATGTATTTCCAAAGAACAGCATGGTGTTTTGCTAGCTTGTAGAGTAACTAAGTCCTGGTTCACTCATCTTAACCTGAACATCTGCAAAGACCCTATACCCAAATAAGATCACACCCATAGACATTCAGTGTTAGAAGCACCATAATTTTGGAGGACCATAATTCAACCCTCAACTACTACCTATCAAAATGCCTTTAATTCTAGAATGTTGAAATGTCGTGGGTGAAAAACATGAGCTCAGGCTCTGTTCTCCCTACTCTAAACTCTTCCACTTTACTTATCGATGCTTTGCATCCTTCACTATCAGCTGGGACTTTCTGGGTCCAGAAGACAGAAAGCTCAAATTTCAGGTACCTCCTGAGAAGCGCACCACCCCTGCAGGGACTTTTTCCAGGGAGGTGCGATGACTAATGGGTTACCGCATCTAGACTCTCAAATGAAGGAGGGGCCAGAACTGCGGACATCTGTGCCATGTCCATTCAGATGCACACATTTCTCTGCTGTGGCTGTGTATGTTTTTGTTCTGTGGACTTAGTCTTGGCACCCAGGGGACACAACAGTGTCTGCAAGGAGCCTCACATGAGCTTACATGCTCACATTAGGCCGAGAAAAGCAGAGGGCATCAGCAGACCCTTCCCACAAGAGCAAGACAGGGACAGAAGAAGAAAGAGGGCCAGAGTCCTTAAAAGCCACCTTGTTTGTCTTGCCCAGAGGTGATTAATTATACATCATCATAGGATGAGGCACATGTTTCAGAAAGGCTTTTCAGTGAAATGCAACCATTTGGGTTTTTATGGAAACAATCCAGGTGATTAAGGAAGAGGCAAGACTTGGGCAAAGAGAAAAAAATCTACAAAGCAGCCTCACTGCACACACATATTTGCTCTTTCAAAGCAAATTCTGCAGGAAATCCCAGCTGCTGATGCAAACCTTCACAGTTAATTTGTTCCCAGGGGCATATTGGCGACCATTATCCCAGAAGCGTACACATGAAAACCCCATTATTTGAAATGTATTCATTGTGTTTCTGTTTAACTCTAGGCTGTGTACTGAGAAGTTAGGAGTATGAGAAAGAAAGCTGAGGATGGAAGAAGTAATCTCTGCTGCTTTCTGCCAATAGGAAGGACACCCTCTTGGTGGTACATGCAGGATGCCATTATGAGAGAGTGTTTAAAACCACAGGCAGCAAGTCATGGGCTGGGGGTGTTAGGTATTGGGGGTGGGGGATGGTAGGTGTGTGTGTGTGTGTGTGCATGCCTGTGTGTGTGTGTGTGTGTGTGTGTGTATGAGAGAGATGGTGAGTATGTATGTGTGTATGTGGTATGTGGAGTGGTGTGTGTGTGTGTGTGTGTGTGTGTGTGTGTGTGTGTGTGTGTGTGAGAGAGAGAGAGAGAGAGAGAGGAAGAGAGAGACAGAGGCATAGAGAGACAGAGAGAGAGAGAGGGTGAGTATATATGTGTGTATGTGGTATATGGAGTGTGAGTGTGTTGTGGGGGTGAGGTGGCAATGTGTTTATGTGTCTGTCTGATGGGGGAGGTGAGTATGTCTGTCTGATGTGTAATGTATGTGCACACACAACCATGCTGATTTATGTGAATTAATTTGTACTATGGGCAATGCCAGGCTACAATACCACTGTCACTGACCACTTCTTGATTCTAAAATTCTATTTCAGGAGAACCCACTGTCCACAACTTTTAACTCCTAAAGTTGGCACAGGAAGGCTCAGTGCTGCACATTACTACTTTGCTGGAGGGATGAGGTAAAATATAAGCAGAGAATTATCCAATCCCAGTCTGCCTTTCCTTACTACCTTACTCTGCAAACTAGCCTAGCTTGTGGCTTTTTCCAGTGTTGACCCCAGAGTTCTTCCACATATGTCACGCCCCCACCCAGTCTATTTGTTGCTGCAACTGTCCCCTAACTGGGCTACTCATCTACCATAGTCTCCCTGCTTCTATCTGCCTCCTCCTTCCAGAGCCCCAGTGACACCTCCCCATCATGCACCTGGTACAGATGCTTGGAGAAAGGCTGTAGCATGCTCTAGCCATCCCATAGATGAGCTCAGCAACACAGGTGAGGTTAGTACTTGGATGTCAACCTTGCAATCCTGAGGCCCTATAGCCATTCACAGACACTGGTAGTCACTGTTCTAGTGAAACTTCCATGAACACAGTGCTCCTAAATAGTCAGTGAGCATTTGGTTTCCTTCTTAGAGCACTTCCAGGGTTGTCCATGAAGAGATCAAAGAAGGGTCTAATAGCCCAGAGCCCCACATCAGCTTCCTCTGTCCTCCCCAAGTCAAGCCAGCATTTACTATCAACCTTTTCCCACACCATCACCATTATCATTATTACCCCCACCCGGTCCTAATGACTGTTTAGCTTACCGTTAACCAATCACTGCTTACCAGCTCTGTCTCTTGCATTGGTGCACATAGACGTTGGCCAAACCTTTATGGAGATCCACCAACTGACAAATCATAGCGTCGTGCAATGTTCCAGCTCTGGGGACTTGTATGAGCAATAGAGAAATTATAACTATGTGAAAATTATAAATATGAAGAGAAATTATTATTATAAAAGGTGAATGGGGCACCCACACAGTAGAATCTATACATTGGTTAAATAAAAGGGTTCTGTCTCTGTTGTATAGTTTACCTAGATTTGTGTATGATTTTCTTACATCCTCACATTAGAGAACAATATAGAAGATCCATCCATATTCAACATCCAAAACTTTTCAGGAAGAGGAAGGGAGACAGAAATCTGACATTGTGCATTTCCGTCATGGGAAGCTTCCAGCCAATGAGAGATACCTTTGGAGTCTGCCCTTATGATACATGCCATTAGGTGACAAAGGCAGGGAGTGGACCCTGGTGTCCTCTTTGAAACCTGTTTGCAAAGGCTGGGTGAAACTCAGATGGAGGACAGAGAGGGGTAGAAAGTCAGAGCCCAGCATGGCTTCTCAGGAAGCAGAAGAGGGCAGATTGAACCACCTTGCTCCACTGTTGTGTTCATTTTCCAGTGCTGCTAAAATCACTCCCAAGGTTTGCTTTCTAGAAGTTTTACAAGGAGGGCACCTATCATCCCAGAACTCGGAGCAGAGGCAGAAGAATTGCTGCAATTTAATCAGCGCTTCTCTGGGCTACATGGCAAGTTCCAGGCCAGCCCTTGAAAACACAGCAAGCCCTCATCCCAAAGCAACAAACATTCAAAAAGCCTTATGGAAATATACCTTTGTAGAGGGGTGGAATTTGGTATTATACACCCAACAGGAAGTAAAATGTTGCATTTCCTTGAACATAAACAAAAATCAATGTATAGCAAAGAAGATAAGCAGAAGCCAGTTATGAGGGGTGGATTTTAGTTCTTAATTGACTTCTGATCACTTTCTGATCGCCCATTCTCTCACTATACTCATTACAACTACTTTACAAAGAAGTCCGTTCATGCTGCATTAATAGTGTCTTTCTAATGAGAAATAAATGAGGGATCGCCTCTTTTTAATTGCCCTAGAGTGATTCCTCCTTTCAGTTGTAATGTGCTGCCCGAAGCCTGCTGCTTAGGGTCTCTTTCTGCTTCTAAGGGCTTCTGAGTGCCTCTCAGCAGCTTCCTTGCTGGAAAAAAAGAGGACAGGCTCACAGCACTCAGCTGCGCACAATTAATGCCCTGCCGGGCTGCTGCTGCTTGAATGATTCGGCAGCTTTTCAAAGGACCTGACTAGTCTTCATGCACAGGCAACATGTGCTACTCTGAAGTTAATCCAACATGCAAACTCAAGAAATTAACCAGATTTATTCACAGGGGGAGAAGTCGTGCAAGCCAACAGAGGAAGTCAGAGAGGAACAAGGCAGCCCTGCAGGGGCAGGAACTCAGCCTTGAGGACATGGGAATGTCCAGCCTGCCAAGACCAGGCAAGTCCTTGTGATTCACTGAGCATTGGAGTAGGCATGGTTCACATGAGTGTGAGTAGGCACTTGCCACTTTGTGTTATTGAGGAAAAGTGCTGGGGTGAAGAAAGTTTGGAAACAGTGTTAAATCAGTTTTGTTCCTAGTGCAGAACCTCTTAGATCCTTTATTGTTGCTGCTGGGTCTTTTACACAGTTTCCTCTCACATGAATGTCCTATACAAGGGCAAATTTGTCAAAATGACAAAATTACCTTGCTAGATTACTTTTGGTTAATGGCATGTGTGGATTTCACCAGTTTCTGTCTGGTTGCATTTCCTTCAACAACACTGCCCCATAACCCCCATGCCCTTTCCTTGACCCGGGATCCTATCCAAGGCTGTAATCTATTTGGTCAAATGCAACTGTAAATTTTGGGTCATTTTCTTTTAAAATAATCATAGATTTACAGAAAACCGCAAAAGCAAAAGGCACACGGTGCCCCTCTGTACCCACCACAGTTTTCTCAGTCACCCCATCCTGTGTAACTCTGCTTTGTCAAAGCTGTGAAGCTGACACAGGCATGACACAGAGGGTACTGGGTATTGTGTACATGCATTTCCTAGTGACTCATGGTCTTAAACCCCATTTTACTCAGTAGCAAGAAGCTCAAATGGTTTCCCAGGAGGACATCAGCACATTCTGGTGGACTAGAAGATGGTTCTGGTCCTCCAGCACACTTCTGAGAGAAACAAATGTCCTGTTGGAGCACTGCACCCTCAACAGACTAAGGATAGTGGATCTGTGGCTTGGAGTTACACTGATAGAGATCCAGGCCATTAGATGCTACAGTGGTTACCATCTGACCCTTCTGATCATAAGCTTGCTGTTGGATGCTCAGCTCTTATCCTTGGAGCAAGTGTATTACATGAGCAGCAGTAGCCAGTAACACAGCAGCATGCCCCAGCCCTGACCCCCTGAAACCAGGCAAGGAACACAAAGCATCACAGTACAGAAGCTCAGGCTGTTGTATCAACCCAGTGGCCCACATCAGCAGGAACCTGGAATGACATTTCTCAGCCTGGGTCTCAGATGGCCCTTTCACAGGGATCACCTAAGACCAGCAGAAAACACAGATATTTACACTACAATTTATACAGTAGCAAAATTGCAGCTGTTAAGTAGAAACAAAAATAATTCTATGGTTGGGGTCACCACAACATGAAGAACTGTATTTAAGTGTAGTCACGGCATTAAAAAGGTTGAGAACCACTGCCCTAGAACATCTGTGGGGAGTTGGGGGGAAGGGTAGTTACTTTTTCTCAGTCTCTTTGATGTCACTGCTCCAATCCTGCATTTGATAGATTCTGAAAACAATATCTTATATGTGCAAAACAAATGTACTCAGCTCACCCTAGTCCTGACTCTCCTATGGCCAGAACATCATCTTTTAAATAGTATAACTATCCCCTTGGCCGCCATCCCCAAGACCATGGGTGGCAGTGTGAGTGCAACTGGAAAGCCTTTTTAAGCCCCATGGGTTTACATTTTGGTGAGACTGTTTCAATGCAGTGTCTGTGGCTCAAAGTCCCCAGATCAACGGCATCACAATTCCTGCCATGGCACAAGTGTTCTTCAAGCATCACAAGTAGATGGAGTAGATTACAAAATGGCATGCATTAGCTCTACTCCAGTGAGCTTGAAGCATGTGTTCCCAGCATGCAAAGAGTGTGGGAGTGAATCTGCATCTAAGATTAGTCGCAAAGCTCTTGACCAGGATTAAGAGTTCAGGCGATGGCCACAAAACTGTTTTCACCCCTGTAAGTGAACTCGGGAGTCAACTGGTCGACTTGATCCCATTAATAATGAGCTGTAAGGAGCCTGCCCCAGCACACAGAGGGAAACATGACAGTTGGAGAAAATGTACATATTTTGGTGAGCAATCCATGGGGGTGTCCCTTCTTGTAAAGAGAAACAGGAATCTGCACTGCCCAGTACTGACAGACAGCAAAGGCTGTGTCTATCTTGGCCACTTAAACTGGATGATTAAAACATGGTGAGAGGAGAGGGGGGGAAAGATGTAAAACATTCCTGTTTGAAGTATGACCCTTTAGGGTTTCAAAGCCAGTTTTTCCAGAAGCCTAACTGATTGGCGCAGTCTCAAACCTCTGTAGGTAATTTACAGTCCTGGGCTAAATTTGTACCATTGCCAAGAAGCTGTGTGTGCAAATCTTAGTATTCACAAAAATGGGCTGGGTGTTCTTCCTGTGCAGAATCTCTGAGAGAGACTCCCCTGCCACTAAAAGGGTCCTTGTTTCTCTGTGGGTAAATAGACACCAAAGGTAGGAGGCACTGAAAGGCCATCCCTTCCCTTCCACTTGAAACTCCCACGTCTTTCCATCCCTTGAAAGAGGGATCTTGAATAGTCTCAGGAGTGTGCATCTCCCTTGTAGGAATCCTAGAAATGCTACCAGTTCAAATCCAGGATGTGTGAAGCCCTAAAGCAGCTCTCCTCCCCTTTAAACTGAGGAGACTTTAGAGAGAGCTTGCTGGACAGGCTGCCTACCCAGCTCCTGCTCTGTCTTTTTGTTTAGGTTGACACTGGGTCCCTTCCTCAATCTCTTCCCACCTTGTAGGCTGAGGCAGGTTCTTCTGCTGACCCCAGAATTCTGTCTCCACCTGCACTCCAAGGATCTGAATTCAGGGTTCATGATCACTGCATAAGATTTTACCCAGTTGCCAGACATTGGTGGCACACACTTTTAGTCCCAGCACTCAGGAGGCAGAGGCAGGTGGATCTCTTTGAGGCCAGCCTGGTCTACAGAGTGAGTTCTAGAACAGGTTCCAAAACAACACAGAGGAACCCTGTCTCAAAAAACAAAACAAAACAAAACAAAACAAAACAAAACAAAAAAAAGGCTTACTTCAAGATTTTACCCAATGGCCCCTTAATTTGTTCTATTCATTTTTAAAATAGATTTATTTCATTTTATGTATGAGTGTTTTGCTTACATGTATATATGTGCATTACATGCGTGCCTACTGTCCAAAGAGGCCAGAAGAAGGCATCGGATCCCCTGAAACTGAAATTATAGATGGTTGCAAACCATCTCTACTCACCAAGAAGTTCTTAAGCAGTTACCAGACATGGGGATCAATGCCATGACCAGGTCACTCATGAGACACAGACCTGTGTCCTACTCAGAGATGACTGGGAAGTCGTTGCTTTGAGTTCAGGCTTAAGAGAATCTGTCTACCAGGAAATGAAGACAGAGAGGATATTCTGGACCAAAGACAGAGATCATGGGTGGACAAAGAAAAGCAAAAGGTTGGCACATTCAGACAAGCACTGGGGGCCTGGAAAAAAGGATGTATGGGAAGGTGGGAGATGAAAAGAGACAAGTTCACCCAGGGAGGCTTACAGCAATGGCGTACAAGCCTATCACAAGAGCTCTGAAGAACTGGGAGCCTCGTCACTGTTGGGTTCACCATTCCTGACCATCCCTCTACCAGAAGTTAAGAAAATCTGTTAGAAGATGTAACACTGGAGGAGACAAAGCAAAGCGCAAGGAGGCCCCTGCATTGGTACAGAGGGCGGGCAAGCATAAGCAGGGGCAAAGAAGGGAGGGGCAGATGGGATGAGCAGGTGAGAGTGAATCCCTGGACATTTTGTATTGAGGTTAGTGGTGAGGTAACCTCCTCTCTGGCCTGCTTAGCCTGAGCTCATGCTTGCCAGGGAGGGGGCTTAGTAGGAGGAGAAGGGGCAGGAAGTCATGCCAGCCTTGGAACAGCAGCTTTATCTCAGATGGATTCCAATCCATTGCAGGCTATGCATAGGGGGTCACTGTCTTCTTGAGGCCTCCTGTCACAGCATTGATTATGGTATCTGGCTCCCAACAAGCCTGGAAAAGGTTACCACATGACTATGACTCTGGCACCACTAGCCCAGCCTTGGTGGGTAGAGACTTTGAAAGCCATGCCTCCGAGCCACTGAGAACTCCAGGTGCTGGAGATACCCCTTAAATGTTTTAGTACTTAATCCCCTGCCCTGGTGTCAAAGAACACTCTCTTTCAGTCTGGCCATCTGAGCCATCCCAAGCCAGCAGCTCTGGGGCAGCTTTAGCAAAGCTGATCGGAGCCCTCCCTCTAAGCTAGAAGGGACATGTGCTGTTCATCAGCTACATGTGTTTCCTAGAGAGCCACATTTGGCCCTCTCCCCCTATTGCCCACCACCACCAGCACCACCCATGTGTAGACAAGTGTTTCAGGATAGCAGGAGATTGTAAAAGAAATAAAAGACAACCTCCACTCCAGAAAATGTATCATCTAGTTGGGAGAAGCAGAACATTCACAGATGTGCAAAAAACAGCTTAAAAACACATTGACAGAGACACTTAGGAAAGCCTCCGAGGGAGAAACCACCTCCTGAGTAGGAACGCAAGGGCCCCCTCCACAGAACACACAGCCCCCCTCTCCAGCTTGAGCACTCATTTTTTGTTTATAGGGCCATATTCTGAAAGGGTTTTCAGAATATGATGATAATTGGTTATGGGAATAAAACTAGAAATAAATGATCAGAGGCTTCATCTGGTTCCGAGGTTCCTGCGCCTAGGTGTTCCAACGTGCCTGGTGATTTGTGGTTTCATCACATTCGTTAACAGGACAAAATGCAGATCTTCATGAAGACACTGACTAGCAAGGTCTCCACTCTGGAGGCCGGTGACACCATCAAGAACATGAAGGCAAAGATCCAGGATAAAGTGGTATATCCCCTCCTCCCTGACCTGACAAACAGTGACTCATCATTGCAGGCAAGCCGCTGGAAGATGACCGCACTCTTTCTGATTACAGCATCCAGAAAGAGTCCACCTTGCACCTGGTCCTCCGCCTCAGGAGTGGCTGTTAATTCCTCAGTCTGCATTCCCAGTGGGCAATGATGGCATTACTCTGCACTATAGCCATTTGCCCCAATTTAAGTTTAGAAATTAGAAGATTCAGTAAAAGCTAAATCTCCATTCAAAATGTTAATAAAGGTTTTGCTGCATGGTACAGTAAGCCAAAACAACAACAAAACAACAACAAAAACAAAACAAAAAAAAAAAACCTAAAAATAAAAACGAAGACAGACTAAAGAGAAGTGCCAAATGTAACAAAGTAAGTCATCTCGTGTTTTATGGATTTGCTTGTAATCTAGGTTTTCTTTTGCCTGGTGAAATGAAAACAAGGTTTGGTGTGTACCTGTCATCGTCAATACTGAGATGGTGGAGGGGTGGTGGTGGAGGGCACTGAACTCTCTTAAAACCTGGCTTAATCAAACTTCACTCTTGGGACATCAGCATCTTCATGAAGGGGATGATAGGTATAGAGTGTTCAGGCCAACTCCAGATCTACTAAAAGTCTGCATTTTAAGAGGAGCCTGAAGATTCACAGAGGTGACTCAGAGGCTAAGAGTAGATGTCCTCTTCCTGAGGATTGGAGTCAGAGGACCTGAGTAGGGGTGGCGGTGCTCATATCACTTGTACCTACTGCTCCAGGGCATCTGGCTCCCTCTTCTGACCTCCAACACTAGCACACATGTGGCATAAACTCACATGAAATATACATGTAGACAAAATTACTACTTGTTTAAATCCCTATTCTAAGGGTTCCTTCCATCTGAAGGGTATCTTGAGCAATAAGAGATTTTTATAATAAACTAGCAAGAGACCAACTTTCTTATAGCAACTTTTAAAATAATCGACTATTACATAAAAGCCTCCTAAGCAAGAGAATCATAGACACAGTACCAAAAGCATGATTCATAAAAGAAAAAAATAGTTAAGTTGAACTTCATCAAAATTTAAAATGTTTACTTCATGAAAGGTCTTGCTTAGAAAGTAAGATAAACTGGAGTTTGGGAGAAGACATTTGCAAGCAATATATTCAAGTCACTTCTACAGCTGCTCTGAGATGTAACTCAACTGTAGGGTGCCTGCCTAATATAGTCGGAGTCCTGGATTTAATTCTTAGCACCCCACACACACACACACATACACACCTTGAAATATATTCAACAAAAAATTAACGGTATCTAGAATACATAAAATTCCTGGGGGCCAGGAATGGTAGTGTTATCACAGAGGTAGACAGGCTGTGTGAGTTAGAGGCCATTCTTGTCTATATAGAGGTAGAGCATTCTGGACCAGCTAGAGCTACACAGTGAGAAAGTCTGGAAAGACAGAGAGAGAGAGAGAGAGAGAGAGAGAGAGAGAGAGAGAGAGAGAGAGAGAGAGAGAGAGAGAGAGAAAAGGAAGGGAGGGACAGAAGAAGGGAGGGGGAGAGGAAGGAAGGAAGGACCCCTAAAATTCAGCAGAAAAAAAATCCAATTTTAAAAAATGGGAAAGAGAAAGGAGTAGACATTTAGTAAGAGGAGAAATGTAAGGCAAAGAAGCCTGTGAAAAACATCTGCCCTCACCAGCAAGGAAATGCAAATTCAAACCACATGATGGTATCACCATAGACCCATCCCATCGGAACAGCTAACACAAATAACTGTGAGCCCACCAAGGGCTGGGAGGGAAGTCTCACACGCACACTGTGCTGGTGGCAATGAAAACATGACCCACAATGGGAAATGATTTGGCAGTTTCTCACCAGAGTAAACACACCACTGTCCCACAGCCCAGCTTTATAAATGCTAGGGATTTATCCCAGAGAAACCAAGACTCACATTTGCACAAAAATGTTTACACAACATCCACAGCAGCTTCATTCATAATGGTCATGAAATAGAAACCCAGGCTTTCTTCATAAGACAAATGGCAGGATGCTGCTCACTAAGAGAAGGGACTATTGGCACACAGAAGCTCAGGTGGACCTTAGGGGCTTAGTGACAAAAGCTGATGCCAAAATGTTGCATTTACCCTGATTCCATGTTTTATAGCAATGTCTCAAAAAAAACCAAAACTATAAAGGTGGAGAACAGACCTTCTGTAGCCAATAGGCAGAGACATCACTAGGGTCAGGAGTAAAGACAGAGGAAGAGGGAGCTTCACTATAGTGAAGGAAGAGTTACACACACATACATATGGGTGTGCACACACATACATGAATATACACACCACATACATGCACACATATACACACACAGGCACACAAACACACACATGGGTCATACAGAGCTAGTGAACTGAATAAAATCTTCAATCGCCTTAACAGTACTGTGTCATTGTTAGTTCTCTAGTTTCAATGCTTCATTATAGTCACAAA
This sequence comes from Cricetiscus sungorus, assembly GCA_030556225.1. Classification (NCBI taxonomy): domain Eukaryota; kingdom Metazoa; phylum Chordata; class Mammalia; order Rodentia; family Cricetidae; genus Cricetiscus; species Cricetiscus sungorus. The sequence goes on along the minus strand of JANBXA010000069.1, from coordinate 42,503,233 downwards.
AATGTGAGCATTGAAGCAGCTGGAAGATGAGCTCATGGAATCCCTCATAAAATTTTACAACTTCCATGGATTATCTCAAGATAAAAAGGTACCTAAACACGTCAGTCTAAAGGCAATTTGATAAAAACTCAGTGTGCCTGGGCTTCGGTGGCGCATGCCTTTAGTCCCAGCACTCAGGAAGCAGTGGCAAGAGGATCTCTATGAGTTTGAGGCCAGCCTGGTCCACAGAGTGAGTTCCAGGACAGGCTCCAAAGCTACAGAGAAACCCTGTCTCGAAGAAAAAACAAACAAAAAAAAAACCTAAGTGTGATTTAAGCTCACTGCTGTCCTTGTAAAGTTCTCCAAGAAAACAAACACTACCACCACCATAGTGATGAAGAGGGTAGTTATGGTGGTGGGGGTATGGTGGTGGTAGTGATGGTGGTTGTGGTGGTGGTGATGGTGGTGGTGGTGAGGGTGGTGATGGTGGTAAGCCATTCTGATTCATGACTGTCATCCCTACCAATGTCTTTGGTGTAAATACTCCCACAGTTAGTGTATTAGTGGGTGACCAGTCTCAAACTACCACTGGGATAAACATGGACTCTCACAGCTCTCAGTAGCCCTCATAGACCAGTTTTAGCACCCCGCTGCTTCCTGGTAATCAATGGTGGCCCTAGGCTAATGATACTAAACTCACTTGGTGGAGTTATTAAAAATTAATTTTCTTGAGCTTTGGAGAGAACTGCTGAACCTGAATCCTAAAGAGAAGGTCCCAACAACACCTTCCAATGGTCTTCTCACCACAAGCTGAGCACTACTAGTCAAAGCACTGAGCAGGAAGAATAGCCTCACTGAGGGGAGCTGGAAGTATAGCTTCAGAGAGTATCTGGAAGTTCAGCCTCAGAGAGGTGAGCAGGAAGTGTATCCTCAGTGAGCTGAGCCAGAAGTGTAGCCTCAGAGAGGTGAGCTGGAAGTGTAGCCTTGGGGCCCTCACTTGTGGAACAGGAGACCATTGACAGAGCAGAACACCAGCCTCCCCCCATCCAAGCAGTAACCATGCCCAAACCTGCTTAGCCTCCAAGAGCAGTTGCAGTCAGTCATAATCAGGGTAGTATGGCCGTAGACCATCACCTTCCTCTGTATTCAAAGGAGGAAGAGACTTGGAATTCAGTGTAAGGTGGTGTCAGTGAGCAGTGTGGGAAGGAATCCAGCACTGATTTGCTGAGACTTCCTGATCTGAGTCTCCTCACTGAGTAGGACCATCATCCCATAAGTGACTTCTGGTCCCAAAGAAAGTGGTCAGAGTTCCATTTAACTCTGCTAAGAAAACCAGGGCTAGATTAAACCTTTATGTCCCTAAGAACTTTTTAAAAGTCTTCTGACATTTGTTTTTGTTTTCCATTTTTAATTGACTAATAATAATTATACATATGTATGGGATCCAATGTGATAAGTTAATCTACATGTGTGTTATAGACAGAACCTGACAAGCTTACTGACATAGCAATTTTCTTGATGACTTTATAGAGTTTTGTGGTAAGAATGTTAAAAAATGTGTGTTGGAATATATGATACATTATTCAAATATATAACATCCTATCTATCACTGAGTGTATCTACAGTTTCATATCTCCTTGAAATTTGTCTATGCAGGTGTAATATATTACAAACACATTAATAATGTGTGGATATAGCCAACATATTATTAGTTATGAATAACTACACCTTTTTGTAGCCAGAATGTATAGTTCCTGCCCTGGGATCCACACCCTGCCCTGCCTCTAACACCCCAGAGGCAGTCTAAAAAACATCCCCCTGAGGCAACACCTATTCCCCTTCACCTCCACCCAAGGGCTTTCAGAGGTCACAGCTGGGCCAGTTATCATCTCAAACAACTTTCAGAAAGCCTGCCTTCATGGTATTCTTTTTTTCTCAAACAGAGTCACCTGGAAATTGCAAATTTGGTCATTTCCATCTGAAAACAGAAGCAAGGCTCACTATAACCAACATCACATACTCTGACAGAGTCTCCTGAGGGTTCAGCTACCTGTGCCTCTAACATGGTCCACTGACCCTACAAGCATGACATCTTCCAGCCTCTCTGTGCCTTTACATCCCTCGGCAGTGCCATCCCGGGCATCTGGAGAGGGAACTAGACATCAGCACTCTGTGAAGATCTTCAGTAGAATCCATTGTACATCCATTTCAATGACAGGCCTGAAGCCTCTGTACCTCCCCCAGTCCTCATGGGAGTTAGCAAAGGGTTTACTGTACTAAGTATCTCAAGAGCCAGTGGGCCAGCTAGCAGCGGGCACAGGGCTGTTTCTCCAGTGATGAACCGTCAACATTGATCCTACTACCCAGCTCCAGGGGCTGCCGAATTTCTAACTCCCCGAGACTCAAGTCTCAGTTACAGTGACAAAGGCTAACCACAACGTATCCTTCAACATTTACTCAGAAGATGGTTACTCATGCCGCCCTTGGACTGATCTCACACTGGGTCTTGGCACCTAGTGGTCCTCAGTGATTAATGCCAGTCATTTATTTCAAGTTAACAGCCCCAGACTGACAGCCATAGATAAATTAACAACATTAGAATAACACTGAAGGCAGCATTTATATAGTGGGCCAACTGGAGAATATGATAGCAATATAGATCGACTCTGCTTAGATACACTGCTAATGAATTTTATATGTTAAAGACGGTTTTACTCAGTACTTTTTTTTTAATTGTTCTGAAGTTGTCCATATTTATCTTGATTAAAAAACAAGCCAACTCCTAGAGACATTAATGGGTTTTATATGCTTAGAAGTGAATATTGCGAGCAGATGGAGGAAGCAGATTGAAGGTGGGAGAGGGGGGCCTTGTATTTCCATCTGAGTGGCTATTACAATGGATCCAAGGTGTTGAGTAACAGGGCTGCTTTAGATTAGAGGACTGTTTACCTCATCATGTCTGCCAAAGAAATGCGGCCAAATTTGGGCTTGCACCTTGTTAAAGAGGTGAGCTGTACACCACAGCCTTGAACTCTGCTCCTGATGTTACAAGGCCATTTATAACAAGCAACTCTGGTTTTAACTTTGTTATCTTGGCACATACATTCAAACATCCCAGATGAGGGAAGGGAAGAGGGTAAAAATCTGTCTCCTCTTGGAGAAACTGACTCCACTTATTAGGAGCAAAGCAAGAGGATGAAGTAGAAAGCTGTAGAGATGGGAGGAGCCCGGTCCCCACATTTTATGGTTAAGGAAATAGTAACCAGGGAGGTTAAGCACAAGGAGTCAAAAGGGTAGAGTGTGAGGGCCATTTGTAAAAGTCAAATGCCTGCAGCTAATGGGACTCCCCTCCCTCACTAGCTCAACATTCTCCAGAAGGAAGAATGGGATCATCTGCGGCATTTGGAAGTCACCTGCTGCAGGAAGACAAATGATGAAGCACACTTGGGGGCCCAGCATCTCCTGAGAAGAAATGGCCAGCTCATGAGGATAGGTACTGGCTATGTGGTCACAGTCACTACTCACCAGCTCTGAAACCCAAGATTTCCAGGTAATCCCTCATTCACTCCCATTATTGAAGCCTGCACACATGTAGGAACCAGCAATGCTGACATTGCTCAACAATGTCTTTTTCTCAGACTGCAAACTTGACTCTCTTCTGTGGTAGCGTGCCCTACGACACTGAAATGCAAATTGTCATTGTCTGAATCTGTTTTTCCATCTGCTACAGCAGAATAATAATGTGACTTAGGAGCTCATTTTTGTGGCTGAGTTTATGGTGGCAGATCACCACCCATAGGATGTGACAGTGCATGTGGACCAGAAAGCAGAGTCAGCAGACAGCTCTTACAGCAGAGAACTTAACCAAGGTCACACGGTGCATTAGCCCAGGCTGGGGCAATGACCAGGTCTCTCCACACTGGCCTCAAACAGACTTCTTTGTCCTCTGTGAGGCATCAGTGAATAGTGGAAATCATGAGGAATGATTTTTTTCCTACTCCACTCTGTCGCTGTCACATTCTGATATTGGGGCAGCTCCATACTTCCTAGTAAAGGAAGTAGGTTTCACACCAGACAATAGCAGGTGCTCTAGAAACTTTCCTACATTCTAACAAGCACTCCTGTCCCTGGAGCAAACCCAGGAACCCATGAACATACAGAGCAGGCAGAGGCAGCAAGCAAGAAGGAAGGCTGCTTAGGAAGCAGCCAAGCTGAGAACTTGCACAGTGTCAAATTAAACTAAGCTTGGCCTGAGGCTGCCTGGATGCATCAAGTTCCTCTCTAATGAACTGCAACCTAACTCAGCACATGGACAACCCATGAGAACACAACTTCAGAGCCAGTCAGTGGCATCAGCCACAAAGGATAGTTTCTAAGACCTCTGGGGATACAAGACCCATGGCACAGTTAATCACGCCATCTATAGCCACAAATCCAACCATTTGCAGACAGAATATATGCGTATGTATAAATGCCAGCATTTTCACTGACTGCAGTTGCCAGATTTTTTTTTTGCCAATATCCCTTAAACAATACAGAATCACAGATATTGACATAACGTCTGCATTGTAACAGGTGTGATAAGCAATTTAGAAAATATAAAAGTTGTTGTAACAGGTGTGATAAGCAATCTAGAAAAAATAAAAGTTGTAGATGGAGGTTTATGTTCTGCCTGGTCCTAGCTGTGGTTTAGTTCCAAATAAACATATGAAGGCTTACATTATAAACTGTTTGGCTGATGGTTCAGGCTTCTTATTGGCTAGCTCTCTCTTAATAATTAATCCATTTCTATTAAAGTATGTGTTGCCACAAGGCTGTGGCTTACTCACAATGCTCCCATGTTACTCTCTCGGCAGCTACATAGCATCTCTCTGGAAACTCTTGTTTTCCTCTTCCCAATCTTCTCCTAATCTGGTAGCTCCGCCTATACTTCCTGCCTGGCTACATCCTGCCTGTCCATTGACCAAAACAGCTTTATTCATCAACCAATAAGAGAAACATATATTCACAGCACACAGAAGGACATCCCCCACCAAAAAGTATACAAGAGGATGTGTGTATGTTATATACAAAGTTTTGGAGGCTAAGGCAAGAAATAGTCCCCCTGCTGGTGACCACAGGTCAAGTCCTTGGAACAATGGAAGCCTGAGTTTCCTGTCTGCTGCAGACATCTCAGATGCAGAGAGCCTCTGGCAGGTCAGTCAGTCCCCTTTGAGTATTGACATCAGCTTTCTTTCTCCAAAAAGCCAAGCCCCAAACATACCCAGAAGCTGGCTAAAAGCAGGCCTCCAGCCAGGGGCTAGGCTCCTCAATAAGCTCTTCAGTGCTCAGCCACAGAATTTATAGGGCTTGTGGAACCCAGATTGGTTGAATACATGTATGCAAATAAGGCACAAAATTGGATCAATCAAAGCTGTCAAACCTAATGTGGGCAAGGAAGAAACTGAGCCCAGTGAAATAATTCATACATCTTTCTTCCCACCACTGAGGTTTTAGAGAAGTGTGTCTGCAGCTGTAGAGGTTCATCGGTTTCCCTGGTGAGATGGGGCTACTCCTTCCTCTCACCAGGAACAATGTCACTGCTGTTGACACAGAGGTTCAGGGGCCATTGTTAGGACCTAGTCCTAGGTCAGCTACCTGGTGAGGGCCACAGTCTATATCCTCATCTTAAGCACACACACACACACACACACACACACACACACACACACACACACAAGCATCTCCCCAGCCAGGTTGCTACTTCACCCACACCTCTGATGGCATGACAGCAGGCTGTCAATCAGCAGTCCATTGCTGTAGGCTCCTTGCCTTCCAGTTTGAGCCAGTCAGCTGTCAGTTCTGGTCAAGCCTCTCTGTTCCTATCAATGTAATATAAATGTTATGTGAATAGTTGTCATAGGGTTTTGCTCAAGAATAAACATTCTGTGCATGATTAGTGCAGATAGATTTTTTTTCAGTCCCCCCCCCTCAAAACAGAAGCCACAGATTCAAAGTAACTATAACAACTAGCTGAGTCTCAGCCACTTATGGCTGTTAATTGAGCTCCAGCCAATCACAGGCTGCCAGCTGAGCAGACCACACTCGCATAAAGCCTGCCTAGCACCCACAAGCTAAAACTTCCTCTCTGTCCCAGAGTGGGACTGTTCTGGGATTGAGGATTTCCTGATTCCTGAAATGGCTCTCTGCTCCAAAGTTTAATGTTTAAACTTTTGCTTTAACAACTTAACCCCCCCCCAAAGCTTTCAAGGACTTAATCAAGTTTCCTCACAAACATGGTGGTGGCTTAGAGAGCAGCGGGGTGGCTGTGGGGGTGGACAGGAAAACGGACTCCAGAGGCCTTGGCCAGAGTGGAAGGGGTGGAATGTCTCCCAGCCCTCAGAAGCTCTTCTCCTAAACATCCCTGAGTGCAGGGATCTTTGAAACAGTGCAGTTTGTGACTACAGCGAGCTGCCTGGAGATCCAGGGCAACCACACCTGAGGCTCCAGCCAACCCTATCCTGAATGCAGACTTCCTAATGGGGTGAAAACAACGGGGTGCAAGGCTGGCAACTGCTTATCACACAGATGTCAGACCCAAACAAAAGTCAACCTTAAATATTTGGAATTCTTCAGTGCAAAAGGAATACCCTAAATGTGTAAATAGGGCAGGGATTTAGAGGAGGGTAAGGCGTGACTAAAACAAAGCGGGGAAGGGGGAGTGGGAGGCAAAGTAAATGTAAGAGGTTGAATGAATGAGTGGGTTTTACAGAATGATTGGTCAGAACTAAGAGAGATACACGTGAAAGGTGAAGGAGGCAGGCAGCTTTGGGATCCCACAAGTCCCTTGGTGCTGGGGGTTTATGTCCATGTATAAGCCACATTACCAAGGCCCTGTGACATACTCTGCTAGCGGGCTTTCCTCTTGTATCCGTGGATGCTCGCTAGGGGCGCTGGAATCAAAGATCACGCTTACCACCCTCCCCCATGAACGTGCCACTTATGTTTGCTCAACTGTATTCTGAGTGTCCTCTGCTTGTCCCTGGCTCCTGGGCCTGTGCAACCAGCTCCAGTCCCCAGAAAATATAGGAAAGTGAGGAAATGAATGAGTTTTAAGCTGTTTTGCACATCTGTGCATGTTCTGCTTCTCCCAACCAGATGATACCATGTCCGAGGCAGCTTGTAAAAGAGAGAGTTTGAGCCTTACGGTTCCAGAGGGTTAGAATCTGTACTTATCACATCAGAGAGTGTGGCACTGGGCAGGCATGGCGCTGGGCAGGCTTGTGCTGGGCAGGAACAAAAGCTGGGAGCTTACATCTTGATCCACAGCATGAGACAGAAAGAGTTAACTGGGATTGTATGGGATTTTGAAACCTCAAAGTCCACCCTGAGTGGCACACCTCCTCCTGCAAGGACACACCTTCTCATCCTTCCCAAACAGTTTCACCAGTTCTGATCAAGCATTCAAATACATAAGTCTATGAGGCTATTCTCATCTACACCACCACAAGCTCTGTATCAATTATTTTCACTTGAATCTATTTTAGAAGCTAGATTACACATTGTATCAAGCACTGAACATTTAATACTTTGGGGGTAAAGTATTTTTTAATATATATATATATATATATATATATATATATATATATATATATTTGAAAAGACCCTTTGATTTACAACGAAAATTCAATGGGAGAGATAGAACTATAGAAGTGACTCAAAGGTTAAGAGCACTTACTGTTCTTTCAGAGGACCCTGGTTCAGTTCCCAGTATCCTACAGGTATCCTAATTCCCTTTCCAAGGTATCTGGAGCCCTCTTCTGGCCTCTGTAGGCACCACGTTTACATGCAGCACCCAACACACACACACACACACACACACACACACACACACACACACACACACACACGGCAAAATACTCTTATGTATAACATTTTTAATGTAAATTTTAAAAGTTCAATGTGCTAGTGAATTTTTAAGGTTCCATTAAGTCATACCTCACTTAAAGAGGTGAAGATGCTAAATCTTACTTTCTTGGCTTCCCTTGCAGCTAGAATAGTCATGTAACATACTACTGGCCAATAAAAGAAAACACATACTATTTCCAGTCACTTCAGGGAAATATTTCCTTATGGTAAAGAGACTTGCCAAAGACCTGAGCTGTTGCCTGAAGTCATGTCTGGGTCCATGGTCCTACCGTGACCAGGCTCTGAGTTGATGTTCATGGCTCTTGTTGTCACTGGGATCTGTGCAGGTTCCTGGAATCTTGTCAAC